>CM055120.1:267239258-267547428 GCA_029206835.1 Rana muscosa | reverse complement strand
CTACTTTGGTCCGACTTTGATACGAGTTGAGGTTCATAGACCTTAAGTATACACAGGCATTCCCTAAGATCGCAGAAAAAATGCAGATGAAAATTTGCGCGCCTTTCCCTGCGACTCCTGCATCCATAGACCTCAAGATTACACAGGCATTGCTTAAAGTCGCATCAAAATCACACAACTTTCAGGTCACACAAGTGTGAAAGGGGCCTAAGTCACTGTGCTGAGTACTATTATACCTAGAATATAAAGTAGTCCCACCATCAAACACTCAGCAGCATATGCTGAAAAGAGGCGAATGCCTATTAGCCAATGCCACATCAGCATGAGCATGGTTGTTACTATAATATTAAAGTGGTTGTAAACTCACTTAGACAACTTGCACCTACAGGTAAGCCTAGATTAAGGCTTACCTGTAGGTGCAAGAAATATCTCCCTAACCTACACGGTTAAGGAGATATTTGCTTTTAAAACAGCACTGATGACGTCACACGCATGCGCACTAGCGGGCCGACATCATTGCCGGTTTTCTAAATGGGATCTCGCCGGCCCCAGCGCGCATGCGTGTGACAACATCGCCGCTCCGGCCAATCACATCGCCGGAGCGGCGACACACTGAAGGCAGTGACGGGACATCGAGGCAAGATGGCGGCGGAGGGGAACAACGAGCAGTTTGGGGGCTTTGATATCAGGTAAGTCATTCATAATGTGCTAGTATGCTATATATACTAGCTCATTATGCCTTTCTTTTGCAGGTTTTTAAAAAAAAAAATGGGTTTACTTCCTCTTTAATGCCTGAAAAGCAAAACATTATTGTATAGAATTAAACATTAGTAAATGTATTTTCTCTGTAGGTATGTGCTCAGCTCTGTAGCATAGTGGTATTCCCTGCTGCCCTCAAAGGTTTAAGCCATGAATTAAAATCCTACTGATGGCAGCACCTCCTGAAAGTGTGCATTTTACTCAGCAGCATATTTCTCCCGTTGCTGTGTTCTTCCGCGCAGTCGGTTACCTGCTAATAAAAAAAAAGCCGCTCTTCTTCTGTGGCGGTCTTCCTCCTCTGTGTTGTCACCCGCTGTGTGGCGTCTCTTACATAGCCATGGAGCGGGCTCTCCGGGTGACATTATCGGATGGCCACAGAAGAAGAGCAGCTTTTTTTTTTATTAGCGGGTAACCGACTCTGCGGAAGAACACAGCAGCGGGAGAAGACGGCGGTGGCAGGAGAGACGGCTCGGGGAGAAGAAACATCACACACTAGTAGATGTTTGTGCTACGCTCAATAGGCTAGTGGTCAGCACTTCTACCTTGAAAAACTCAGGCTTTGAAGCACTCATGGGTTCAAATCCCACAGAGAGATACTAAAAGATTGACTTGGTGAAAAAAAGGCAAATGCCAATTAGCCAAAGCAGCATATGCTGAAAATAGGTGAATGCCAATTAGCCAATGCACTTTTATTCAATAATATTATGGTGTGGAATTACAAACATCACACACTAGCTAACGGGCAGTTTACATTTCTTTGTTTGTTTATTTTAATTTGCTTGTGCAAAAATAAAACATAGCTGTTGGATGGTAGGTTGGCTGGTATTTGAACTTGTACCATGAGAGCTGTGGTGACATCTGAGCAGACCACTAAGCCATTGTGCTAAGTACAAGACCTGCATAATAGTGTAGTAGCATGATTAAAGAATGAACATAAATAATTACTGCTTTATAGCCACCTAAATGAAAAAAAAAAAAAAACATGAAAAAAAACAACATACAACAAATGGGTAACCTAAATGTTTAATACATGTAATTTTACAGAATAGCAGACATTACTATGTAATAATTATTCATAACTGCATTCGTTAGCAAAAGAAGGAAAAAAACTAGGAATACTAATTGCAATATACAGCAATAGATGCACACAACGTAGAGCACATCTCATATAAAAATGTTTCTTTCTTTTTCGTACATCACGGGACACAGAGCGACTTAGTCATTACTAATGGGTTATATAGTTTACCTTCAGGTGTTGGCACTGGCCAATTCCAAACCGGAAGTACCCTCCCCTATATAAGCCCCTCCCACCCGGGAGCACCTCAGTTTTTTGCCAGTGTCTAAGGTGTTGGCCAAAGAGTAACATGTGTTTTCACTGGGCTTGCGTACAGGTTCTTTTGGGCCTTAGTAAGCTGTTCCGGATCCCACCAAAAAAGCTTCATAGCTAAACGGTCGGTACCCGGGCCTTGCAGCAGAAGAGCAAGGTTTTGCCTGTAATGCTTCTCTTAGGAGGGCTGGACCCTGGGATCCAGAGCTCTGGTCATACCCACGACCAAGACGCTGTCTGTGCAGGGTGCTATACAGGTCCAGGGGAGTGGAATCCTTGGGAACCCGGTCCCTGAAGGTTTAATTACAATGCCTGCCGTGATAGGTGAAGTTTGGACTTTTGTGGACCAAACAAAGTCCTGCGGCGGGGATCAGGTAAGTGGGGGCCCTCAGGAACTTGGTTCTATTGGGGGACCCCCAAGCCTAATTTGTCTTTCTGTCTGTTACCTAACGGTATTCCCGCTAAATATCTGTGTTTGCCTATAACTACTGAAAATGTAAAATTTTAATAGTAGTCAAGAAAAAAAAAAAAAAAAAACAGGGACCGCGGTACCTGTGTTAAACCACTAGAGGCCGCTGTAGTCCATTTTTCTTGTAAATGTGGATCTTTGGTTTTCTCAACTCAAAAGATCCAGGCAGCTGGTAAGTTTCTCTGAGGGAATCCACTTCCTCTGCCCTGTTGCTGCGTTCATCCACCGCACAGGCCCTCCGGCAAAAAGGGCCCTGGCTCCTAGTCCTCTGTTGGTTTTCGAAAAGGGCGCCATTGGCGCACGGGCGCGCGCGCGGGCGCGTGCACGCGCCTCCTATGAAAAAAAAGGGGCGGGGCGGGTGGATGACGCTCGATGCGCGCCGCGGCGCTTCTGCGCATGTGCGGGCGTCCCAGCATGGTTAAAAGACACAGTACAAGTGTCAGCTGCATGCAAACAGAGCTAGCAACAAACAGTGGCACACAGAGGCGGTTGATGCAGGCATCCCCATAGAAAGGCACTTTAGTGGACACCAGCTGGTATATAGCAGCACCTGTGTTAGACTATTACCAGCAAAAATTGGTGTATGACGACGGGAATACCTCAGCTTTGTGCTTAAAGGATATGTCGTCCAGACGCTCCGGAAATAGATCTTCCAGGAAGCCAAAGGGGTCTCCATCGGGCTCTGAGGATATTGGGCATGCTTGCACTGCACCAATCTCCCCTGAGAATGCGGAGGTCAGTAGCCGTAGAAACCCCGCAGGAATGCCTGGTGCTGCGGCTGTCCCCAGTCCACCTGCTCCTGTATATATAACAGAGGAGGTTTTATCCTCAACTCTGGGAGGATTGGAAGAGAGATTAACAGCATTGATCGCTGCTTCCCTGTCACAGGAAAAGCGCGTCCGATCTCCGTCTCCTCCTTCAGAGTGCCTGTTAGTGGAGAAACAGCCCCACACAGAGATCGACCTACCTGAAGGGGATCAGGATGAGGTTGATTCACTTATAGAGGAATCAACAGTGGAAGAACCTTTCTCAGCTTCTCAGGCTGAAAGATTATGGGTTCAGTCTCTGACTAACATGGTCCGATCAGCATTTAAAATGCCTCTGGCGGAACCACCATCCACTACGGTTTCCTCGCTGGGGTCGCTAAAAGCTCCCCAGGCGGTCTGTTCCTTCCCAATCCACCCTTTATTAGAAGGGCTTATTTACCAGGATTGGGAGCATCCTGATAAAATATTTGCTCCCCCCAAGAGATTTCCGGTGATCTATCCCATGGAGGATAAGTTCATAAGAAAATGGAGGGTCCCTATAGTGGACGCAGCCATCTCTTCTGTTAACAAATCACTGACATGTCCAGTAGATAATGTTCCAATGTTCAAAGACCCAATAGATAAAAAATTGGAGTCTTTACTAAAATCTGCTTTCTCTACAGCAAGTATGGTGACACAACCTGCGGTAGCAGCGATTGGAGTCTGCCAAGCAGTGAAAGATCAGTTGAAACAAGTCTTAAGGGACTTACCAGATCAGCAGGCTCATGCCCTAGCTGACCTGCCTAGAGCCTTGTGTTTTGCGGTGGACGCCATAAAGGATACAATCCAACAGGCCTCCCGCTTTACGCTGTCTATAGTACATATGCGTAGGCTTCTGTGGCTCAAAAACTGGTCTGCTGAAGCTCCCTGTAAAAAACTGCTGGTTAGCTTCCCATTTCATGGAGAACGCTTATTTGGAGAAGATCTGGACAAATATATCCAGAAAATTTCTGCCGGTAAAAGTTCACTCTTACCGGTTAAGAACAAGGGTAGAAGTCCTTCTTTTAAGAGGCCTACCTCTCCAGTCCCGGGCACATCGGCTGTGAAGCAGTTCCGACGGCCTCCGCGGTCAAATTCAGGGGGCAGAAATCAGGGACAATCACAGGGTAACAAGAAGCCCTGGATCAAGAGAGGTACAAAACCTCCCCCTAAGGCATGAGGTATTGCCCCCGCTCAATCGGGTGGGGGGAAGACTTCAGTTGTTCACAGAGACCTGGCGGGACACCATCAGAGACAGATGGGTGCTCTCCGCAGTAAGTCTGGGATACAAGCTGGAGTTAAAAGGCACTCCTCCTGCCCAATTTATGAGGTCAAACGTGCCAAGAGATCCCCAAAAGAGAGGATCCCTCCTTCTGGCACTAGAACAACTATTGCTCCAAGGGGTAATCATGAAGGTTCCCCTGGAAGAAAGCGGATTCGGGTTTTACTCGAACCTTTTCACAGTCCCCAAACCAAATGGGGACGTGAGGCCCATATTAAATCTAAAAGGGCTAAACAAGTTCCTAAATATCAGGACCTTTCGGATGGAGACGATCCGATCAGTGGCCACCGCCCTACAAGGGCAGGAATGGCTAGCCTCGATCGACATAAGGGATGCTTATCTGCATATTCCCATCTTTCCGGCCCATCAGAAATTTCTACGCTTTGCAGTAGAAGGGCGCCATTTTCAGTTCAGAGCCTTACCTTTCGGTCTGGCCACAGCACCACGAGTGTTCACAAAAATTCTGGCCCCATTATTGGCCAATCTAAGAACACAGGGTGTAACGATAATGGCATATCTAGACGACCTGCTACTAATAGACCACTCAGTGGAAAAGCTGGAAGTAGCTATTCACAAGACAATCGAGTATCTGGAATATCACGGTTGGATTATCAACCGGGACAAGTCAGCTCTAAGACCAGTCAAAAGTCTGGAATACTTAGGGCTAAGGCTGGATTCAAATCAGAAAAAGATTTTCTTACCTCCAGAGAAGGTGTCGTCTTTAAGAGATTTGACCCACTTAGTGGGTACAAAAAGAAAACCATCCATACGTCTCTGCATGAGGCTGCTGGGAAAGATGGTGGCTTCATTCGAAGCGGTACCCTACGGTCAATTCCATTCAAGGAATTTGCAAAGGGCCATACTGTCAGCCTGGAACAAAAAAGTTCAGGCTTTAGACTTACCAATGTCCCTGTCCCCTTCCGTTCGCAAGAGCCTCCATTGGTGGTTGGTGCCCCAGAATCTGGAAAGAGGGAAACCCTTCAGTCCGGTTTCTTGGAAGGTGGTCACTACAGATGCCAGCCTCATCGGCTGGGGGGGCAGTGCTGGAGCAATGGTCTCTCCAGGGCAGGTGGTCAGAAGCAGAAAAGGCCCTGCCCATCAATCTCTTAGAGATACGAGCAGCCCGGTATGCCCTAGTAGCATGGACATCCAAACTCCAGGGGTCCCCTGTCAGAATTCAATCAGACAATGCCACGGCAGTGGCATATATCAATCATCAGGGTGGCACCAAAAGTCGTGCAGCCCAGAAGGAAGCAAATTGCATCCTGGAGTGGGCAGAAAGATATGTCCCAGCCATATCCGCGGTTTTCATCCCAGGAGTGGAAAATTGGAGAGCGGACTTTCTAAGTCGCCAACAATTATGCCCGGGGGAATGGTCTCTTCACCCCGAGGTTTTCCAGGCAATATGCCAGCGGTGGGGAACACCGGATGTAGATCTGCTAGCATCCAGATTCAACGCAAAGGTGGACAGGTTTGTGTCTCGCACAAGGGATCCCCTAGCTTGCGGCTCGGATGCCCTAGTGTTCCCTTGGGATCGGTTCAAGCTGATATATGTATTCCCACCGCCACAATTGTTACCGCGATTACTCCGCAGAATCAGGGTAGAAAAGAAACCAGTGATTCTGGTGGCTCCAGCGTGGCCCCGAAGGGCATGGTACGCGGAGATGGTAAAAATGTCAGTGAGGAGTCCTTGGACCCTCCCACTTCGTCCGGACCTGCTGTCGCAAGGACCGATATACCACCCTTCCTTACCAGCCCTAGGTTTGACGGCCTGGCTATTGAAGCCCACATTCTGAAAAAGAGAGGGCTCTCTAATTCTGTGGTATCTACCATGATCAATGCCAGGAAACCGGTATCCAGGCAGATCTATTATAGGATCTGGAAAGCGTACATTACGTGGTGTGAGACCAAGAAATGGCATCCACGTAAGTACATGATAGGGAGGATTCTGGACTTCCTACAGTGGGCTGTAGATAGGAAGCTGGCCTTGAGTACTATCAAGGGTCAGATTTCGGCCTTGTCAATATTTTTTCAAAGGCCCTTGGCTTCGCATTCACTAGTCAAAGCCTTTATACAAGGAGTGATGCGTATTAGCCCTCCGGTTAGTATTCCCATATGTCCTTGGGACTTAAACCTGGTTCTGTCGGTTCTACAGAAACAACCGTTTGAACCATTACAACACATTTCCTTGGTTCTTCTCACCAGGAAATTGGTTTTCTTAGTAGCCATTTGTTCGGCTAAAAGAGTGTCGGAATTAGCAGCTATGTCCTGTAAGGAGCCATATCTGGTTGTCCATAAGGACAGAGTAGTATTACGTCCTCATCCAGCCTTTCTTCCTAAGGTGGTATCGAGGTTTCATTTGAACCAAGATGTGGTTCTTCCTTCTTTTTTCCCCAAACCTATCTCAGTAGAGGAAAAGTTATTACATTCTTTGGATGTGGTAAGAGCAGTTAAAGCTTATCTAAAAGCCACTGCTCAGATTCGCAGAACGGATTCTTTGTTTGTTCTGCCGGAAGGCCCCAGAAGGGGTCAGGCAGCATCAAAATCTACTTTAGCCAAGTGGATTCGACAGGTCATAATACAAGCCTATGGCTTGAGAAAGAGACCGCCTCCGTTCAAAGTTAGGGCGCACTCCACAAGAGCGGTTGGAACTTCATGGGCAGTGCATCACCAGGCCTCCCTGGCTCAAGTATGTAAGGCCGCAACATGGTCTTCGGTACACACGTTTACTAGATTCTATCAGGTAGACGTTAGAAGTCAGGAGGATGTCGCCTTTGGGCGCAGTGTGTTGCAGGCCGCAAAAGATCCTCATGCCTGATGGCGCCCAGCTTATGTACCCCCCCCTCATTTGGCATTGCTTTGGGACGTCCCATTAGTAATGACTAAGTCGCTCTGTGTCCCGTGATGTACGAAAAAGAAAAAGGGATTTTTATAACAGCTTACCTGTAAAATCCTTTTCTTGGAGTACATCACGGGACACAGAGCTCCCACCCCTCTTTTTGGGACACTTATTGCTTGGCTACAAAACTGAGGTGCTCCCGGGTGGGAGGGGCTTATATAGGGGAGGGTACTTCCGGTTTGGAATTGGCCAGTGCCAACACCTGAAGGTAAACTATATAACCCATTAGTAATGACTAAGTCGCTCTGTGTCCCGTGATGTACTCCAAGAAAAGGATTTTACAGGTAAGCTGTTATAAAAATCCCTTTTTCACATACATGGATCATGGTTACAGTACAGTGCTATATAAAAACGTAGTGGAAATTGGCATTTGCATGTACGCGGATGCGCTAATTAGCGCTGATTTCAGATTTACTAACACTTGTTTGCTGCTAATAGCGCTCTTTTTCATTCGCAAATTCGCGCATTGAATTTTTAATTGGCAAAAATGGAAACTATTATTTGCTCAGTGCTCAGTACTTCCTGGAGTTATAGTAAATCAGCCCCTATCTGACAAGTTTCAGTCAAGCTGAACGTTTGGAGCCTGATCTGACATCACTATTTTTTCGGCTAAATAAAATTCTGGAAAATAAATCATCACTGTACTGGCATATACAGTCTTTTGAAAATTATATAAAAGAAGATATAAATCCCTTTGGGCTCCGTGTCCAAATTTTTCCTACCTTCGAGATTCACGATAGTGTTTTCAAGAAGGAATGGGAAAAAATATTGAACAAATGTTCTAGAGATATGATGAGACACCTGATAGAGGCCTATAAAAAACAGATGACTGATCTAGACCGAGATCTTGATCAGACTCTAGCCCTATTACAACCTTTACAAGGCCAAGAATCTTATAGTGAACGTGAAAAAACTATGACAGGACGTCTAGAAAAATTCAACAAGGGTATTCTTATTAAAAAGGAAAAAAAGATGATGAGAGGTAGGACTGCCTTTAGAGAGGGTAGGGCCTATAAGTGTACGACATATCAAACTCAATCACAATCTAAACCTAATCCTAATTCATCTAAAGTCTATGCTAACAATGTTTCACAATCCTCTTCTAACATGTCTTTTTCCCAACAAAAATCCTCTTCTAGACAAAGGGGCAATGGACGAACTAAACGACTGAGACATCAGGAGGAACCACAGGAACACATAGTGAAAAAATCTATGCGAGGACACAATACACATCCGACACAGAATGTACAGGTTTCTGGGTGTTCTACTTCTTCGGTGGTAGGTAATTCACATATGGGTGTGGCTAAGGAACTATCCTCTATCTCTTCCTGTGAAGACATACATGATCTGACTAATACTAGGTATGTGACAGATCGTAAAGAGGCAGTCTTTACTCCTACTGCACCTATTTTCTCCTATTCTTCTTTTCAGACTCGCTCAAATTCCAAAATTCAAAAAGGGACTGCAGCAAATACAACACCAGCAGTCAGTTAGATAATACAAATGAGGATATTAGAAATTCGAACTTTTCCATGAATATAGTCAATTTGTCCTCCCATACCCTCACTACAGAGGAAAGGAACGTTCTTCTGAGGGGTCTTGGGTTCTGTCCGAATGAAGATCTTGCCAAATTCGAATTAATAAGAGATCTTCAACTTTTTGTAAGGAAACTTTTACTAAGAAATATGTATAATAAAGACATCAACCCTGCCACGCAACTCAGCAGTAAAGAAGATCAAGCTATTGATCAGCTCATCTCCCTTTTGGAGGAGAGCGATCAATCTGATCTCATCGACAGCGTCGACATCGAACAACTACTGTCCAATGCCGGCGCTGAATCTGGAAAATTACCACTCAAGCCCAAATCATTACTTAAAACAAAATCTGAACAGTTTCCAGCACCTAGCTCCAATCCCAACATAGCAACCTTTCTAAAACTTGTCTCACGGGATGTGAATAAAATGTTGAATAAATCAAACTCTGAAAAGAATTTGACTCCCCAGGAAAAACAAGCTCTACAAGATCTATCAAAGAATTGCTCTAAAGCCATCCGATAAGGGTGGCAACACCGTGATAATGGACAATGCCCAGTACATAGATGTGTGCAACAAAATTCTCTTAAATGAGAATTGGTATCGTTCAATTTCAGCCAATGCTATTAATAAATTCAACGGCAAATTCTACGATCTTGTTGACGCTGCTGGGAATAAGGGTATCATAACCGCAACCACCTGGAAATACATACGCACTGTATATCCCAAAATCCAGACCTTCTATTCCCTCCCCAAGATACACAAAAATAAACATGACCCGCCAGGCCGCCCCATCATTTCGGGCAATGGCTCAATCTCTGAAAGATTGAGCCGCCTGATTGATGAACGTCTACGACCCTGTCACGTACCTGGTAGGTGAGCCCGACGTGCAGGGAGTGGCCTCTCGTAGACCTCTGACTCGAGAACCCCTGATAGAGCAGACAGGGGCTCAGGAGGGCAAAGGAGCACAAGTGCCTGGCAGGAACTGAGGCAGGTGGAGGTAGAAGCAGCAGACTGCAGCGGTGGATAACTGGTGGGAGACGTGTAGTGGTCCGCAGCAGGCACCAGAGGATCAGGAAGCAGACTTGGTGAAGACAGGCCGGGTCAGACACAAGCGGGCAGATGAGTACAAAGCAGGATCCAAGAATAGTTAAAGTCCAGGCCGGGTCAGTGTATCAGGCGGGCAGCAAACTGGTTAGAGGAGAAGGCAGAAGAGAAGTCGGGACGAGCCGTGGTCAGAGGCGGGCAGCAGACTGGAGAAGCCAAGGGAAGCCGGGTCAGGTACCAGAGCAATTAGATCAGAGGTTCAGGTAACAAGGGTCTTCGGGAAACGCTGTAGACCGGACAGCAAGGATGCAGAGTGACAGCTCTCTTTAAATAGGCAGTCTTTGGCGCCAAACTGCGTCATAGGCGCGCGCTCGCCACTATCGCGTGCCCGCGCACGCTCGTTTGCCGCTATCGCGCATGCGCCAAACGGGTCTGCCTGTGCATAGAGATTCTGGGACCCCGATTGCTGGGATGAGTGAGAGAACGTCTTTCCTGACAGACCCTTTGTTGTCAGCCTTCCATCATACGTTAAAGACACAATCCACTTTCTCAAAATTGTGGATGGTATGACAATTTCAGAGCACTCGACGTTTGTAACCATTGACGTCGAGGCACTCTATAGCTCCATCCCCCATACCTTGGGTTTGGCAGCTATACATCATATCCTGTCTCAACAAATCGATGACCAGTGGCCATATAGTGACTTTATTGTTCAATCTTTAGATTTCATTTTACATCACAACGTTTTCTCTTTCCATGGCTCCCACTACCTCCAGGTACAGGGCGTTGCGATGGGGACATGTTGTGCCCCATCGTACGCAAACCTGTACCTGGGGGAGTGGGAACGTGCCCTTATGGCTGATGATGAATGCGTGATGTATACGGACCACATCAGTATGTGGGTACGATACATCGACAACATTTTTTTAATTTGGGATGGACCAGTGGAAATGCTGTCAGATTTTTTGACCAGACTCAACAAAAACCAGTTCAATCTAGCATTTACTATGACCCATCATGCAGACGAGGTAACCTTTTTGGATGTCACCGTTCTCCGAGGAGAGGGCGGTGCCATACAGACGTGCCTCTACCGCAAATCCACAACCGGCAACTCACTGCTGCATGCCTCCAGCTTCCATCCTCATCCACTCCTTGCCTCCATACCGTTCAGTCAATATCTTTGAACTAGACGAAATTGCTCAGATATGGAAACCTTCCAGATAGAAGCAAATAAGTTACAAGTATGTCTTCTGAAAAAAGGATACTCTAAAACCTGCCTCAAGAAGGCATACAAAAAATCTTTGGAAAAAACTCGATATGAACTTCTATATTGTCAAAAAACAAAAAAAGAACTCCAAAATGATGGTGCAACTAGGTTAATAGTATCTTATTCCAACCAACACAATACGATTCGCAACATTGTTCAGAAGTACTGGCACTTGTTATCCATGGATTCAAGCCTCTGTAAATTTGTCTCCACCAAACCTCTGATCACTTTTAAATGAGCAACATCCATCCGGGATCGCATTGTTAAAAGTGAATTCAAGGGGGAAAATCAGGGAGATCCCTGCAAAACAAAGGGAACATACCCATGTGGGGGTTGTAGATATTGCCAGTATATACACGTGGGACCGACGTGTGTATTACCTAATGGCAATATATTTAAAGCAGCCCACTACGCCAATTGCAACACCAAAGGTGTAGTATATTTAGTGCTCTGCGACTGTGGCTCTTTCTATGTCGGCAAGACTAAGGTTGAGGTACGGTCAAGAATGATCAAGCATGGGGCGTGGCCAAGACCGGCATGTGAGAGGACGCACTTCTCACAGCTCCTGCTCAATCCGCATATTGATCCTTCCCCGGCAGCTACAAATTTGCTTTTTTCGGCTACCCAGCTGGCTACCGACCTGCAGCACCTTCCGGATCAACCACCGGCCCTCTGTACCCGGGGGAAGACCCGCCGAGGCCCGCTGGAGATGACGGGACCGCATGCCCAAGATGGCGCCGCAGCGTCGGCCTGGTCACAGCGCACTCCGCGGACGGCAGATAAGCTCAAGGGAGAGAGCAGCAAGAAGACCCTAAAGTCTCAGGGTAAGGACCAGCTCCGGGACATGTTATATTACACGCAAAAGCTGCAGGGCCAGGGGGCTGCGCTAGATGTGGAGGAGATACAGAGGGCAGAGGAGATGGAACTGTTTGCACAGGGGGAAGGGGGCCAGGACACAGACAGCAGCACAGGCCTCAGCCATGAGGATGCAGCACATCCACCCTCCCCCCCCCTACTGTAGATGATGAGGAGCCCTTAGAGCAGCCTACACTAGCAACTATTTTAAAAGCCGTTCAACTGTGCACAGCATCTGTGAATGACATGAAAATGCAACTTGGGGGCATGAGAGAAGAGGTCTCGTTTATCAGGCAAGATCTGCAGAAATTAAGAGACAGGGCGGCTGCGGTGGAGTGCAGAGTAAGCGACATTGAAGATAAATTACCCCCCTTAGCGCGGGAGGCCAGGGCCGCTCATCGGCTGGCGCAAGATACATATAACAGGGCTGAGGACACCGAAAATCGCTTACGCAGGAACAATGTACGCATTGTTGGTCTGCCTGAAAAGTCGGAGGGCAGAGACCCCACTACCTTTGTGGAAGCCTGGCTTGTTGAACTCTTTGGCAGAAATTCTTTCTCCCCATTCTACACAGTGGAAAGGGCCCACAGAGTACCAGGCAGGCCCCCCCCGCAGGGGGCTCCCCCCAGATCCATGCTGGCCAAGCTGCTACACTACAGAGATAGAGAGGCAATCCTGAGATGTGCACGAGAAAAGGCGAACATCGAATTCAATGGTGTACGTGTATCTTTCTACCCAGACTTCTCGGTTGAAGTCCAGAAGGCCAGAGTAAAATTCGGAGAGGTGAAGAAACGTTTGAGGGCTCTGCAACTACCATATGCCATGCTATACCCAGCAAAACTGAGGGTGACTGCCGACGGTCAAGCACAGTTTTTTGAATCGGCCAGGGAAGCGACAGCCTGGCTTGACCATAACAAACAGGCCCTGCGTCGTCATCGTCGAGCTGAAGCTGACGGCGACTGAACAGGCACGGGGGTCCGGATCCGCAAGGCAGGAACACTGCATGGCTGCACTGAAATGCTACAACAACAAAATATAAAAAGAAAATTTGCAGGACTAGCTGGATGAATCTTGTTATGATAGTTAAAATGAGCACCCAAGTGCTCTCCCACTTTTCTCCTAGTTGCCGGGGAACAATGTTACCATGTTATAAAGCGAGGAAGAGAACTGTGACTTTTTGAAATGCAAACACCCTCTCGTATGTCGCCAGAGGGAGAGTGTATCCCGGCCGGGATACAGCAGAAATGGAATGTTACTCAACCATCTGGTAATACAGCTATGAGAAGGTTGGCCATGTTGGCGAAGATTGAAATGAAACGTACCGGGCTTGAGACCGCGAGATCCGTTTATAGCTTGAGAAACACCCACGGGTCTTGGGTACACCGAGCACAGTTAAAAGTTTTGATTCTAGGCTCAGTTGGGCTGGTATGCAGGTTACAGCATACTCCTGTTTGCAGTTCAAGTGCATGTTCCGAGATGACCCTCCCTTGCCCTGTTGACGCAGCAGACTCTCACTGTCCCATTTTAATTGCCTTTGGCGTTTGGCCACAAGATGAGGGGCCCAAGGGCCCGGAGAAGATACCACCTTCCCTCCCATGATGGCTACTGCAGCTGTAATTTCGTGGAATATTAGGGGCATGAACTCCCCCCTCAAACGCACAATGATATTTACATGTTTAAAAAAGTTTTTCCCTGCCGTGATATGTTTACAGGAGACGCACTTTACGAGCGCCACAAGAGGGTGCCTGAAGTATCCATGGATAGGCTGGGCGTACCACTCCACTCACACCTCCTTTTCTCGGGGAGTGAGTGTAGTGGTGCACAGATCCCTTGACTTCCAGGAATATGCTTCAAAAATAGACACTGAGGGACGCTTTGTTTTTCTACACTGTCGTATTGGTATATTGCAATGCATATTGGCTTGTGTATACATTCCCCCACCGTTTGATGTTCGGGTGCTTCGGCTTCTCCTAGAATTTATGGGGGGGAGGCCGGAGCTCCCGCTGCTGATAGTGGGGGACTTCAATAGCTGGCTGAGTGCTGCCCTGGACAAACACCCAGTACCGGGATCGTGCAATCCCCTTACAGTGACCCCTCTGGCTAGATTGCTGCAGGAGGTGGGCTGGGTGGATGTCTGGCGGCGGCGGAATCCGTATAGTAAACAGTTTTCATGTTTTTCAAAGTCTCACGGGTCACTATCTAGGATAGACTTGGCGGTGGGGAACGGTGCCATGCTCCCCTCGGTGGCGGATGTGTCGTATAAGCCTAGATGTGTATCTGATCACTCATGTATGGTGGTAGAACTAACTGTTGCACATCTGTCCTCGCTCCCCAGAGCTCCATGGAAGTTCAATGCCTTTTGGCTCCAGCTGCTCACTGCTCCAGAGGAGGTGGAAGGGAGCGTATCTCGCTTCTTCACCCCGCAGCCGGATTCGGCATCCGTGCTCCTTGAATGGGAAGTAGTGATGAGCCGAACACCCCCGGGTTCGGTTCGCACCAGAACCCGCGAACGGACCGAAAGTTCGTACGAACATTAGAACCCTATTAAATACAATGGATGCGAACGTTCGAATTCTAAAGTGCTAATTATAACAACTATTATGCATGTTATTGTCCTAAAAAGGGTTTGGGAACCCGGGTTGTGCACCAGGGGACATGTATCAATGCAAAAAGAAGTTTTAAAAACGGTCGTTTTTCGGGAGCAGTCATTTTAATGATGCATAAAGTGAAAAAAAAAAGTCAAATATTCCTTTAAATATCGTACCTGGGGGGTGTCTAAAGTATGCCTGTGAAGTGCCACGTGTTTCCCGTGTTTAGAACTGTCCCTGCACAAAATGACACTTCTAAAGGAAAAAAAAGCCATTTAAAACTGCTTGCGGCTTTAATGTAATGTCTGGTCCCGGTAATATGGATGAAAATCTTTAAGAAAAATGGCATAGCTACCCCATGCCCCCCCCCCCTACCCCAGCCCATTACCAGCCCCTTTGGGTCTTGTATGGATATTAAAGGGAACCCCGCACATAAAATAAAAAAGGCCCTATATACTCTGAACAGCCGTATACAGGCGGTGCATACAAGACAGGGACTGTAGGTTTGTTCTTATGTAGAATCTGTTTGTAATTTTGAACAGGTACATTGTTGAAGTGTAGCTCCAGCCCAAAAATCTATTTTTAAACTTTTTGGAAAACATAGGTAAGGGTTATCACCCCTGTAACATTTGTTTTGCTGTCTGTGCCCCTGTTCAGAACATTTCACCTCACTTTCCGTCCCAATGACAACTGTTTTTGAAATGTGGTGTTTTTCTTGAAACAAGGATTGCTGATAAAGCATCAGTACAGAGGAGACACCTTTCTCCCATATTTATTCTTACAGGAGAGAATTTTCCTTCCTAGTGGTAGATTTCCTCTCACTTCCTGTTGTCTTCTTGTGTTTGCAAGTAGGAGTCGTTTGTAAGTTGGATGTTTGAAAGTAGGGACCTGCCGTATATACTCTGCAGAAATAGGCCCCTTAGTTGTTGGTGTTGGCACAACACTGTAAGCACTCACAGTTACTCTTGGTTGGTGCTGGAACGCCCTGCTGTCAACTATTATATCAGGAATTTTAATTACATATAATTGTTGAACAGTGGTAGTAAAAATTGGGCCTTTGATGGTGGTGCTGGTGCCACAACACTGTAAGCCCTGACAGTTACTCTTGGTGGGTGCAGCAATGGGCCCTGCTGTGAATTATTAGATCAAGAATTGTAATTGCATGCCCCTGTTGAACAGGGGCTGAAAAATTGGGCCTTTTGTGGTGGTGGTGGTGGTGGTGGTGTTGCCACAACACTGTAAGCCCTCAGAGTTACTCTTGGTGGGTGCAGCAATGGGCCCTGCTGTGAATTATTAGATCAAGAATTGTAATTGCATGCCCCTGTTGAACAGGGGCTGAAAAATTGGGCCTTTCGTGGTGGTGGTGGTGGTGGTGGTGTTGCCACAACACTGTAAGCCCTCAGAGTTACTCTTGGTGGGTGCAGCAATGGGCCCTGCTGTGAATTATTAGATCAAGAATTGTAATTACATGCCCCTTTTGAACAGGGGCTGAAAAATTGGGCCTTTCGTGGTGGTGGTGGTGGTGGCGTTGCCACAACACTGTAAGCCCTCAGAGTTACTCTTGGTGGGTGCAGCAATGGGCCCTGCTGTGAATTATTAGATCAAGAATTGTAATTGCATAGCCCTGTTGAACAGGGGCTGAAAAATTGGGCCTTTCGTGGTGGTGGTGGTGGTGGTGGTGTTGCCACAACACTGTAAGCCCTCAGAGTTACTCTTGGTGGGTGCAGCAATGGGCCCTGCTGTGAATTATTAGATCAAGAATTGTAATTACATGCCCCTTTTGAACAGGGGCTGAAAAATTGGGCCTTTCGTGGTGGTGGTGGTGGTGGCGTTGCCACAACACTGTAAGCCCTCAGAGTTACTCTTGGTGGGTGCAGCAATGGGCCCTGCTGTGAATTATTAGATCAAGAATTGTAATTGCATGCCCCTGTTGAACAGGGGCTGAAAAATTGGGCCTTAGGCACTGGTGGCACAACACTACAACCCCTCACAGATACTGTACTTGGAGCACAGCAATGAGCCCTGTTGCAAAGTATTGCTTCAAAAATTGTAATGACACGCCCCTGTTACACAGGGGCTGAAAAATTGGGCCTTAGGCACTGGTGCCACAACACTCCAACCCCTCACAGATACTGTACTTGGAGCACAGCAATGAGCCCTATGGCAAATTATTGCTAAAAAAATTGTAATTACACGCCCCTGTAAAACAGGGGCTGAAAAATTGGGCCTTAGCCACTGGTGGCGGCACCCATAAACAAAAATGATCTTCCAAGCTATCATCATCAATCGTATCATTGAGGACTCGGAGGAGGAGGATAGCCAGTCAACATAACAGCACAGGCACTCAGCATCAGCATCAGTCTTGAAGGGATGTGACATGTTAAAATCAATTAGTCTGTTATATCAGCATCAGGTGTGTGGTAGCTGGTGGTGATCCAAGACTGGTTCATCTTGATGAAAGTCAGTCGATCAACCGAGTCGGTGGACAGGCGCACCCTGTGATCCGTGACAAATCCTCCAGCAGCACTGAATGTGCGTTCCGAAAGAACGCTGGATGCAGGACAGGCCAGTAGCTCAATTGCATACTGTGCAAGCTCTGGCCAGTGATCCATCCTCAAGACCCAGTAAGCCAGAGGATTTTCGGTGGGGAAGGTGTCCAAGTCTGACCTTGCCCCTAGATATTCCTGCACCATGTTTATCAGACGCTGGCGATGGTTGCTGGAACCGATCATACTTTGGGGCTGCGGACTAAAGAATTGTCTGAACGCATCGGTCAGACGGCCACCTTCCCCACCGCTCCTTCTTTGACTGGCCGAAGCCTCAGCAACTCGTTGTCCAGGACCAGGAGTTTGTAACCTCCCAGTCTCTGGGAACGCGTTGCACAGACCTTTCTGCAAGGCCTCCCGGAGTTGTCTCATCCTCTGCTCCCTCTGCGACGGTAACATAAGGTCCGCAACCTTACCCTTGTACCGTGGATCAAGGAGAGTGGCCAGCCAGTAATGGTCCCTCTCCTTGATCCGAAGAATACGAGGATCCTTCCGCAGACTTTGCAGGATCAGGGAGGCCATGCAGCGTAGGTTTGCTGAGGCATTCGCTCCGGAGTCCTCTGGGTCACTAAGGACGACATGATCCGCAGCCACCTCCTCCCAGCCACGTACAAGTCCACTGGTTTCTTGGGACTGTAAATCATCCCTAAAAGACTGCTGCTGATGATGCTGAGTGCCAGCCTCCACCTCCATGCTGACACAATCCTCCTCCTCCTCCTCCTCCTCTTCCTGTGCGATGGGTGGGACAGAAGGAACACTGTCTGGGTAAAGGGGGCCTTGAGAGGCAAGGAAGTCCTCCTCTTCCTGCCTCTGTTCTGCCTCAAGTGCCCTGTCCATTATTCCACGCAGCGTGTGCTCCAACAGGTGGACAAGAGGTACAGTGTCACTGATGCATGCACTGTCACTGCTCACCATCCTCGTGGCCTCCTCAAATGGTGCCAGGACAGTGCATGCATCCCTGATCATGCCCCACTGGCGTGGAGAAAAAAAACCAAGCTCCCCTGACCCTGTCCTGGTGCCGTAGTCGCACAGGTACTCATTGATGGCCCTCTGCTGCGTGTGCAGCCGCTGCAGCATGGCCAACGTTGAGTTCCACCTGGTGGGCATGTCACATATAAGGCGGTTCTTGGGCAGGTTCAACTCCTTTTGCAGCTCAGCCAGGCGAGCACTGGCATTATAAGATCTGCGGAAATGCACACAGACTTTCCTGGCCTGCCTCAGGACATCCTGTAAGCCCGGGTACCTGCCCAAGAACCGCTGCACCACCAGGTTAAGGACGTGAGCCACACAGGGCACATGGGTCAGTTGTCCCTGTCGGAGGGCGGAGAGGAGGTTGGTGCCATTGTCGCAAACCACCATTCCTGGCTTAAGCTGGCGTGGCATCAACCACCTCTCGGCCTGGCCCTGCAGAGCAGACAGGACCTCTGCCCCAGTGTGGCTTCTGTCCCCCAAACACACCAGCGCAAGCACGGCATGGCATCTTTTTGCCTGCGTACTTGCGTAGCCCCTTGAACGCCTACGGAGCACCGCTGGTTCCGAGGACAAACCACAGGAAGAGGCCATGGAGGAAGAAGAAGAGGAGGGGGTGGAGGAGAGAGGTGTGTCACAACCAGTAGTAGCATTTTGGAGGCGTGGCGGTGGAACAACCTCCAACACTACTGCACCTTGTCCTGCATCCTTCCCAGCTGCCAAAAGAGTGACCCAATGGGCCGTGAAAGAAAGGTAACGTCCCTGTCCATGCCTGCTGGACCATGAGTCAGCGGTAATATGCACCTTACCGCTGACCGCCCTGTCCAGCGAGGCCAAGACATTGCCTTCCACATGCCGGTAGAGAGCCGGAATAGCCTTCCGTGAGAAAAAGTGGCGTTTGGGAACCTGCCACTGAGGAACCGCACATTGCACAAACTCACGGAAGGGGGCCGAGTCTACCAACTGAAAAGGCAGCAGTTGAAGCGCTAGCAATTTAGCCAAGCTAGCATTCAACCGCTGGGCATGTGGATGGCTGGGAGTGAACTTCTTTCGACGGTCCAGCAGCTGGGGCAGGGAAATTTGCCTGCTAGAATCGGACGTCGGTGTACTGCTAGCAGAGTGGCCGCAAGTACTTGGCTGTGACACACCTAATTCTACACCTTCATTCCTCTCAGTGCATGTTTCAGAGAGGACTGAAGTTATAGTGGGGTTGGAGATCCCAGCTGATGCGGTGCAAGGAGAGGTCCGCTTTGTTCTTTGGTGTGGGTCTTTGAGGTAGGCTTGCCAACGAGCTGCATGGCAGGTCAACATATGTCTGGTCAGGCATGTGGTACCCAAGCGGCTGATGTTTTGGCCACGCGATATACGCTTGAGACATATGTTGCAAACAGCAGCTGTGCGATCTGATGCACTAGCCTCAAAAAAGGCCCACACCAAAGAACTTTTTGAATGACGGGCAGAGGCAGCGCCCTGCACAGGCGGAGCTCTGCGGTGTGATTCCGTCGGTGTACTGCCCTTACGCTGGCCACCAAAGGGCATCCTGCCTCGTTGGAGATGTGCCTCCTCCTCATCCTCCTCCTCTCTCCTATTAGGCACCCACGTGGAGTCAGTGACCTCATCATCCCCTCCCTCCTCATCACTGGAGCCAATCTGGCAGTATGCTGCAGCTGCTGGAACATGACTGC
The DNA here is from genome assembly GCA_029206835.1 of Rana muscosa. NCBI lineage: Eukaryota > Metazoa > Chordata > Amphibia > Anura > Ranidae > Rana > Rana muscosa. The sequence continues at coordinate 267,527,418 of CM055120.1, read as the reverse complement.
CAGATTGGTGTCCTTCTTGAGCATCCCCTCTGTCTGCTCTCACGCTACTGCCTTCCTGTAGCTGGGTTTCATCATCAGACCCTTCGAAACGCTGGGCATCCTCCTGGAGCATGTACCCAACACTGTGCTCAAACAGTTCGGGGGACTCCTCAGGAGGAGGACATGGTGGGTCTAGGGAAGGAGTGACTGATGATGAGTCTGACATTGATACCAGGGAAGAGGACGCTTTGGCAGCTGCTTTTCCAGTACCCTGAGCCTGGGTGAGAGAGGATGAGGAGGAGGAGGAGGGCTTGGTCATCCACTCTACCAAGTCTTCGGCATGATGTGGCTCAACATGTCCAGCTGCCGAAAAGAAGGACAAGCGTGTCCCATGGCCATGTGCTGATGACAATGCACCGCGTCCACGACCAGCACTGTTGCCCCCAGACACAGAGCCTGCTTGCCCTCTTTTATTGCCTCCTGACTGTCTGCCTCTCCTTGTTTGCCTTCCAGACATTCTAATAGATGGCCTGCAGGGAGATGGGAAAAAAGCAATAAGGGCTACCTTCAGGTGTCCTTCTCTGTCCCTTTACTTAAGGATTTCTAAATATGGTTGAGGATGATTGCTTTTGCACAGAATAGCACAACGACAATTTCCCTGACTGTCCAAAAAAACAAGGATTTCAAAGATGGTTGATGAGGAATGCTTTAGCACACTATAGCACAAGGAGAATTTCCCTCACTGTCCTTCCCTGTCCCTAGAAACAAGGATTATCACAGTGAAAGAAACTGACACTCTTCCTACCTATAGTTTTCTGTCCCTAGAAAAAATGTTTTTTTAAAGCACACTATAGCACAAGGAGAATTCCCTCACTGTCCTTCCCTGTCCCTAGAAACAAGGATTCGCACAGTAAAACACACTGACACTCTCCCTACCTATAGTTTTCTGTCCCTAGAAAAAATGTTTTTTTAAAGCACACTATAGCACAAGGAGAATTTCCCTCACTTTCCTTCTTTGTCCCTAGAAACAAGGATTATCACAGTGAAAGAAACTGACACTCTTCCTACCTATAGTTTTCTGTCCCTAGAAAAAATGTTTTTTTAAAGCACACTATAGCACAAGGAGAATTCCCTCACTGTCCTTCCCTGTCCCTAGAAACAAGGATTCGCACAGTAAAAGACACTGACACTCTCCCTACCTATAGTTTTCTGTCCCTAGAAAAAATGTTTTTTTAAAGCACACTATAGCACAAGGAGAATTCCCTCACTGTCCTTCCCTGTCCCTAGAAACAAGGATTATCACAGTGAAAGAAACTGACACTCTTCCTACCTATAGTTTTCTGTCCCTAGAAAAAATGTTTTTTTAAAGCACACTATAGCACAAGGAGAATTCCCTCACTGTCCTTCCCTGTCCCTAGAAACAAGGATTCGCACAGTAAAACACACTGACACTCTCCCTACCTATAGTTTTCTGTCCCTAGAAAAAATGTTTTTTTAAAGCACACTATAGCACAAGGAGAATTTCCCTCACTTTCCTTCTTTGTCCCTAGAAACAAGGATTATCACAGTGAAAGAAATTGACACTCTTCCTACCTATAGTTTTCTGTCCCTAGAAAAAATGTTTTTTTAAAGCACACTATAGCACAAGGAGAATTCCCTCACTGTCCTTCCCTGTCCCTAGAAACAAGGATTATCACAGTGAAAGAAACTGACACTCTTCCTACCTATAGTTTTCTGTCCCTAGAAAAAATGTTTTTTTAAAGCACACTATAGCACAAGGAGAATTCCCTCACCGTCCTTCCCTGTCCCTAGAAACAAGGATTCGCACAGTAAAACACACTGACACTCTCCCTACCTATAGTTTTCTGTCCCTAGAAAAAATGTTTTTTTAAAGCACACTATAGCACAAGGAGAATTTCCCTCACTTTCCTTCTTTGTCCCTAGAAACAAGGATTATCACAGTGAAAGAAACTGACACTCTTCCTACCTATAGTTTTCTGTCCCTAGAAAAAATGTTTTTTTAAAGCACACTATAGCACAAGGAGAATTCCCTCACTGTCCTTCCCTGTCCCTAGAAACAAGGATTCGCACAGTAAAAGACACTGACACTCTCCCTACCTATAGTTTTCTGTCCCTAGAAAAAATGTTTTTTTAAAGCACACTATAGCACAAGGAGAATTCCCTCACTGTCCTTCCCTGTCCCTAGAAACAAGGATTCGCACAGTAAAACACACTGACACTCTCCCTACCTATAGTTTTCTGTCCCTAGAAAAAATGTTTTTTTAAAGCACACTATAGCACAAGGAGAATTTCCCTCACTTTCCTTCTTTGTCCCTAGAAACAAGGATTATCACAGTGAAAGAAACTGACACTCTTCCTACCTATAGTTTTCTGTCCCTAGAAAAAATGTTTTTTTAAAGCACACTATAGCACAAGGAGAATTCCCTCACTGTCCTTCCCTGTCCCTAGAAACAAGGATTCGCACAGTAAAACACACTGACACTCTCCCTACCTATAGTTTTCTGTCCCTAGAAAAAATGTTTTTTTAAAGCACACTATAGCACAAGGAGAATTCCCTCACTGTCCTTCCCTGTCCCTAGAAACAAGGATTCGCACAGTAAAACACACTGACACTCTCCCTACCTATAGTTTTCTGTCCCTAGAAAAAATGTTTTTTTAAAGCACACTATAGCACAAGGAGAATTCCCTCACTGTCCTTCCCTGTCCCTAGAAACAAGGATTCGCACAGTAAAACACACTGACACTCTCCCTACCTATAGTTTTCTGTCCCTAGAAAAAATGTTTTTTTAAAGCACACTATAGCACAAGGAGAATTTCCCTCACTTTCCTTCTTTGTCCCTAGAAACAAGGATTATCACAGTGAAAGAAACTGACACTCTTCCTACCTATAGTTTTCTGTCCCTAGAAAAAATGTTTTTTTAAAGCACACTATAGCACAAGGAGAATTCCCTCACTGTCCTTCCCTGTCCCTAGAAACAAGGATTCGCACAGTAAAACACACTGACACTCTCCCTATCTATAGTTTTCTGTCCCTAGAAAAAATGTTTTTTTAAAGCACACTATAGCACAAGGAGAATTTCCCTCACTTTCCTTCTTTGTCCCTAGAAACAAGGATTATCACAGTGAAAGAAACTGACACTCTTCCTACCTATAGTTTTCTGTCCCTAGAAAAAATGTTTTTTTAAAGCACACTATAGCACAAGGAGACTGGATAACCCGCGATTCCCAGAAAGGCTCGTACCTGCTTCTTGCTGTTGGGACGTGGCCAACTCTGGATGGCCTCGACTTTGTTGAGTTGGGGTTTTATTACTCCCCTGCCAATGGTGTACCCAAGATATTTGGCCTCCTCCTGCCCAATGGTACACTTCTTGGGGTTAGCCGTAAACCCCGCTTCCCGGATAGAGTCTAGGACTGCTTGCACTTTTGGCAGATGTGAGGCCCAATCTGTGCTATGGACAATTACGTCATCCAGGTAAGCCGCAGCATACTTCCGATGGGGCCTCAGTATCTGGTCCATTTTCCGCTGGAATGTGGCCGGCGCATTCTGTAACCCGAATGGCATTCTCTTATATTGGAACGCCCCGTCTGGGGTTACAAATGCGGTTTTCTCTTTGGCCGACTTGGCCAGGGGAATTTGCCAATACCCTTTTGTGAGGTCAAGAGTCGTCATGTATCGGGCTGTTCCCAGCCGGTCGATCAACTCATCTATACGTGGCATGGGGTAGGTGTCAAATTTTGTAACTTTGTTCAACTGACGAAAATCGTTACAAAATCGCCAGCTCCCATCCGGTTTAGGCACCAACACAATGGGACTAGACCAATCACTTTGGGACTCCTCTATCACCCCTAAGTTCAGCATTTTCTGTACTTCCTCCCGTATTGCCTCCCGTCGGGCCTCTGGGATCCGATAGGGTTTTAACTTCACCCTTTCACCGGGCGGGGTAATAATATCATGCTCTACCCCAGATGTTTGTCCCGGCAGCTCAGAGAACACCTCCTTGTTGCGAAGCACAAACTCCCTAACCTCCTGTTGTTGGGGTTGTGACAAGGTGGCTGCCATTCCAACCTCCGTAATCACGCAACCAGTTTGAGCTGGTGACCAAGTTTCTGCGACTAGGGACTCTCTATCCCTCCAGGCTTTCAACAGATCAACGTGATAGATCTGTTCGGGCTTTCGCCTTCCCGGTTGTCTGACCTTGTAATTCACTTCGCTCACCTTTTCCATTATCTCGTAGGGGCCTTGCCATTTGGCAAGGAATTTACTTTCAACCGTAGGGACAAGTACCAATATCCTATCCCCCGGGGAAAAGGTACGGGTCTTGGCTCCACGGTTGTACACTCTCTGCTGTGCCAACTGCGCTTGGGCCAAATGTTCCTTCACGATGGGCATTACCTGTGCAATTCGATCTTGCATCAGGGCGACATGCTCAATCACACTCCTGTGGGGAGAACTCTCACTTTCCCAAGTTTCCTTGGCAATATCCAACAGCCCTCTTGGGTGTCTCCCATACAGTAACTCAAAGGGGGAGAATCCCGTAGAGGATTGGGGCACCTCCCTAATAGCAAACATCAAATAAGGAAGTAGACAGTCCCAATCCTTTCCATCTCTATCCACCACTTTCTTCAACATTTGTTTTAGGGTTTTGTTGAATCTTTCAACCAGCCCATCGGTTTGGGGGTGATACACAGACGTACGCAATTGCGTCACTTTGAACAATCTACACAGCTCTTTCATAACCCGGGACATAAAGGGTGTACCCTGGTCCGTAAGCAGTTCCCTACAAATACCCACCCGGCTAAAAACAAGAGATAGCTCTTAGGCTATGGTTTTGGCCGAGGTATTTCGGAGAGGGATCGCTTCTGGACAACGGGCGGCATAGTCCATTACAACCAATATGCACTGGTGCCCCCTAGCGGACTTGATTATAGGACCTACCAAATCCATTGCGATCCTCTCAAACGGGACCTCAATGATGGGTAGAGGGACCAGCGGGCTACGGAAATGTGGCATCGGGGCCGACCTCTGACACACAGGGCAGGAGGAACAATAATTTTCTATGTCCTTCATCACCCCAGGCCAATAGAATCTCTGTAATACCCTCTCTCGGGTTTTCTCTGTCCCCAGATGACCTCCAAGAATGTGCCCATGGGCCAACTCCAACACCAACTTCCTGCAAGGTTTGGGCACCACAAGCTGCTCAACGGTTTCTTCTGCCCCTTTTGCCACCCGATACAGTAGGTCCTTCTCTACGCTGAAGTATGGGTAAGTGCAGGTATTATCTGGGTTCACTAACTCGCCATCTATTTCCACTACGTTTTCCCGTGCCTTTATTAGGGCGGGGTCTTTTAACTGTTCTGTGGCAAAATTTTCCCTGTGAACCTCAAGATCAGAAAACTCCACAGACGGTAGGTTTTCGTCTGAGGAGGTGGGCTCCTCTCCAGTTTCTTGAGTCTCGCTTGCCAATACTGACAAGGGAAATTCTGGAGAGTCCTCACCACTCTCAGAGGAGTTCTGGCTATCACCTTCCTGGTACATAGGGGCGCCAGTGGGGGGCTCAGGATCATCCCACAGTTCCCAGAACTTCGGAAAATCCCTTCCCACAATGGCATCATGCGGTAGTTGAGATACTAACCCCACTGGATGAGAGAGGGTACCTTTGGGGGTCTTGAAACACACTGTAGTCACTGGATACTCTCGGGTGTCCCCATGCACACAAATAACAGCTACCTTGCTATTCCTAGAGACCTCTGTTTTAACTAATTCAGCCTTTATCAGGGTCACAAGGCTACCTGAATCCAGTAATACCACAACATTTCTACCATTAATACACATTTTGCATAAATGTTTCTCAGTTCCCCGAATGGCAGTGCATGCGACTGTCGCACACAGCGACTGACGTCTGTCCGTCAGAAAGTCACATTGCATGGGTTCCTCCACAACCGGGCAATTTGCTGCAATATGTCCCGCTTGCCGGCAGCGGTAGCAAACAATCCTTTTGGCTGCCTCTTGAGCCCCCGACTTCCCAGGCTGTTCTCGCCAAACCCTGGGCAGAGCTCCCACCCTCTCACTCTCTCCACCCTCACCCCTTGGAATCATCTTATCCGCCCCTGGGGATGGTCTGGTCTTAGGGTGGAAAGTCCGAGAGTCTCTGGAAGAGGCCGTCAGGTTCTCTGCAGCCAAGTATCTCTCTACACGATCCACAAGTTTACCGGCCGTTTCTGGGTCTCCATGGCTTACCCACTTTTGAATGGCGGTAGGAAGAGCTCTCAAGAAACGATCCATCACAACACGTTCCACAATCTCCGGTGCGGACAAAGTCTCTGGCTGTAGCCACTTCCTGCTCAGGTGAATGAGATCATACATTTGAGACCTGGGGGGTTTTCCAAGCTGGAAAGTCCAGTTATGCACACGCTGAGCCCGGACAGCCAGGGTGACACCCAGCCTTGCCAATATTTCAGCTTTTAGCATCACATAGTCTTTTGCTTGGTCAGGCTCTAGGTCATAGTAAGCTTTCTGCGATTCACCAGTTAACAGAGGAGCCACCAGTCCAGCCCACTGCTCCTCAGGCCACTTTTCTCTTTCAGCAGTCCTTTCAAATGTGGTCAAAAATACCTCTGGATCATCCTCTCCAGTCATTTTTGTCAATAAACGACTCACCCCAAAGGACGCGGTATTAGTGGGACGGCTTTCCTCACTGGTCTGCGGACGTTGCTGCATTACTGCTTCCATCTGTTGTTGTAGTCTCTGCTCTTGCTTCTGCAACAGGTCTATGAAGCGGGCCTCAGATTGCTGCTGGGCTTGTTGCTGGGCTGCGAAGCTCTGTTGTTGAGCTGCAAGGCTCTTTTGCAAACCTGCATTTGTCTGCTGTTGATTGGCATTTGCTAGAGCCAGCTGTTTCAGTATCTCCTCCATGCTGGCTTAAAAAAAAACTGCCACTGGTTCTCCACCAACTGTGAGGGGGTTAACTCGGTAGCGGGTGTGTGTGACCCCCTGGATGGGCTCCCCACACAAAAACAGGCCCAGCAGACGGAGGTTGTGGTTTTCAAGATCAAAAGGTGCGGTTTATTTCTCTATTTACAGTGACAAAAACACAGCAAAGCAAAAAGAAACATAAACAAAATAAACCCTGGTCAGCTTGACCTCTGACTAAACATGCAGGTTTCCCTAACTAACCACTGGGATCAGCCTGGTGCTGTCCTAGTCCCTAAGTCCCTGGTTTAGTAAATGTCCAAACAAATAGCCACACAGGCTTTGTCTCACCGCACAGGGGTTCACTCTCCCTAGACAGTCCACACAGGTCTGGGTCCAGGCATGAGCAAACACCTAATGAAGCTGGGAGTTTTTATAGAGGCCTTAAACGAGCTGACAAGCTTCAGCTGGTCTCATCAACTCCCTGCCTGCACGACGCCCAGCACTCTCCCTAGAGGTATGAATCATCCATGAGCCCACTAGCCTCAGCTGGGCTTCATCAACTCTCTCCCTAGTTGTATAAGTCGGCATAAAGCCTGAATCTGGGAGAAATATACCTACCCCCCTGGATGCAACCAAGTGACTTTACCTTCCTGCTGTCACACTAGAAAAAATGTTTTTTTAAAGCACACTATAGCACAAGGAGAATTTCCCTCACTTTCCTTCTTTGTCCCTAGAAACAAGGATTATCACAGTGAAAGAAACTGACACTCTTCCTACCTATAGTTTTCTGTCCCTAGAAAAAATGTTTTTTTAAAGCACACTATAGCACAAGGAGAATTCCCTCACTGTCCTTCCCTGTCCCTAGAAACAAGGATTCACACAGTAAAACACACTGACACTCTCCCTACCTATAGTTTTCTGTCCCTAGAAAAAATGTTTTTTTAAAGCACACTATAGCACAAGGAGAATTTCCCTCACTTTCCTTCTTTGTCCCTAGAAACAAGGATTATCACAGTGAAAGAAACTGACACTCTTCCTACCTATAGTTTTCTGTCCCTAGAAAAAATGTTTTTTTAAAGCACACTATAGCACAAGGAGAATTCCCTCACTGTCCTTCCCTGTCCCTAGAAACAAGGATTATCACAGTGAAAGAAACTGACACTCTTCCTACTTATAGTTTTCTGTCCCTAGAAAAAATGTTTTTTTAAAGCACACTATAGCACAAGGAGAATTCCCTCACTGTCCTTCCCTGTCCCTAGAAACAAGGATTCGCACAGTAAAACACACTGACACTCTCCCTACCTATAGTTTTCTGTCCCTAGAAAAAATGTTTTTTTAAAGCACACTATAGCACAAGGAGAATTCCCTCACTGTCCTTCCCTGTCCCTAGAAACAAGGATTCACACAGTAAAACACACTGACACTCTCCCTACCTATAGTTTTCTGTCCCTAGAAATTTTTTTTTTTAAAGCACACTATAGCACAAGGAGAATTCCCTCACTGTCCTTCCCTGCCCCTAGAAACAAGGATTCGCACAGTAAAACACACTGACACTCTCCCTACCTATAGTTTTCTGTCCCTAGAAAAAATGTTTTTTTAAAGCACACTATAGCACAAGGAGAATTCCCTCACTGTCCTTCCCTGTCCCTAGAAACAAGGATTCACACAGTAAAACACACTGACACTCTCCCTACCTATCCTTCTCTTTCCCTAAACTAAAGGAATCCAGGTTAAGCAAGAAAAAAATAAATGTCACTGTCCCTGCCTATGCTTCTCTTTCCCTGCTCCGGAACACACTACACTAGGCCGCCATGCTGGCGGCCTTTTATAGTGTGGGGCGTGTACTAAACACCCTCAGCAATAATTGGCCACAGGCATCCTGCCTGTGGCCAATCATTGCTCTCCTCGCTGCCGGCGCTGTGATTGGCCAAGCATGCGGGGTCACAGTGCATGCTTGGCCAATCACAGCGCCTGGATGACACTGCGATGGCGTAGTGCATTGTGGGCCGTTCGCGTCACTCGAATTTGGCGCGAACGGCCCAAATCGTTCGATCTTCGTCGAACGATCGAACAGCCGATGTTCGAGTCGAACGTATGTTCGACTCGAACACGAAGCTCATCCCTAATGGGAAGTATTTAAATCCTCTCTGAGGAAAATGCTCAGTAAAGAGGTTACAAAGGTTAAGAGACGGTCCGAGTCGCTCAGGGAAGCTCTGGAGCGGCAGGTTCACTCTCTGGAGACAAACTATGTGCAGGACCCCACTGAGGCCGCAAGGGGGGCTTGGCAGGCTGCTCGGTCTGCCTACGACCATTTGCTGGCCTCATCGGCGGAAAAGAAGCGGTTCTTTTCTAAGACTGCTTTCTTTGAGGAAGGAGAAGTGACGGGGCGTCTCCTGGCTAGAATCGCTAACTCTGAGCAGAGAGCTCCGGTGATAGGATCTATAAGGACAGCAGTAGGCCAACTGGTACATGACTCAGATTTGGTGATTCAGACTTTGGCAGAGTACTATCAGAACCTATACCGCCCTTCCTCGACCCATGGGGTAGAGGAAATGGCGAAATACTTAGATGAAATACTATTTCCTACACTTACGGAAGCGCAGAGAGCAGCGTTAGATGCCCCTCTTACATTGGAGGAGCTACAGATTGCAGTGGCTGAATTCCCTAACTGTAAGGCCCCGGGAGGGGACGGGATTCCTATGGAAATCTATAAGCATTATTCTGAGGTGCTACTTCCCAAACTACTAGCAGTATTTAATGCAGCCAGAGAAATGGGTACACTGCCCACGTCCATGTCAGAGGCCCACATTGTTTTAATTTTAAAACCTGACAAGGATCCAGTAGATCCGGCCTCGTATAGGCCGATCTCCCTGCTTCAGTCTGACATAAAGATACTTGCAAAGGTGTTGGCTCTCAGACTGAATGCCGTGGTTACGTCAATTGTCCATGCGGATCAGGCGGGCTTTATGCCAAACAAGTCGACGGCAATAAACATTAGGAGGCTCTTCCTTAACATGCATTCACGGGCTGACAATGTAGGCAAGAGGGCCCTCTTGTCACTAGATGCTATGAAGGCGTTTGATAGTGTGGAGTGGGGATATCTCTGGGAGACACTAAGACGATTTGGCTTTGGGGACGGCTATATCTCCTGGGTGAGGTTGATGTATTATCGCCCGAAGGCATCCATTCGGGAGGCTGGCAGGCTCTCCTTGCCTTTTGAACTGGGCCGGGGCACGCGGCAGGGGTGCCCTTTGTCCCCCCTGCTGTTTGCCCTGGCTATAGAGCCACTGGCTATTAGAATTAGAGACCATCGGGGCATCACCGGCTTCTGCTATGGCAACAGACAGGAGAAGGTGATGCTCTATGCGGATGATACTATGGTCCTGTTGGGGGATATGGAGCAGTCTCTGCGCAATACGATGGAGGCAGTGGTCCGATTTGGTGAGTTCTCGGGACTTAGGATTAACTGGTCCAAGTCTGCACTTATGCCCTTAGATGAACCTCCACCTCAGCAGGACACACGGGTGGGAGGGATACCTCTTGCTCTTTCCTTTAAGTATCTAGGGATCCAGGTGACCCCACAGATTATAGACTATGGCATACTTAACATAGCTCCACTGCTAACTAGATTCCGCCAAAGGGTTAAGGCATGGAACTCCCTATGTATGTCAGTTGCTGGCAAAGTAAATCTCATAAAAATGATTCTTATGCCCCAACTGCTATACATGCTACACAATTCCCCGGTGATGATCCCACTCAAGACCTTTAGAATTATCAATACTATATTTAGAGAATTAATATGGAAATCTCGCTCCCCCAGAATCAAACTAGTGCATTTACAACGCTCCAGGGAGGATGGCGGATTAGCTCTGCCGAATCCCTGGCTGTATTATCTAGCATCACAACTGCAGCATCTAATAGGTACCATGGCCCCGGAGGGTGAGCAGGGGGACAGAGTCCCAAGCGCCTCGGAGAGCATAATGCTCCACACCGTGGGGGGAAATTCCATTCCTACCGCGCTGGAAGCATTGGCCTTTGCAAAGCCCCAGAAACGATTTCCTACGTACAGCCTCCTACAAAAAGTGTGGAATAAGACCAAGTACCTTCAGGGGGCGACAGGTTTTAGTGAATATAGCCCTATATGGGCAAATGAGTCCTATCCTGAACTGGCTAAGTTACAGCATGGGAGGAGGTGGCAGAGGAGTGGCGTGTTCTACCTGACGCAGATAATCAGCAATGGTAAACTTTTGCCCTTTGATACCCTGAGAGAGAGATATCGGCTGCCAGCGCACATGTACTTCTACTACTTGCAACTTAAGCATGCATTCGGGACCCAATCAAGGGTCTCGGAGTGGTGGATGGATGACATGCCCCTCCTCTCCCAGCTCAAGGCAGCAGAAGTCTCTAAGGGCTTCATCTCGCAGAGCTACACAACACTACTGAACAAATTCGTAGCGGGGCATCCTCTGACTGCTCGAAGTAAGTGGGAACTAGATGTAGGGCCTCTGGACGGTGAGCAATGGGAGGAGGTGCTGCAGTCAGTGGCCATTTGCTCACTGAATGTGACACAAAGACTTACACAATTATATACCATACTGAGAGTTTACTATATACCTCATAGGCTACATAAAATGGGTATACTGTCTGACCCTAGCTGCACTAGATGCAAAAGAGACCATGGAGACTTGATACACATGCTCTGGCGGTGTCCCAAACTCCACGTGTATTGGAGGGGGGTGATTGACACCCTGAACGCGGTGTTCCAGGTGTCGGTCCCGTGTGACCCCAGATACTGCATTCTGAACCTGTTGGATGCAATGGAATGGGAACCTCACGTAAGGGAGGCCCTCTCCAGGGCCCTGTTTATGGCACGTAAACTGATAATGTTGCATTGGAAGTCTGAGTTGCCACCTACTCACACTGAATGGGTTACCAAATTAGGAGCTACGCTCCGAATGGAAAAAATTATATATCAACTGTGAGGGGGGTTTGCTCGGCAGCGGGTGTGTGTGATCCCCTGGATGGGCTCCCCACACAAAACAGGCCCAGCAGACGGAGGTTGTGGTTTTCAAGATCAAAAAGGTGCGGTTTATTTCTCTATTTACAGTGACAAAAAACACAGCAAAGCAAAAAGAAACATAAACAAAATAAACCCTGGTCAGCTTGACCTCTGACTAAACATGCAGGTTTCCTAACTAACAACTGGGATCAGCCTGGTGCTGTCCTAGTCCCTAAGTCCCTGGTTTAGTAAATGTCCAAACAAATAGCCACACAGGCTTTGTCTCACCGCACAGGGGTTCACTCTCCCTAGACAGTCCACACAGGTCTGGGTCCAGGCATGAGCAAACACCTAATGAATCTGGGAGTTTTTATAGAGGCCTTAAACGAGCTGACAAGCTTCAGCTGGTCTCATCAACTCCCTGCCTGCACGACGCCCAGCCCTCTCCCTAGAGGTATGAATCATCCATGAGCCCACTAGCCTCAGCTGGGCTTCATCAACTCTCTCCCTAGTTGTATAAGTCGGCATAAAGCCTGAATCTGGGAGAAATATACCTACCCCCCTGGATGCAACCAGGTGACTTTACCTTCCTGCTGTCACATACCCCCCCCTCTTGTTTTAACCTTGGGGTTGGAACACCAGCAATCAGGCATTCATGTACTCGAGACAAAGCATCCACATTCCCCATTTGAACGCCAGGGCGATGCTTTACTGTGAAGTTGAATTCCTGTAGGGCCAGGAACCACCTATTCACTCTTCTATTTGTCTCCTTGTTTTGAGCCATCCACTTTAACGGAGCGTGATCCGTAACCATGTCAAAGTGCCTACCTAGCAGATAGTACCGAAGGGAATCTAGAGCCCACTTCACCGCTAAACACTCCTTTTCAACCGTGGCGTAATTTACCTCATGGGACTTCAACTTCCTGCTGAGGTAAATGACTGGGTGCTCTTCCCCGTTCCAGACCTGGGACAATACTGCTCCTAACCCCACATCTGACGCATCACTTTGTACGACAAAGTCTTTAGAGAAGTCGGGTGAGTACAACACTGGCTGGCTACATAAGGCTTGTTTCAAGAATTGGAATGCTGCCTCAGCCTCGGGGGTCCATTTAATCATGACCGACCCTTTCCCTTTCGTCAGGTTGGTTAGGGGCACAGCCTTAGAAGCAAAGTGGGGAATGAAGCGCCGATAATACCCCGCTATTCCCAGAAAGGCTCGTACCTGCTTCTTGCTGTTGGGACGTGGCCAACTCTGGATGGCCTCGACTTTGTTGAGTTGGGGTTTTATTACTCCCCTCCCAATGGTGTACCCAAGATATTTGGCCTCCTCCTGCCCAATGGTACACTTCTTGGGGTTAGCCGTAAACCCCGCTTCCCGGATAGAGTCTAGGACTGCTTGCACTTTTGGCAGATGTGAGGCCCAATCTGTGCTATGGACAATTACGTCATCCAGGTAAGCCGCAGCATACTTCCGATGGGGCCTCAGTATCTGGTCCATTTTCCGCTGGAATGTGGCCGGCGCATTCTGTAACCCGAACGGCATTCTCTTATATTGGAACGCCCCGTCTGGGGTTACAAATGCGGTTTTCTCTTTGGCCGACTTGGCCAGGGGAATTTGCCAATACCCTTTTGTGAGGTCAAGAGTCGTCATGTATCGGGCTGTTCCCAGCCGGTCGATCAACTCATCTATACGTGGCATGGGGTAGGTGTCAAATTTTGTAACTTTGTTCAACTGACGAAAATCGTTACAAAATCGCCAGCTCCCATCCGGTTTAGGCACCAGCACAATGGGACTAGACCAATCACTTTGGGACTCCTCTATCACCCCTAAGTTCAGCATTTTCTGTACTTCCTCCCGTATTGCCTCCCGTCGGGCCTCTGGGATCCGATAGGGTTTTAACTTCACCCTTTCACCGGGCGGGGTAATAATATCATGCTCTACCCCAGATGTTTGTCCCGGCAGCTCAGAGAACACCTCCTTGTTGCGAAGCACAAACTCCTTAACCTCCTGTTGTTGGGGTTATGACAAGGTGGCTGCTATTCCAACCTCCGGAATCACGCAACCAGTTTGAGCTGGTGACCAAGTTTCTGCGACTAGGGACTCTCTATCCCTCCAGGCTTTCAACAGATTAACGTGATAGATCTGTTCGGGCTTTCGCCTTCCTGGTTGTCTGACCTTGTAATTCACTTCGCTCACTTTTTCCATTATCTCGTAGGGGCCTTGCCATTTGGCAAGGAATTTACTTTCAACCGTAGGGACAAGTACCAATATCCTATCCCCCGGGGAAAAGGTACGGGTCTTGGCTCCACGGTTGTACACTCTCTGCTGTGCCAACTGCGCTTGGGCCAAATGTTCCTTCACGATGGGCATTACCTGTGCAATTCGATCTTGCATCAGGGCGACATGCTCAATCACACTCCTGTGGGGAGAACTCTCACTTTCCCAAGTTTCCTTGGCAATATCCAACAGCCCTCTTGGGTGTCTCCCATACAGTAACTCAAAGGGGGAGAATCCCGTAGAGGATTGGGGCACCTCCCTAATAGCAAACATCAAATAAGGAAGTAGACAGTCCCAATCCTTTCCATCTCTATCCACCACTTTCTTCAACATTTGTTTTAGGGTTTTGTTGAATCTTTCAACCAGCCCATCGGTTTGGGGGTGATACACAGATGTACGCAATTGCGTCACTTTGAACAATTTACACAGCTCTTTCATAACCCGGGACATAAAGGGTGTACCTTGGTCCGTAAGCAGTTCTTTACAAATACCCACCCGGCTAAAAACAAGAGATAGCTCTTTGGCTATGGTTTTGGCCGAGGTATTTCTGAGAGGGATCGCTTCTGGATAACGGGTGGCATAGTCCATTATAACCAATATGTACTGGTGCCCCCTAGCGGACTTGATTATAGGACCTACCAAATCCATTGCGATTCTCTCAAACGGGACCTCAATGATGGGTAGAGGGACCAGCGGGCTACGGAAATGTGGCATCGGGGCCGACCTCTGACACACAGGGCAGGAGGAACAATAATTTTCTATGTCCTTCATCACCCCAGGCCAATAGAATCTCTGTAATACCCTCTCTCGGGTTTTCTCTGTCCCCAGATGACCTCCAAGAATGTGCCCATGGGCCAACTCCAACACCAACTTCCTGTAAGGTTTGGGCACCACAAGCTGCTCAACGGTTTCTTCTGCCCTTTTTGCCACCCGATACAGTAGATCCTTCTCTACGCTGAAGTATGGGTAAGTGCAGGTATTATCTGGGTTCACCAACTCGCCATCTATTTCCACTACGTTTTCCCGTGCCTTTATTAGGGCGGGGTCTTTTAACTGTTCTGTGGCAAAATTTTCCCTGTGAACCTCAAGATCAGAAAACTCCACAGACGGTAGGTTTTCGTCTGAGGAGGTGGGCTCCTCTCCAGTTTCTTGAGTCTCCCCTGCCAATACTGACAAGGGGAATTCTGGAGAGTCCTCACCACTCTCAGAGGAGTTCTGGCTATCACATTCCTGGTACATAGGGGCACCAGTGGGGGGCTCAGGATCATCCCACAGTTCCCAGAACTTCGGAAAATCCCTTCCTACAATGGCATCATGCGGTAATTGAGATACTAACCCCACTGGATGAGAGAGGGTACCTTTGGGGGTCTCGAAACACACTGTAGTCACTGGATACTCTCGGGTGTCCCCATGCACACAAATAACAGCTACCTTGCTATTCCCAGAGACCTCTGTTTTAACTAATTCAGCCTTTATCAGGGTCACAAGGCTACCTGAATCCAGCAATACCACAACATTTCTACCATTAATACACATTTTGCATAAATGTTTCTCAGTTCCCCGAATGGCAGTGCATGTGACTGTCGCACACAGCGACTGACGTCGGTCCGTCAGAAAGTCACATTGCATGGGTTCCTCCACAACCGGGCAATTTGCTGCAATATGTCCCGCTTGCCGGCAGCGGTAGCAAACAATCCTTTTGGCTGCCTCTTGAGCCCCTGACTTCCCAGGCTGTTCTCGCCAAACTTTGGGTAGAGCTCCCACCCTCTCACTCTCTCCACCCTCACCCCTTGGAATCCTCTTATCCGCCCCTGGGGATGGTCTGGTCTTAGGGTGGAAAGTCCGAGAGTCTCTGGAAGAGGCCGTCAGGTTCTCTGTAGCCAAGTATTTCTCTACACGATCCACAAGACCACCGGCCGTCTCTGGGTCTCCATGGCTTACCCACTTTTGGATGGCAGTAGGAAGAGCTCTCAAAAACCGATCCATTACAACACGTTCCACAATCTCTGGTGCGGACAAAGTCTCTGGCTGTAGCCACTTCCTGCTCAGGTGAATGAGATCATACATTTGAGACCTGGGGGGTTTTCCAAGCTGGAAAGTCCAGTTATGCACACGCTGAGCCCGGACAGCCAGGGTGACACCCAGCCTTGCCAATATTTCAGCTTTTAGCATCACATAGTCTTTTGCTTGGTCAGGCTCTAGGTCATAGTAAGCCTTCTGCGATTCACCAGTTAACAGAGGAGCCACCAGTCCAGCCCACTGCTCCTCAGGCCACTTTTCTCTTTCAGCAGTCCTTTCAAATGTGGTCAAAAATACCTCTGGATCATCCTCTCCAGTCATTTTTGTCAATAAACGACTCACCCCAAAGGACGCGGTATTAGTGGGACGGCTTTCCTCACTGGTCTGCGGACGTTGCTGCATTACTGCTTCCATTTGTTGTAGTCTCTGCTCTTGCTTCTGTAACAGGTCTATGAAGCGGGCCTCAGATTGCTGCTGGGCTGCAAGGCTCTGTTGATGAGCTTGCTGCTGGGCTGCGAAGCTCTGTTGTTGAGCTGCAAGGCTCTTTTGCAAACCTGCATTTGTCTGCTGTTGATTGGCATTTGCTAGAGCCAGCTGTTTCAGTATCTCCTCCATGCTGGCTTAAAAAAAACTGCCACTGGTTCTCCACCAACTGTGAGGGGGGTTTGCTCGGCAGCGGGTGTGTGTGATCCCCTGGATGGGCTCCCCACACAAAACAGGCCCAGCAGACGGAGGTTGTGGTTTTCAAGATCAAAAAGGTGCGGTTTATTTCTCTATTTACAGTGACAAAAAACACAGCAAAGCAAAAAGAAACATAAACAAAATAAACCCTGGTCAGCTTGACCTCTGACTAAACATGCAGGTTTCCTAACTAACAACTGGGATCAGCCTGGTGCTGTCCTAGTCCCTAAGTCCCTGGTTTAGTAAATGTCCAAACAAATAGCCACACAGGCTTTGTCTCACCGCACAGGGGTTCACTCTCCCTAGACAGTCCACACAGGTCTGGGTCCAGGCATGAGCAAACACCTAATGAATCTGGGAGTTTTTATAGAGGCCTTAAACGAGCTGACAAGCTTCAGCTGGTCTCATCAACTCCCTGCCTGCACGACGCCCAGCCCTCTCCCTAGAGGTATGAATCATCCATGAGCCCACTAGCCTCAGCTGGGCTTCATCAACTCTCTCCCTAGTTGTATAAGTCGGCATAAAGCCTGAATCTGGGAGAAATATACCTACCCCCCTGGATGCAACCAGGTGACTTTACCTTCCTGCTGTCACACAACATAGAGGCTGTTCGCAGAAATTTGAGAAGCTCTGGGGACCGTGGTTAGATACTCCGGGCTTGGTACCGGACGATATGGTCATGGACAGGCTATTAGGTATAATCTGATTATGGGAATATTGCTAAAGAAGTGTTACATTCGGTGTGATGAAAATGTACTCCGTAGTTGACGGAAACTCTGAATAAAACTACAGAAATGCGCTCATGGTATTGAGGGGGGAGAAGGCAGTTGGTTAGGAGGGAAGAGGCGGGTCGGGGACAGGAGATTGTAACAATGTTTGTATAACTATATGTTGAGAGGGTGAGATGGAGGAGTAGGGGCTTTCCATTGTAAATGATGCATTTGAATGTGGTCACTTGAACTGTATGTGTTTTTCCTTCAAAATAAAGTTCCTTTCTTTGGATAAAAAAAAAGAATGATCAAGCATGTATGGAGTATGAGGGGCTGTAACCCCAATTTCCCTTTGGGAAGACACGTTACGGCTCTTCATAATGGTCTATTCACAGGGATCAAGTTCATAGTGTTGGATAGAATACACCCCAATGCACGAGGGGGGGGGGGATAGGAATAAGCTAATATAACAAAGAGAGCTTATAGATGGATATTTCTCCTTCAAGCTACCACCTTCCGAGGCCTCAATGAGGCAGCCCTTTCTGGAGGGCTTTGTCTCTGGGGGCATGAAGAGATGAATTTTGGAGGTATGCCGCCTAATGCACCAATTATATGCTTTATGATTATTGTAACATATTCTAACTTCAATCCAATTTTATTTTTATTTTTTCATCCATTTTCTTATTATAATGTATTTCTTTAGACATATGTTATTCTTTTCTTTGCAAAAAATGTTGAAGAATAGCCTGCCTGTTCAATCCCAACCTTTTTTTCCTTTGCTGTTAAAGTGTACCCCCGTCTCTCAGACACATGTGGTCTAACACAGGTGTCTTTTTCTCCCTCCCTTTTTCTTCTTCCTTGTTTAGGTGGCTGTGTGCAATATCATTGACCACCAGGCTTTTGGACTCAATAAGTTTGGATGTATTTCATATTTCCAATATAATCAATACTCAATATTTTTAGCAACCACTACCCCATACCGTCTTCAATTGATTCTTTTTAGACAAACAAAAAGACATCTTTATCCCCCATGGTCACCCCTGTTCCATTTCTATTTTTCACCACTTCCCCTTGCCCAGCCTATATCATTCACATTCCATTTAACATTTTTTCCTATTTTCCTTATTCATTTATTTATTTCTCACATTTTATATTTTTTGGTTTCTTTCTTTCATTCCCTTATCAGTTTAACTTTTTTATTTTCCCATTCAAATGGCGGCGGGCTAGGGGTCGACGTTCTTTTCTGTATAGAGGTCAATCCTGGCACGCGTGGGCCGGTCCGATTTATCCTGGGACGCTGGCCCATGGATACCAGTATCCATGGATGCGTTTCCCGGGTCGGGCCGACTTACACTTGTGGCTTTCCGTGCCGCGCTGGCATACGATCCATCTAACGTCATATTGATTCGTCAATACGTCTTGTTGTTCCATTACACGGCCTCGAGGTTTGCCGCGCATGCGTGCCGGTGGGGGCGTGACGCATGACGTCCTTCTCCCTTAGCGGCCATCTTGGTTGTGGGCGAGGATGACGCTGTGCGCCGCGCGCCCGGAGGACCGCTCTGTCTAACTTTCACGGTGTGTGTGGTAGTGACATCCACACGCACCGCTGGGAAACTTGGCTGATTGGATCACAGCCCTTATTTAAGGACTGGTCCCACACTCGATCATTAGTGCTGTGGCCGGCGGGGAGAGAGGACTCTGTTTACAACACTGACCAGATACCAGATACAAAAATCTTCTCTCATATAGTATGTATGGTGTCTCTTTTTTTGCCATCGTTACTTCAAGCCACATCCACCTTTATTGTTTTAAGGTGGGGTGCCTCATATATCCAGTCTTGATACTATTTGTGTATTGTTTGCACACAGATCCCACAGGTGATCCTTTACCTACACCGTTGGACCTGTGATGCCACCCTGAGGCTCTCTTTCACTTGGATTTGGATTCTTATTCCTCAATCCACTTGTCGATACGGCTTGATCACTCCAGCCCAGCCACATTTACAACTTTGTGCTGGGTGTGAAATCGCTACACCTATATCATTCCATCCTCTGCTCAATCCTCTCTTCCCTCAAAGATACACAGCACCATTTGTGTGGTAAGAAACACATATATAAAACTATGATGTATTCCTCTAATATATATGTAGGCTCTGTATGTGGTTTCTGTCACCCTCTGACCTCATATACAATGGAGGTTCAAAGTTAGGGTCTATGACATGATACTCATTAGACTATGGGGCCACTAAATTATAAAATATATAAACTCAACATCTTCTATTTTATTGGTACGTATTTTTTCCATGTTCCCTTCTTCTAGACATACGCGGTCCTGGTTTGGCCTCTGGACGTCTTTTGCGTTGAACTCCTCATCCGCCCCTTAATGGGTCCTTTGTTGTCTTTTGTTTTAATGGCCACCTTTTAGTGCTTTCATCAAACCTCCACGTATGTGATCTGTGGGGTCTAAAATATATCCCGAGTCCTGAGCCTGAGATATACATGTCCATGTAAGTACACTGCCACCTAACCCCCCACTCTTACATCAGACCCACCACTTGTCAGTCTGATAGACCCTCTGTTTTTGCTTCTGTTTTTGTTTTTCATACAATGAATGATGCTGTGTAAAGATCTGCTTTTCTGTTTTAGATTACAATCTTAATCATATATTGGAACTTCCCTGAAGAAGGAGTTTTCTTCGTAACGCGTAGGATCTAATATATATACAATTGCGTGTTTTTTTTTTTTTTTTTTAAATATGAATTTTATTGTTTTATATAGACATACATAGAATAAAAACATTACCAAACAAATAGAGTGTGACGTACAGATTCACAACCATTTATCTCAGACAGGGCTGGATGTCTGCCCAATGTAGATAACCCAATACGGGGTACTATTATCGCAGAGCCCGTGACTATCTGTTTAGTATCCTCCCCGGATGTTCCACATTACTCTATGACCGTCCGGTAGGGGGCATCACCATGTCACATCTATCAGGATTCCGATTGCCCTGTCCAATTCTCGTATCCCATTAATTAAAAAAAGGAAGAGAGAGAGAGAGAGAGAAAAAAAAGGGGGGAAAAGAACAACAGAAATTATCAAAATTGACCCTCAAAAAAAAAAAGGAAGGGGGGGGAGTACTCACAGCGGTCCTGGAGAGGAAAACACAAAAAACAACTGAAAGTACTAGAAGAAAGACATGGAAAAAGGAAAGGTGAAAGGGAGAAAAAAAACAGGAAGATGGGAGAGCGGGATTGAAGGGGAAGGGAAAAGTGGGGGGGGTTGACCCAGAGTTATAAGCATTTCTCCAGCCGTAATAGCTATCAAGGCTGTGTCCCTTTGTCAAATTAACAGTTAAGTAAGGCCGATCCTTCATCAGAATAGATGAAGATGTTCCAGAGCCTCCACGCCTCAGAGTGCTTTTCTTGTTTGTTTTGAGCAGTGAGGACTAAATCCTCCAGCTTTTTGATGTCCTCCACTCTGCGCAACCACAGCCCCACCGACGGGGGTGAACTTTTCTTCCATCTGAGGGGGATGCAGGATTTGGCTGCGTTTAGTAAGTGCCGTATTATTGACTTCTTGTATCTCTGTGCCGGTATTGAGGTAGCGTGAAGCAGGAAAAAGGCGGGGTCGTTACTGATTGCATGGTCGGTAAATTTCTGAATGATAGTCCTAACTGTTGTCCAGAAGTGTTGCAGACGAGGACAGGACCAGAATATATGAAGAAGCGTCCCCACCTCCATCTGACATCTCCAACATTGGTTCGTGGAATTAGGGAAGTTTCTATGCAGTACCTGGGGTGTGTAGTACCACCTGGTGAAGATCTTGTAATTAAGTTCTTGGATTTTTGTGCATATCGATGTTTTCAAGGAAAATCGAATTATCGTCTGTTTTTGAGTGTCAGTGAACGAACGTTGTAGGTCTGTTTCCCATTTCTGCAGAAAGGGCAAGTCAGGTTGTGTGGGAGGGGAATTAAGTAGTGCGTATGTTTTGGATAGGACTTGAGGCAACGTCCCCTCGTCCCTGCAGTATTCTTCAAAGGTGGTCAGTTCTCTCTGATATTGTGCCGGGTTTGGTATTGAATGTAGGAAATGATGTAAGCGAATCGCCCTCCAAAACGGAAGTTGGAGGTGTCCTTCATCACTAGTCAGGGCTTGAACAGAGGGCCACTGAGCATCCTTCAAAAAATGTGAGGCCTGGTCCCTCCCCGTCGAAGTAAGTGACATGTACTCCGCCGATTCCAGGCCCGGGGGGAACGCTGGATTCCCTAATATTGGGTAAAGGGGGGAGTCACCCGAGGAAAGGTGGGTTGATAGTAAGTTCGCCGCCCCTATCCGAAGGGTAGTGCCAATAACAGGGTGGGAAGTCAGGGCGAGGGGTAGTCGGTCGAAGCACCAAGTGGCACCCTTCAGCGGCACCACTGTTTGGGCTTGTTCTAGTTGGACCCAGAGTTTAGACTTACTGTGGCGGTTCCAGTCTATGATTCTGCCAAGATGCACCGCCCCATAATAATTACGTAAATCTGGTAGGGCCAGTCCTCCGAGATGTTTCGGCAGTGTCAAAAGACATCTACGGAGTCGGGGTTTGGAGTTAGCCCATATAAAGTTAACTAAAAGGGAATTGACCTGTTTAAAATACGGGGGTGCAATCTTGATTGGCAATGCCTGGAACAAGTACAAAAATTTAGGGAGGATGGACATTTTAACGAGGTTGCACCTACCAAACCAGGAATGCAAACCCCTGGTCCACTCCTGTAACAACAGGCGGACCTTGGTCAATAAGGGTGGAAAGTTGAGGTCGAAGGTGTGCTTCAAATTGCCCGGGATCAAAGTTCCCAGGTACTTGAGAGAACTGCCCGACCATTTAAATTTGAACTGGGATTTCAGTGAGCTCAATCTAGTGGGAGGAATATTAATCCCCATTGCTGCCGATTTGTCGAAATAAATTTTTAGGTTGGTAAGGTTTCCGTATCTATCAAACTCCCGGAGCAGGTTCGGTAGGGACACTACCGGGTTGGTCAAGGAGAACAATAAATCATCTGCATACGCCGAGATTTTAAATTGTGTATCCCTCACAGTGACCCCTGTAATGTCAGGGTGTGCACGCACCGTGCACAGGAATGATTCTAAAGCCAACGCAAAAAGTATGGGTGAGAGCGGGCACCCCTGTCTGGTCCCGTTCGTGATAGGAAAAGTTTCAGACAAAATTCCATTGGCTTTGACCTGGGCCGAGGGTATGGAATATATACTGGATATCCATTGGAGCATTTTAGGCCCGAAGCCAATTCGTTTTAGGACGGAAAACATGAAGGTCCAATTGACACGGTCGAATGCCTTCTCAGCATCTGTGCTGAGAAAGACGCAGGGTGTCTTTGACGTGGTCGCTATGTGGATCAAGTTGAGCACCTTGGTGATATTATGCCTCGCCTCTCGGGCAAGGATGAAACCCACTTGGTCTAAGTGAATGATATCCGGCGTAAGTTGGGTTAATCTGTTGGCTAGGATCTTAGTGAAAAGCTTTAGATTCGTGTTTAATAAAGAAATGGGCCTGTAGCTGCCGCACGCTGTTGGGTCCTTGCCTTCCTTATGAATAAGGGAGATATGTGCTCGCAAGGTATCCCTAGGGAAGGAGCCCCCCTCCCCTAGGCCGTTGAACATCCTCACCATATGTGGACCCAGCAGTGGGAGGAGAGATTGATAGTACTGCAAGGTAAACCCATCCAGTCCCGGCGCCTTGCTGGGTTTCGTCCCTCCCATCGCCCGTTGCAGTTCCTCCACAGTAATGGGGTCGTCTAATTCCGTTCCGGACGTCGTAGGTAATTGAGGCAGTCGTGAGGTGGCAATGTACTCTTCTATCGTCACGTCAGTAGGGGTCCTAGGAGGGAGGTTATAGAGAGAGGAGTAGTAATTCCTAAACTCCTGCACTATGTGAGTTGGCATAGTATTCTTTTGTCCCGAGGGAGACATTATTTGGGGTATGAAGGTTCTGAGCCTAAGGTTCCTGACCGCTTTAGCGAGTAGTTTCCCACATGTATTTCCCGATTCGTACGTGAGTTTCCGGCAGGATTGTAACGCCGCTTTAGCTCTATAGTGGAGTAAGTCTACCGTTTGTCTTCTAAGAGAAAGCAGTTCGGCTTCCAAGGAGGGCACCTGCGTTCGCTTGTGCTTAGATTCCACCACGCGAATCTTATCCAGAAGCTGTAACAGTTTTTGTTCCCGTTCTCTTTTAATGCGTGTGCCATGTTTGATTAGTATCCCCCTAATTACTGATTTATGTGCCTCCCACAGAATACCCGGGTCGCAGTTGTCTGTGTCGTTAGTCCTGAAGTAGTGTTGTAGTTCAGTTGTGACCTCCAACATGACCTCCGGCGTCTGTAATAAACTTTCGTTCAGGCGCCAGAACCTAGTTCTGGATATCGAGGTCGCTAAAAGGTCGTAGCGCATAGTGATGGGCGCGTAGTCTGACCACGTGATGTTACCGATCATCGGGTCGTGTACCGCCTCCAGTTGGCTGTGTGGGACAAAAAGGTAGTCGATCCTCGAGTACACGTTATGTGGAGATGAGTAAAAGGTGTAATCCCCCTCCCCAGAATGATAGAGTCTCCATACGTCCACCAGCTGGGCGTCGTGTAAGTCCCGGATAATGCGTTTATGTATGCCGGAGCGTACGGAGGAACGACCCGATGAGGTGTTGACCAAGGGGGATAGAGGCATGTTAAAGTCGCCTCCCACGATCAACTGTCCCGCTTTGAATTCCATCAGGAGGTCTAGTGTGTCGTGTAGGAAGGCATCTTGTCGGTCATTGGGCACATAAATAGTGGCCAAAGTCACCCCTATGTCCCCTATCATTCCCTTTATGAACATATAACGACCCTCGGCATCCTCCAAGGTATCGCTGCATGTCCAGGGCACTGCTCCAGATATGAGTATGGATACTCCCTTGGTTTTTGCTGTCTTGTTAGTGGCATGGTACACAGAGGGGAAGAATCGGTTTCTAAGGCATGGAGGCCCTCCGGTTTTGAAGTGCGTTTCCTGAATGAACGCTACGTCAGCCCTAGCTCTTTTAAGATCATTCAGGAGCATACAACGTTTTTCAGGCACATTTAGTCCTTTTGCGTTTAGCGAAAAAATATGAAGGGTGTCCATCATCCCTGGGTCAAAAGGATAAGACCAATACAAAGGGAACGGGGAAGGGGAAAAATAAGAGGAGGGGGAGAGGGTGTTGTAAACTGAGAGAGAAAAAAAAAAAAAAAAAAAAGGGAAAAGAAAAGAAGAAAAGAAAAGGAGAGAAAAGAGAAAGAAAAAAAATAAGGGAGAAAATAGAGAAAGGAGGAGAAGAAAGAAAAATGAGAGGAGAAAGGAAAATAAGAGAGAAAAAAAATGTATATGTATATGTATATATATATATATATATATATATATATATATATTTATATAGGTATGTGTCAGCAAACCCAAAATATATAAACTAAAAGAAGTGAACGAAATTCTACAAATCTGAACCCCACTACACCCAATCCCCCACCTGAACCCCCCCGTAAATCGGGGACATCCGACCCCATGGGTCAGACGCCGGACGTTCCCGCTCCCCCCCCCGTGGGCGACCGCAGGAGTCCCCCCCCCCATCCCCTTGGCACGGAGGGCCCATCCCCAGAATCCCCCCGTATAGAGCATACAATGAATAAGTAAAGAGCCATACCGACATGGCAATCACCCCACCCCACAATTAAGATCACAACACATGGGAAATCCGATCTGAGAGTCTCGTTACCAGCCTCTTGAAGTGTCCTGTCAACTGGTGGCGTGCGATTAAGCACCATGAAGTCCCATGTGGGGGTGGGGTAGACCTCCGACTGACCCCCGGCGTTCCTGCAGGGGGTGAGGTGAGGGGGAAGGACAGAGAAAAAGCAGAAGGGGGACGGCCAGGAACTCAGCAGAGAGAAGAGGATAAGAAAAAAAAAACAACACACAAAAAAAAACATCCCCATATCGTCTCTTCCCCAGTTCAGTAGGGACATCTGCAGCCGTATATCATGGTTCAATCCTGCTATAAGAGGGCCGACATCTAGGTGCCAGCGTTTCCACCTCCACACCACCCCCCCCCCCACCCCCAGCCAGCCGTCTACCGCGACCACCCAACAAGTGTGGGGGCGAGCGGCGAGTCCGCATCAGGAGCCAGTTTGAACACGGGGGGTTGGAGAGAAGCAATCGGGGGGGGGGGGACAACAGAAGAAAAAATAAAAATAAAAATAAGCGTGCCCAGAGGGAGAGAAGCCAGAGGAGAGGAGAAAATTTTTTTTTACATCCGGAGGAGCAGGTTCAGAGAGAGCGGGGGCGGGCGATGGGTCTGCCTCAGGAGCCAGCTCAGACAGTGGGGATGGAAAAAAAAAACAATCCGGGAGGGGGGGAGACATCAGTGAAGGGAGAGAAAAAAAAAATCAAAGGAGAGGGGAGGAAAAAAAAAAGGAACCGGAGGAGCAGGGCTAAGGCAGTGGCATCCGACGGCTTACCTTATCGCCTGCCGACGTCAGGCTTCCCTTGACACCTCTGCGGGAGTGTATCTTGATCTGCGGCGATCTCTCTGCGGCCTGGGTGATCGGCCTCTTCGTCGCCCCGGGAATCCAGAGCGGGGGGCTGAGCGCTGCAGCAACTGAAGCCAGTCCGGCACGTCGAAGGGATCCGCTTCCAGGAAGGCAAAGAGGTCAGGCAGATCAGAGGATGTGCGCAGGGTAAAGAACTGCTGTACCTTTTTAAAGGTCACTGATATGGGGAATCCCCACCTGTATGTAATTCCGGATTGTCGGGCCACCTCCACACCTCCAGCACAGGCTTCAACATGGCTCGTCGCTGCAGAGTTGCCCTGGAGAGGTCAGGAAGGATCCGAAGGGGAGCGCCGTCAAAGTCCACGTCCCCCTTCTCCCAAGCCTTTCGCAGCACCATCTCCTTGTGCGCATATTGATGGATGCGGCATATAATGTCCCGTGGCCTGTCCGGATCCATCGAGCGGGGACCTAGTGCTCTGTGAATCCTGTCGAAGGACAGGCTGGCTGGGAAATCCTCCCCCATCAAGTCCCGGAATATGGCCAATGTAAACGCTGCCAGGTCTTCTGCTTCTGTGGCCTCTGGCATGCCTCTTAGTCGCAGATTGTTTCTCCTGCTACGGTCCTCCATTTCCTCTAACTGGAGTTGTTGTGTGAGGACCGTAGCTGCCTGGGATGATTGAAGAGCCTCCATCTCGGTCATTCGTCTCTCCAGGGCAACCACTGGAGGTCTCTCCCGCTCCCATCCGCTCTGACAGTGTCTTCACCTCCTCTCTCACCGTCGTAATCTCCTCTCTGTGAGCTGCCTCCAGCCTGCTAGCCAGCGCCTCAAAATCTGCTCTCGTGGGTAAGGCCTGGAGTAATGCCCGCAGTTCGCCGTCAGCTCTCAAGGTAAGCGGGGCTAGATGCGGGTGTTGTATCTCCTGTGACCCCGAGGGGAAGGCCGACGGGGTGCTAAAGTCCATGTCTGTGGCTAAGGAGGGTGACAGAGGGAGAGGAGAGTCCTGCGGTCGCTGTGTGTTGAGAGGGCCTTGCCTCGTGGTGTCTGTCATCTTGGTGTCCGGGGAGGCTCCGCAGTTGTTCCGTAGGAATTTGAGTATCTCGCCGCTCGGATGTGTTTTAGGAGGGGATTTTCTTTTAGTCTTTCCTCTCCGCTTCCCAGCGGAGTACATACCGGGGAGTACCGGTGAATATCACTGCTGTATAGGCTGGTAAGGGCCGGGTCAGACCAGGAGCTCCACAAGTATGCGACTCTACTCGGCCATGTCCAGACCACGTCCCCCACAATTGCGTGTTTTATATACATGTCTACATTGTTAACATCACTTGTATGGTTATTTTGTCCCTGCATGTCATGTACTTTGTATGATCAAGTGACCATTCCATTTTAGGAATTTTTGTCCAAGCCCGTATTGTCAAGCTTTGTCACATTATATGTTAATTTCATTTTTTTGTAATAAAATATTTTTATCGTACTATACCCCTAAATGGTTGTTACAATTTATGCCTTTAAAGTCCCACCTTTGAGGGGAAACTCTCCTATATACTTTAGTTAGGGATGTTGGCTATATCACAACAGATCTGTTCTATACAAACCTCCTATTTTTTTATATCCACTGGAGAAGCTCCCTGCTCAGGCTCAGACATGGCTGCCTTGTACTGTTACGCACCTGGTGGGATGAGCCTGGTTAGCAGAGAGAGGCTTCTCTTACTCCTCTGACTTGGGGCCCCTGATAGAGCAAACAGGTGGCGCAGAAGTGCAGAGTCGCACAAGGGCTGGTAGTCGTGCTATCTGCTGGGCTTTCAGTTGAATGGTGTGCCCGATGACAGTGGATGACAGAATGCGGGAGATGCAGGTCAGCGGTACCAGAACTCCACAGACTTGAAGGCAGAGGCAGGAGCAGGGTCAGGCAAGCCGGGTCATACACAGAACAGTCAGATAAGGTGCAGGTTCAAAGGCTGGAGAATAGTCAAGATTCAGGCCGGGGTCGATGCAGGCGGAGAGCAGGAGTAGTCAGAGCAGGCAGAGTAGGAAACCGGAATCAGATGCAGGTTAACAGGAAACAGGACTCTAACGGGAACGCTGTAGACATTCGTTTGGTTGCTGATTGGTTGGTAAGTTGAGCTTGGATATTTTGTGTTTTTTGTCTACATGCGTCCGCCCATCCAGTGCTCCTTGCTGTGAAGACCTGTCATAGGTGGGGGCAGTGACAGTATTTTTTGTATTGATGTCATTGTGGTCAGGCAACGCACTAGCACCTTTGCTTCTATGTGCTGGGTGTCTAGTGTGCTCCTGCCCCTTTAAGGAGGGTGGGGCTCCCTCCAGTCATCTGCCCTTCATCTATCCATCAGCATACATGTGCTTCCACTGAGGAGACCTTAAATTTTAGAGTTAGGACTGCAGTACACAGGGAGCCTTGACGGGGCCTGCAGCTTACACATGTATTTGCAAATGCGTGCAACTAAACCCCTGTTTTTAAACGCACTGTTAGACAGGTGAATTCGTTTGGTTGCTGATTGGTTGGTAAGTTGAGCTTGGATATTTTGTGTTTTTTGTCTACACGCTGTAGACAAGGCAGCACCGGGTTTGTGCACTGATCCGGTTTAAATAGGCACTTCATTGATCACAAGGTGCGCCGTGCACGCCGATGCGCCGTGTACGCTGATGCGCCGTGCACGCCGATGCGCCGATGCGCCGTGCACGCTGATGCGCATGCGCTAACCTACATTAGCACGCGCCAACGCAGCTTCTTTAACACAAGTTCGGGGAGCAGGAGTTAGTCTGCGGGGAACATTCCTTCCTCTAGCCAACCTTACCTGACACCGACACTTCCCCATTTAGTTTCAGCATCATTGTCACTGGGGCATGATCTGATATTGTGGCTATTCCAATTGACGTTTCCTTGACTATCTCTAGTGCTCTATGTTAAATCAATATGTAGTCCAATCTAGAATACATAACATGTATTGTCGAGTAGTATGTGAAGTCTTTTACGCTGGGGTGTTGGATCCTCCAGACGTCTACTTATTGTTTTCATATAATTTTCTTTTTATCCTTAGTTCTTTTTTATACTTTCTCCACCGCCCGGGAGGTAGTATCTAATTTGCTGTCCATAGTAAAATTAAGGTCTCCAGCCAGTATTAAGTGTCCTTTCTTAAATTCGCCCAAGTCCTTTAATATCTTTAACAAATATTTTTTAGGATGCTTATTGGGGCAATAGACGTTTGCCAGGGTGTATTTCGTGCCTTGTATGGTTCCTCTCAGGAACAAGAATCTACCTTCTGGGTCCACCTTCCTCTCCTCAATCTCAAAGCCAACTTTATTCCGAAACCTATTGCCACTCCCTTTGCCCTTTTCGTAGGGGAATCTCCATAGTACCATATAGTGATCTTCTTGGAATATAATTTGATGTTTGAATCCAATGCCAGATGGGTCTCTTGTATGAATATTATTTCTGCACCCGTTCTTTCTAATTCTTGTAACACCATGGGGCTGATTTATGAAACGTTTGCGCCATGAGTATCGGCGCATCTGCATGCGCAATGGCTGTTTTGGTATTTACAAAACATTTGCGCCGGTAGCGCAGCGCTATTCCCCATTTACTATAGTGTTCTCGGCGCACGGGAGGAGGCGCTCAGTGCACCACTATGGACCTGGCGCACGGCATCTTCAAATTAAAATATAAAGAAGCTGGAAGTGCCAATATAATGGGGGTGATGTGGGGAGATGTGAGTGTAGTGACACCTGCCCAAGTATCAAATATGCCCAAAATAGAGTGAGAAAGTAACTTTTTCTGAACCAGCCAGCTGCGCCGGCAAGTACGTTTAGAACTGCGAGAGGTTTTTTTGAGCTCAGCATGGGAATTTCACTTGTTCAAATGCGCCGGGACACTGCGCCGGCAAAATCTTCGTAAATGTCAAGTCACGTAAATCAATTTGCATAAGTTGAACAGGCGCAGCTCTGAACTTGCCGTTATATAACAGTGCGCCAGCAAAATGACATTTCTAAAGGGAAAAAAAAGGCATTTAAAAGCACTCGCGGCTATAATGAATTGTCGGCTCCCGTCAATATAGAGAAAAGTCATTGATAAAAAAATAAAATGCGTGGGGTCCCCCCAAATTCCATTACCGGGCCCTTCAGGTCTGGTATGGATATTAAGGGGAACTCCGCGCCAATTTTTTTTTTTAAATGACGTGCGGGTCCCCCTCAAAATCCGTACCAGGCCCTTCAGGTCTGGTATGGATTTTAAGGGGAACCCCCGCGCCAAACTTAAAAAAAAATAGCATGGCGGTCCCCCTAAAAACCCATGCCATTTTTTTTTAAATTGGGCGCGGAGTTCCCCTTAATATCCATACCAGACCTGAAGGGCCTGGTAATGGAATTTGGGGGTACCCCTACGCCATTTTTTTATTTTTTGAAAGACTTTCAATGACTTTTATCTGTATTGACGGGAACCAGCAATTCATTACAGCCGCGAGTACTTTTAAATGACTATTATTTTACTTTAGAAATGTAATTTTGCTCTCGAACTGTTATAAACATGGAAAACATGCGCTACTTTACAGGCATACTATAGACACCCCCCAGGTATGATATTTAGGGCCAGTTCACACCGGATGCAGTGCAGTGCGTTTTTTTGATGCATGAAAAACGCAAAGAAAGTTGATCACATTAATGCCAATGGCATAGTTCACACCACTGCAGTCTGTTCCAGTGCGTTCCAGAAAGGAAAAAAAAAAATTGGTCATGCTGCATTTTTTATGTACAGAACTGCACTGCATCACAGTAAAACACATCAAAAACGCTACGGAATGTACCAAAAATGCACTGGAATGCACCGGAACGCACCTAAATGCACCAAAGACGCACTGCAACACACTTGTCCTAAGTGAAAAGAGGGGGAAAAAAACAGTGAACTGCATCAAAAACGCATCAAAAATGCAATGGAACATGTCAAGAACGCGCATGCAGAAAAGCACCCGGAAACGCATCCAGACTGCGTTTCTATGGTGTGAACTAGGGCCAGTTCACACCATAGAAACGCAATCCGGATGCGTTCCAGGTGCTTTTTTGCATGCGCGTTTTTGATGTGTTCCAGTGCATTTTTGGTACGTTTTTGATGCAGTCCAGTGCTTTTTTTTCACCCCTCTTTTTTATTAACCATAGATAAGGACAAGTGTGTTCCAGTGCGTTTTTGGTGCATTTAGGTGTGTTCCTGTGCGTTCCAGTGCGTTTTTGATGGGTTTTGCTGCGTTCCAGTACAGTCCAGTGCAGGTAAAATGCAGAATGTTCTTCTTTTTTTGTGGAACTGGAATGCACTGGAACACTGCCATTTAGAACCATATAACCAACTTTCCATGCATTTTTGATGCATAAAAAACGCAATGGACTGCATGTAGTGTGAAATGGCCCTTAAGCAATTTGGCATATTTAAAGGCACTTCTCCTTGTTTTGTTTTTGGTGTTGTCCAAATTGGTGACATTGATATATGTCCCTTAGGATGGGACCTGGGCCCCCATTTTAAGGCCAATAACTAGAAGAAAAGCCAGCCAAGTGGTGACTAGCAAAATTAACAAGTCAGTTCCCATAGACTGCAATGGTTTTTGTTGGTAGGGGGAGGGGTGTTTGTCCCATCTCTAATTTTGTAGCATGCTGGATGATGTGCTTAATTTTGGACGGGGGGGGGGGGGTTATTATCTACTAGCTGCATTTGTGTTGTTCTGAGCATGCCCAGGCAGTTCGTTTTTTTTTTGGTGCTTCTTGTGTGTGAACAGCACCTGGATATTTCTGGGCATACTCAGAGAGTGTTTTTATGGGTTAGTAATTGAAGGACATCCTTAACAGGTGTAGCCACTTTGAAGTTCAGTCTCTACATTGGGTGAACTTGTATTTTGGGTGTTTCATGGACTGTGCATGTGTTTTCAATTGCCTAATTAGCTCACAAACCTATGTTATATAAAGCTCGCAGATAGCATCCTCTCCCTTGCCCGAAAAGAGGCAAGTGTGTGTGTGTGTGTGTGTGTGTGTGTGTGTGTCAAAAAGTACATTTTGGTGTCCTTATCGAGTTTGTAACACATGTATTTTATTTGTTTGTCTTTGCAAAACAGTTGTTTGTATTTTTTTGTGTGGGGGATATGTTCCTCTGAAATAATTTTAATGTTGTTAATGTGTGTTTGTTCACTTTGATTTTAGGCCCCTTTCACACTGAGGCATTTTTACCGCGTTTTCGCGGTAAAAATAGCGCTGTAAAAACGCCTGAAATAATCCTGCCCCAGCATTCTCAATGTGAAATCTCTGAGGGCTTTCACATTGAGGCGTTTTGCTGGCTGGGCGTTGAAAAAAATCCTGCAAACAGCTTTTTTAGAGCAACTTTAGGGCGCATAAAATAGCGCTGTAAAAACGCCTATCCCCATTGAAATGAATGGGATTCGCGGTAAAAATGCGGTAAAAACGCATAGGCATAAGCATTATGTTAAAAAATAGCGCTAACGCCTATGCGTTTTTACCGCGTTCGCGCTAATTTTAGCGCGAACACGGTAAAATCGCGGTAAAAACGCATACGCGTTAGCGCTATTTTTACCGCGATCGCGGTAAAAACGCGGTAAAATCGCGGTAAAATCGAGGTACAAAATCCTATAATTTTTGAGCGTTTTTTCAACGCCTCAGTGTGAAAGGGGCCTAATTCTCTGTGCTGCATTATTTTGCTAAATCTTTCTCAAGATGTTGTGACTAATGTTTCAAATTGACCATGTTTTTTATTTGGGCTTCCCTTTGTTTTGTTGACCAATAAAATTTGATGCAAAGCTTTGATGTTTCTTTTTTGTTTTCTATGCAACAAATGTGACAGCTGATTGGCATGTCAAAATAAAACAGGTGTGATTTGTCTAACCTGGTGCCCTTATGCTAAGATATGCATGTATTGTGTGCTGCCATGGATAGTCACAAGGATATGAAAAATACAGAGCGGTAAGTATTCAATTTTCTTTTTTACTGCAGTGGTTCTCAGCCTTGATAGGGAAATTTAGATAGTCAGTCTAGGGATGAGTTTGAATCTTAATAATATTTCTGATAAGATGTGACTTACAATCCCCCCAGGCCTGTGAGATTAGCCCATTGAGACAATGCAAGGTCTGTGAGCAAATCTAATCTTTTATTCCTTGGTGTGAATATTTAAAGGGGCTTTCAGAAAGTACCGCCCTTTGACAAATTATCCAATCATATACAGAGACATTTCATGACAAAAGTGAAACCAATTATTTCAAAGAAATCACGTGCTTAATAAGAAACGAAGCTCCAACAAGTAGATAACATGAACATGAGAAAAACTAAACTACTTTACCAGTACGTACCTAGTAATACAGTACAAGTAGAAATATAAAATGGAAACTGATTATAACAACAAAGGAAGCGGTTAAGCTAAATATCCCTTCAATCCCCTCTTAGATCATATAAGATGATCTCTACTATCTATGTTATGTCTTAATACTTCTTTGGGATTGTGGCATAGATTGCCTGATGATTCTTCATGTATGTCATGTAGGATAGAACCTTATCTTTAGGAGATTGAAGGTGTGCAACTATGCAAGTACAACACTTAAAACAGAGGTAAAGAATCAGAGCAAGGATAAATACCATAACAATAACAAGGACAATGTCTTTTAACCATGAAAATATACCTCCAAGCCCAAATCCTGCATTGGCAAATGGGCTCCATGTTTTAGCAATGTCCCTAGCTTCCTGCTGGAGCTGGCCTACCTCTTTTCGGTGTTGTGCAATAATATCATAGTAGTCAGGCACCTTGGCACTTGTATTATGAATCCAAGTACAACACTCATAGTCCTCAGTTACTTCACACAGGCCTGTGAGCGCTGCACTCATACTTTCTATAGCAAGATCATGTAACTCTAACTGTTTTCTAATTGCTCTAGTTTCTATGTTTAACATGGCAATGTCATCTGAATTCCTCTCCATTATCTCATCCAATATACTTGAATAATTATTCAACCTTTTCATTGTATCTATACCCCTACCACTCCCATGACAGGTACCAAGGATGCAAGGTAACACCATCCCTTAACATGGAGGGGCACCCAGGAATGACACACTTCCCCACAACATACATAGATACTTTTTCCCAGTGCAAAAGGTCTCCTAACGACAATCTCATGAGTGTACTTGTCCTGTGTTGCGATTATAAATTGGTGCAATATTTCAACTACATTATCAGAGAAAGAGGAAAAGTTATGCAAAGTGCGGTTTAGCCCTGGGTCAGATACTTGGAACAGTGAGCAGGCAGGGGCAGAGTCTCTGGATTCGCACATGGAGATGTTAAATATTGACCTGCTGCAGGAAAAAGGGTCTGTGTCTCATCCCCTAAATAAAACACCAATCAGGGGAATGACTCCTACCTGCTATTGGAAAGGTAACAGTGTTGTTTATGTACAGAGCGGATATGTTAGTCAAGAATACAGGAGGGGTCTCGTTGAGAAAGGAGGAGATATTTAAAGGTACAGCCAAAAGGGGAATTCAGGCAGTGCTAGGATGTAATTTACTACATATCCAACATTCTTCATACCCTGATTTTTTTAGCATAAGCATACTTGAATTTTAGCAAAAGCATCTTATCAGTAAAACTATCTCCAGTCTCTCTCTTGGTTCTAGCTTGTGTCATTGTAATGTTCTTTTGTGTGTGTTCCCACAGATACTTTTAATTGCACCCAAATCTTCAGGGTGGTAGATACAGTTAGTGATGATCCAGGTGGGTAGGAACACTGTCAGAGAGATCAGGATCAGTAGGCAGAATGCCTTCCCAGAAGTCTGTGGTGAAATAAGCGAGGTCATCTTCTCTGGCCGGACCTGCTTTCCCAGGAACTCCTCCTCCGTCTGCTTGGACTTCTGCTTGAGGGCCTCCTGTATCCAGGATCTCCTTCCTGCTCTTGGGGCTTTGGGCGATCTTTTTCACTCTGTTGGCATGGATCCAGGACTGGCAATTTTCCACTAGGATGGCTGTTCTGGTCACTGCAACCACTGTGGTAGGAGGTCCAAAGGGATACCCTTGCTTCTTATTTCTGTTCAGCTGTTGGACTACCACGGTGTCTCCCACCTTCAAGGGGTGAGTAGCTTCCTGTGAAGAAAAAGGAGAGGTGTGGGCAACGTTTCTCTCAACTGTATCCAATGTTTCAACCAATTTCCTTACATATTCTTCCTGTATTAAGTCTAAATCTCCCTTTTCTATCATTTAAAGGTGTTCTGGCCCATGGGGTGGGGAAAGAGCTACCCATAAAGACTTCAAAAGGTGAATACCCTGTTGTCTTGGAAGGGGTCATTCTTATTTCTGCCAGGACTGCTGGGAGGACCTTTTTCCAGTTGGCAAAGGTTCCTCCTGTGGCCTTTCTTATTTTGTCTTTTATTGTTCTGTTCATTCTTTTTACTATCCCTGAACTTTGAGGGTGGTATGGAATGTGAAATTTCCATTCTACTTTGAGAGTTTTTACCAGGTCCTGGCAGACCCTGGCCATGAAAGCGGGACCATTGTCTGAGTTTATCCGAAGTGGGCATCCCCATCGAGGAATGATTTCCTGAATGAGGATCCTCACCACTGTTTGTGCATCTTCCTCTGTGGTTACAAAAAGTTCAACTCATCTTGAGAACATGTCCACAATTACCAAAATATGGTATTCCTGTCTTTTGCCTAGCTTGGGCATGTGTGTGAAGTCAATCTGCAAATGTGTAAAAGGAGTTGCTGGATATATCAGGTGTTCATGTTTGGCCTTGTGTGGGTTGTTTGGATTGTTCCTGATACATGTGATGCATCTCGATACATAATCTTTAATCAGCCAGGAAAGTTCTGAAATGTAAAAGTCTTTCTCCAATAGTTCACAAGTGGCTTTCCAGCCTCTGTGGCCTATTCCATGGTACTAGGAAATAAAAAGTAATGCACTAGCTACTGGTATACATGGCTTCCCCTCTTTGCAGAGAAGTCCAGTCATTGGATCTTTCTGCACACCTATTTCGTCCCAATCTCTGAGATCAGCTTCTTCTGCACATCCCTGCAAATCTGAAAGAACCTGATCAAAAAAAGGGCAATCCTGGTGCTAGCATGGGCATTTGGATCTGTGCATTTTGTGAAGTAGCAGCTTGTTTAGCAGCTAAATCAGCGAGAGCACTTCCCTTGGCTATCTCTGTTTGTTGGCCTGTGTGTGCTCTGCAGTGTTGTGGAAGATAAATCAGACCTGGGTGATGTGTCTTGGTGAATGAGGTTTATGCAATCATGTTGTGGCACAACCTCATCCTGCTCTCCTTTTAATCCCAAAAGGGCATTTGGATTGCTGCTGGTCCTGCAGTGGGAGAAGCATATGTGATGTGCAATTTTGGGTTAGATAGCAAGATCACCTCATAGCCGCTCAACCTCTGAGCAGACATGTGCTGTGTATGTAAATTTTTCAACAGGATTGATACATTGTGGGTGGTTTGAAGTGTAGTGTCGTGCCCCAGAGTGAA
The DNA here is from genome assembly GCA_029206835.1 of Rana muscosa. NCBI lineage: Eukaryota > Metazoa > Chordata > Amphibia > Anura > Ranidae > Rana > Rana muscosa. Next base: position 267,490,779 of record CM055120.1, on the reverse strand, counting down.
AGAAGTGGCCATCTCAACCATCATCACACAGGATGCTAAAGCTCTGAGACACTCAGGCATGCCTTGAACCTGCACCGGAACCATCTTTGAAGAAAAAAATAGGGCGCAACTTGCCTCCATGCTCTTGAGCGAGGACACCTGACAAAGTTTTACATTTTCCCTTGCAAACAAATGAAACATCTTTCCATAGTTAGGCCGAGCCCTCAAGTACCCCCAACAGGACATTTTTTGTGAATTTATCTTATCGAGAATTGCTATCCAAAATACAAAACCAATGACTGTGATTTAAAGCACATGTGCAAGATGAAGGAAAACCTGCAAACATGGCCTGTTGGGGGTACTTGAGAAGCACTGATTTAGAGCACTGCACTTAAAAATAGCTCAAGGCAATACAATTCTAATTGTGGGCATTTTGAGGGAAACCAAGTAAGTGTTAGAACCCCTGCTTGTTTTGTTTTTTTAGGTTGGGCTTTGTGTCCCTTTTAGTAAAATTGGCTTCACTTCCTGTCACACAGCTAAACAGGAAATTAAGATAAAACCCTACCAATGTCTTTTCTTGGGGACACACAGATCAATCTAACTAGTGTCCCCATTAAGCAAATTGCACTCTAGCACTTTGTTGTGTACACCCCAAATCATTGGGTAGTTTTGGGTTTAGTAAAGACAAATCCACTCTGCAGTAAAAGTGTAGCTGCTGAAAATCTGAGGGGAAACACTGGTGATTGTAACATCCAATCATGTAAAAGCAAAGATGGTGTTTTTTTGTTTGCTTGCATGTCCCCCTTGGATATCCAACAAGTGCACTTGTAGTGCAAAGTAGATTTGCCTTTAGTAAATACACCCCAAATTATTAGGTATTTTGGACTTTGAGGTTTACCCCGCAAAATGCCGGAGTGCAATGTACATAATGGGGAAAGTATTTAGATTGACCTGTGTGTCCCCAAGGAAAGACATTGGTAGGGATTTCCCCTCACTTCCTGTGTGGCTATGTGACAGGAAGTGAATTATTTGGAAGGATAAAGTGGCCAAATTTGGGAGTTGTCTTCACCCTATCAGGGGTGCAGACATCCCCAAAAACTAGACTTCTAATCCCTCTGCACTCTATCCCCAAGCAAAAATAAGAAAGGATTTCATTTAGTTTAACTTTGCAAAGACACATTCCTAAGTTGAATTGTGATGCATGTCAATGGCCCATTTAGACCCTCTTTAATCACTTGAGATCAGCGCTATAACTGATCGACGGCCACAGCACAGTCCTCAATTGCCGGGAGTCCCTCAATAGACGTCCTCCCCTTCGCGCGCACACGCTGTGGTCACCGAGTCACTGAGACTCGGGTGATGACAGATCCGAGTAAGGGGCCGATCTCTGCCCCTTACCATGTGATCAGCTGTCAACCAATGACAGCGAATCACGTGATGTAAACAAAAGCTGGGTAATGGTTTTTGTTTTCTCCTTGTGCTGACAGCGTGAGCATAAAAAAAGGCAATCACCGGCTTATGTGCAAGGGACATCGGGCCCGAAGAGGAAGAGGCAATTCTGCGTCATCTGTGACAATCAGTAGCCCCTGCCAGTGCCAACAATCAATGTCAACCACTGGTGCCAATCAGTGCCACCTAGCAGTGCTGCCTATCAGTGCCCATCACGGCCAACAATCATTGCCACCTAGCAGTGCCAACTAGCAATGCCACCTCTCAGTGCCCACCCTTGCCACCTTATCAGTGCCCATCAGTGCAGTCTCATCAGTGTACATCAATGAAGGAGAAAAATTACCTTTTTTCAAAATTTTCGAAATATTAACCACTTTCCTACCACCCACCATCAAATGACGTCCTTGGCTTTGTGCGGTGACATCTGAATGATGCCTGCAGTTGCAGGCATCATTCAGATATCATTCTTTTCAGCCGGCGATTCTGTGCACGATAAAAATGATCATAGTGGCAGTTCGGCCGCTTGATCGTTCTTAAAGGCGACGTTCCCCCCCCTCCCGCCCCCATCCGGTGCTTCTCCGGGCTCTCCTGTGCCATCTGGGGCTCGGAGAACGAATTGGCCGGCGCCGGATGGGAAGCATAGAGATGACTGGTGACCAGATATCTCTATGACCGTCGGAGGCCCGGGCACGACGTTATGACATCACGCCGGGTTCCCGTATGTAAACAAAGCCGTGATCTCGGCTGTCAGCATGAGATCATGAATTTTTTTGACCGATCTCATGCTTTCCAGCCTGGAGGAGAGATATGGGGTCTTATTGACCCTGCATCTCTCCATAAAGAGGACCTGTCACAATTGATTCCTATTACAAGGGATGTTTACATTCCTTGTAATAGGAATAAAAGTGATCAAAAAAAGAGTAAAAAAAAAAAAAAAAAAAAAGAAGCGAACACACGTAAGTCCCGCCCACATATGTAAACGCCGTTCAAACCGCACATGTGAGGTTTTGCTGCGTGCGTTAGAACGAGTGCAGCAATTCTAGCACTAGACCTCCTCTGTAATGCCAAAATGGTAACGTGTAAAAAAATGTAAGCATCGCCTAGGGAGATTTTTAAGTATTGAAGTTTGGTGTCATTCCATGAGTGAGCACAATTTTAAAGCGTGACATATTAGGTATCTATTTACTCAGCATAACAACATCTTTCACATTATACAAAAAAATTGGGCTAAATTTACTGTTTTGTAATTTTTTTAAATTCACGAAACCATTTTTTTTCCCAAAAAAAGGCTTTTGAAAATTTATTGCGCAAATACCGAGCGAGATAAAAATTTGCAATGACCGCCATTTTATTCCCTAGGGTGTCTGCTAAAAAACCATATATAATGTTTGGGGTTTGGAAGTAATTTTATAGCCATAAAATTATGATTTTTACATGAAGGAGAGAAGTGCCAGAATAGGCCTGGTGCTGAAGTGGTTAAAATATCCTAATTTTTTTTTATAGTCTGTCTTTTGTATTTATAGAAAAGAAAAAAAAGCCACAGAGGTGATCAAATAGCACCAAAAGAAAGCTCTATTTGTGTGCAAAAAAAAAAAAATTTTCATTGGGTTACAGTGTTGTATGAGCGTGCAATTGTCATTCAAAGTGCATCAGCGCTGAAATTTGAAAATTGGTCTGGGCAGAAAGGGGGCTCCCGGCAGAAAGACCCCCGAAGTCGGAAGAAGACAATGAAGACCGGGACCCCGCTAGCAAAAGAGCTGGAAGAAGATAGCAGGGCTCCCGGCAGAAAGACCCCCGAAGTCGGAAGAAGACGACAATGAAGACCGGGACCCCGCTAGCAAAAGAGCTGGAAGAAGATAGCGGGGCGCCCGGCAGAAAGACCCCCGAAGTCGGAAGAAGACGACGTTGAAGACCGGGACCCCGCTAGCAAAAGAGCTGGAAGAAGATAGCGGGGCGCCCGGCAGAAAGACCCCCAAAGTCAGAAGAAGATGACGATGAAGACCGGGACCCCGCTAGCAAAAGACGTGGAAGAAGATAGCGGGCTCCCGGCAGAAAGACCCCCGGAGCTGCCTAATAAATTACTTGTGTTTTTTATTGACTTTTTTTCCACCAGGTGAATGGGTAGGGGTACGATGTACCCCATACTCATTCACATAGGGTGGGGGGGTGAGGATCTGGGGGCCCCCTTATTAAAGGGGGCTCCCGGATTCCGAAAAGCCCCCCGCCCGCAGACCCTGACAACCAACGGCCAGGGTTGTCGGGAAGAGGCCCTTGTCCCCATCAACATGGGGGCAGGTGCTTTGGGGTGGGGGAGCGCAGGGCGCCCCCTACCCCAAAGCACCCACCCCCCATGTTGAGGGCATGCGGCCTGGTACGGTTCAGGAGGGGGGGCACGCCCGCTCGCCCCCCCTTTCCTGACCTGCCGGGCTTCGTGCTCAGATAAGGTTCTGGTATGGATTTTGGGGGGACCCCCACGCCGTTTTTCGGTGTAGGGGTTTCCCTTAAAATCCATACCAGACCTAAGGGCCTGGTATGCTCCTGGAGGGGAACCCATGCCGGTTTTTTAGTTAAAATTTGGCGTGGAGTTCCCCTTCATGATTCATACCAAACACAGGGGACAGCGAGCAAGAGGCTTGCAGTACCCAGTCGCCGAGAACCAGCGCGATGGAATCGCGCTGGAGACATTCTCGGGCAGGTAGGCGCCTCTAGGACACGACTTGAGCGGCTGCTTCACGCTCAAGTCGTGTCCAAGTTGCTTCGCAAAGTCGCGCTGTCCCTCTGTCAACCGGCACACGAGTCGCCCCGCAAGTCGGATCGTCTTCATCCGACTTCCCGGGCGACCTCTATTCAAATCAATGGGCTCCCATAGGGAACCATTCATTTTCAATAGAGCGCCGCTGACATTTTTATTTACTATAGCAGTGCGCCGCTGGTTCATGCGCTCAATTAAGGATTTATCCAGCGCACCAATTAAGGTATGAACCAGCGCAGCGCACTGTTGATAGTAAATCACCCCCACGTGTCGCTTCTGTGGGGAATTTAGTCCTTTAACATTATAAGTTATAAATTTTATTTCATCCATTTTTCTTTCTCCTTCTTTTCTTCCCTTTTCCTTTCATTATTCAGGGAGGAAGGAACCCCAGATCCTAGTAGGAACAGGGGGGTCACTCCCTCCCCCCACTTCTGGGGACAACAATTTACCTGGAAAGTCTTTATCATCTTTTTTTTCAACAAAGCATTTTCTTCCCTATGGCCCACCGCCACCACCTCCTCCCGCCCCATTTCTCTCCCTCTCTTTAGCTGTTTTAGACCCATGGTCTTTCAGCGGGTTTCTATGGCCCTCCTTGGCCCCCCTACTGTCTTGCCCTGAGGTGGTGTACTGTCTGGCGCTATTGCCCTCCTCCCTTATGTAAGGGAAGATGTCTCAGGGGCTCCCCGCTAGGCCGGGTCTCCAACCCCCCATTTTTTAATGTCTATTTTTATTCTCTTCTCCCCACCTAACGCTCCCCCCCCCACCCCTCCTCTCTTAACCCTTTTGTGTTTCTAATTTTCTTATTCCCTGTCGTTTTCTCAGCTTCTCCTCTGGCTATTTTTCAAGTTTTCCTCATAGGAGTCAAATGCCATTGTTCTTGTATTTCCCTTTCTTGCCTGGTGTATCTTCCCTTTAGCACGTCTGGTATAGGGATTTCCAGTTTATCACAGAACTCCTTTATGTCTTCCAAAAAGTCTTACGGTGTGCCCATTTTTTCTGCTTATAAGGCATGCAGGAAACCCCCAGTTGTATTGGATCTCATGGTCTTGTAGGGCTTTCAGCAAAGGTTTTAACATCCGCCTTCTTCTTAGGGTGTCTTGGGCTAAATCCGGGAAGATTTGTAATTGTTTTCCTTCATATTCTATCGGGGGGCTTACCCTTCATATTTCTCCATATTTGATTTTTTTCCTCTAGTCTCTCAAATCTTACTATTATATCCCTTGAGCTTTCCACCAGGATTCCTGTGGGTTTCCTTAGTTTATAGGCTTCTTCGATTTTCATAACGTTTGCTTCTTGTTTTCCCAAAAATGGGTTAAATATTTTCCCTTTTATTTCTGTCAAATCTTCTCTTTGGGATTTTTCGGGGAGTCCTCTTATTCACAAGTTCTTTCTTCTGTTCTTATTTTCCTGTTCTTCCATTCTATATGCCTGCTCTCGCTGTTCTGTCTTCAGTGTTCTTATTTCTCCTTCAAGCTCCTTTATTGTAGATGTATGGTTATCTGCTTTTTTTTCCCACTTCCTCCACCCTCATAAGTAAATGACCCACATCTTTATGGATTATCGCTATCTCTGTTTTCAGAGAGCTCGCTAGGTTTTTCAGCGACTTCTCCAAAACTGCAAACATATTTTCCATATCAGCTTTCGTTTTGTTCCTCATCTCTCCCTATCTCCACCTCCGTTCCAAACTCCACCTCCACCCGAGAGTCTGCCAGCGCACTTGTTTCTAAGGCAATTTTTATTCTGCGCCATTTTTTCCTTTTTCTCCTTTGCTTCACTTTGACTCCCCTTAGTGTTCTGTTGTTTTTCTGTGGCTTGGTTATTTCCACTTCCTCCCAGAGCTCATCACGGAGTGCTCCTGCTTGGCGCCATTGCCAGACTCCTCCCTCTGTGTGCAAGCTGTTCTAGGAAAGATTTTCTGAGTTACAAATTGAAGTGAAAGGACTACAAGAGGACATCCTTGATCTGCATAAAAAATTGCGGGACTTTCGTGCCCGAGATACTGCTGCCGTAGATACTAATGCACGAATGCCCCTACCACTCAAGTTTAACGGAGACCGTCGCCATTATAGAGGGTTCCTTAATCAATGTCGTATATACTTTCAGATGCAACCTGCTGCATTTACTTCTGACAGGAAAAAGGTGCTGTTTATTATCTACCTCCTGACTGAGGAAGCCTTAGCCTGGGCCTCCCCTATGTGGAGAAATATGATGTCGTCCTGGATGATTTTGATTATTTTGTAACGCTCTGTTGCAGAGTACACAACTGAATTCTGACTTTGGATCTCAGATACCAATTAGAATCCAGCAGCACAAAAGTGTCGGTTCTGTCAAGGACTCTCGGAACAAGTAAAAGATGAGCTTGCAAGAGTAGAAAGTCCTGACGATCTTGAGGCTTTTATTAAATTATGTATTCAAATTGATCAGAGACTTACTGAAAGGAGAAAGGAGAGACTGGGAATTCTAGGCAGTAATGGTGGCATGCATTGTTCTACTACTCAGTATCCTCCTAAGGGTCCAAGAGTTCTTCCGGATTCTGACACTCCTGAACCTATGCAGGTGGATGCTATTAAAAGATGTATTACTACTCAGGAGAAAGTAAAGCCCCGTACACACGATCGGTTTGACTGATGAAAACCGTCCGATGGATGGTTTTCATCAGACCAACCGATCGTGTATGGTACCCATTGGTCTTTTTTCCATCGGTTGTAAAAAATAGAACTTGTTTTAAAATTTTCCGATGGATAAAAAACCGATGGGAATTTCCGATCGTCTATGGGCAAGTCCATCGGTTAAAAAACCCACGCATGCTCAGAATCAAGTTGACGCTAGTGATGTCGCGAACATAAAATTTTCCGTTCGCGAACGGCGAACGCGAACTGCCGCAAATGTTCGCGAACGGGCGAACCCGGCGAACCGCCATAGACTTCAATAGGCAGGCGAATTTTAAAACCCACAGGGACTCTTTCTGGCCACAATAGTGATGGAAAAGTTGTTTCAAGGGGACTAACACCTGGACTGTGGCATGCCGGAGGGGGATCCATGGCAAAACTCCCATGGAAAATTACGTAGTTGACGCAGAGTCGGGTTTTAATCCATAAAGGGCATAAATCACCTAACATTCCTAATGTGTTTGGAATAACGTGCTTTAAAACATCAGGTATGATGTTGTATCGATCAGGTAGTGTAAGGGTTACGCCCGCTTCACAGTGACAGACCAAACTCGGACAGACCAAACTCCCCGTTTAACGCACCGCAAACAACTGCAAACAGTCCATTTGCACAACCGCAAGGCTTTAATGATCACCTTAGATGATCACAAAGAAAATTTATGTTTTTTCTATGCAAAATTATCAAGCCAATCGCTTTTGGTCTGTTCACAATGAAGCAACGACCTTACCATCTGGGGTGTGCCAACAACGCCATTGCCAACACACTCATAGAGGTGGTCGCTTCATTGTGATACGCAAGCCCCTTCACCACAACAAGGTAACGATCACGAAGGGGAATTGACACAGGTATGTGTTTTTTTGTTTGTTTTTTTTGCAGCCACAGTGCAGCACCAGAGGCCAGAAAAATTAGGCATGTACACATGCCTGTAAAATTAGGTATTGTTGCAGCCGCTGCTGTAGCAGCGGCCAGAAAAAATTATGTTTTTCAGGCAGAAAGTGCCCTAAAACATTGCGGCTTGTGGACCATTTTTAGCCCAAGGCAGCTCATCTCATCAGGCCTTTTTTAGTCAAATGTATCGCCCACTGTCAGTCCCTTCGGGATCCATGCCTCATTCATCTTAATAAAGGTGAGGTAATCTAGACTTTTTTGACCTAGGCGACTTCTCTTCTCAGTGACAATACCTCCTGCTGCACTGAAGGTCCTTTCTGAAAGGACACTTGAAGCGGGGCAGGCCAGAAGTTCTATCGCAAATTGGGATAGCTCAGGCCACAGGTCAAGCCTGCACACCCAGTAGTCAAGGGGTTCATCGCTCCTCAGAGTGTCGATATCTGCAGTTAAGACGAGGTAGTCTGCTACCTGTCGGTCGAGTCATTCTCTGAGGGTGGACCCCGAAGGGCTGTGGCGATGAGTAGGACTTAAAAAGCTCTGCATGTCCTCCATCAACAATACGTCTGTAAAGCGTCCTGTCCTTGCCGGCATGGTCGTGGTAGGAGGAGGATTACTTTCACCTCTTCCCCTGTTAGATTCCCGTTGTGCTGTGACATCACCCTTATACGCTGTGTAAAGCATACTTTTTAATTTATTTTGGAACTGCTGCATCCTTTCCGTCTTCCTGTAATTCGGTAACATTTCTGGCACTTTCTGCTTATACCGGGGGTCTAGTAGCGTGGCCACCCAATACAGGTCGTTCTCCTTCAGCCTTTTTATACGAGGGTCCCTCAACAGGCACGACAGCATGAAAGACCCCATTTGCACAAGGTTGGATGCCGAGCTACTCATGTCCTGTTCCTCGTCCTCACTGATCTCACTGAAGGTCTGTTCTTCCCCCCAGCCACGTACAACACCACGGGTACCAGATAGGTGACAACGAGCACCCTGGGATGCCTGCTGTGGTTGGTCTTCCTCCTCCTCCTCAAAGCCACATTCCTCCTCTGACTCCTCTTCCTCAGACTCCTCTTCCAGCGTTGCCGCAGGTCCAGCAAGCGATGCTGATAAGGCTGTTTCTGGTGGTGGTGATGGTGACCACAACTCTTCCTCTTCCTCTTCACGCTCATCTACGGCCTGATCCAGCACTCTTCGCAGGGCACGCTCCAGGAAGAAAACAAATGGGATGATGTCGCTGATGGTGCCTTCAGTGCGACTGACTAGGTTTGTCACCTCCTCAAAAGGACGCATGAGCCTACAGGCATTGCGCATGAGCGTCCAGTAACGTGGCAAAAAAATTCCCAGCTGCGCAGAGGCTGTCCTAGCACCCCGGTCATACAAATACTCGTTGACGGCTTTTTCTTGTTGGAGCAGGCGGTCGAACATTAGGAGTGTTGAATTCCAACGTGTCGGGCTGTCGCAAATCAAGCGCCTCACTGGCATGTTGTTTCGCTGCTGGATATCTGAAAAGTGCGCCATGGCTGTGTAGGAACGCCTGAAATGGCCACACACCTTCCTGGCCTGCTTGAGGACATCCTGTAAGTCTGGGTACTTATGCACAAAGCGTTGTACAATCAGATTTAACACATGTGCCATGCACGGCACATGTGTCAACTTGCCCAAATTCAATGCCGCCAACAAATTGCTTCCGTTGTCACACACCACTTTGCCGATCTCCAGTTGGTGCGGAGTCAGCCACTGATCCACCTGTGCGTTCAGGGCGGACAGGAGTGCTGATCCGGTGTGACTCTCTGCTTTCAGGCAAGTCAACCCCAAGACAGCGTGACACTGTCGTATCCGGGATGTGGAATAGCCCCTGGGGAGCTGGGGGGGTGCTGTTGATGTGGAGCAAGACGCAGCAGCAGAAGAGGACTCAGCCGAGGAGGTTATCGAAGAGGATGGAGTAGGAGGAGTAGAGGAGGTGACAGCAGGCCTGCCTGCAAGTCGTGGTGGTGTCACCACCAACTCCTCTGCAGAGCCACGCATTACATGCTTGGCAGCCGTCAGCAGGTTTACCCAATGAGCAGTGTAGGTGATATACCTGCCCTGACCGTGCTTTGCAGACCAGGTATCAGTGGTCAGATGGACCCTTGCCCCAACACTGTGTGCCAGACATGCCATGACTTCCTTTTGCACAATAGAGTACAGGTTGGGGATTGCCTTTTGTGAAAAGACATTTCGGCCGGGTACCTTCCACTGCGGTGTCCCAATAGCTACAAATTTTTTGAAGGCCTCAGACTCCACCAGCTTGTATGGTAAAAGCTGGCGGGCTAAGAGTTCCGACAAGCCAGCTGTCAGACGCCGGGCAAGGGGGTGACTCTGTGACATTGGCTTCTTACGCTCAAACATGTCCTTGACAGACACCTGACTGTGGGCAGATGAGCAGGAACTGCTCAAGGCGAGAGACGTAGTGTCAGATGGTTGAGAGGGGGCAAGGAGGACAGCAGTGGTTGACGTGGCTGAAGATGCTGGACCAGGAGGAGGATGGTGGCTTTGAGCTTGTGTGCTGCTTGTACTCGTCATCATGTGTTGATCCCATAGGCGTTTGTGATGTGAGATCATGTGCCTTCGCAAAGCAGTTGTACCTAGGTGGGTGTTGGATTTCCCACGACTCAGTTTCTTTTGGCACAGGTTGCAAATGGCATCGCTGTTATCAGAGGCAGACACACCAAAAAAATGCCACACTGCTGAGCTTTGCAATGGCGGCATTCTGGTGGTGGCAACAGCATGCGTTGATTGGCGTGCTGTCTGGCTGACCCCGGGTGCCGATACATGCTGTCTGACTGTGCCACTAGCTCCTTGCGACGACCTACCCCTCCTTCCAACTCGTCTCCTCCTCCTCTCTGTCTCCCCATCTGAACTTTCCCCCTGTTCTTCTTCTCTTCGAGCGGGCACCCACGTGACATCCACATCGTCATCATCAACCGCTTCACTTGTATCTGACAACTCAGCAAAGGAAGCAGCAGCGGGTACAACATCATCATCATCACACCGTACATCCATGTGTGTAATGCTGCCTGACTGAGACATATCCCTTTTAATTTATCTACATCCTCTGGCAATAATGTTTGCGCATCACTCATTTCTTCCAACTCATGTGTAAATAACTCCTCTGACAGATCAAGTGAAGCAACTGTGGTGCTAGTGTTGGTGGTGGCGGCAGGCGGGCGAGTGGGAACTTGAGAGGTGCCCAAAGCTGAGCTGGAGAAGGATGGTGCGTCAAGGTTCCGAGCGGAAGCTGTAGAAGATTGGCTGTCCTGTGTTAGCCAGTCAACTATGTCCTCAGAACTTTTCGAGTTCAGGGTACGTGGCCCCTGAACACTGGGCATTATTCTTGGGCCAAAGGGAATCACAGCACCACGACCACGACAGCCCCTGCGGGGTGGCCTGCCTCTGCCTGTCATTTTTTTTAGATTAGTTTAGTTGTACTATGTGTGCAAGCTACTGTGACACCAGATATGAGTGGCACTGTGCACTGGCAGAAGTTGGCACAGTAGACACTGTAGGTCTGACACACACGCTGGCAGGCAACTGACTGCTCATCTACTGCAGTCAAAACTGTTGTGTTTTTTTTTATGTAAGCAACTGTGCCGGGGAAAAAAAACAAGCAGACTGGTGTTTTACCAGCCCTAAAAAGGGCTTTTTGGGGTGCTGTCAGGACGCTGTGCTTACAGCAGAGATCAGATGAGTCTTTCAGGAGTGGAGTGAACACTGAATACACTGGCCTAGCCTAGCTTTCCCTATAAAATCAGCAGCAGCTAAACTGTCCCTCCTCTGGCTAACACTGCAGCTTAAGTACAGACTGAATCTAAAATAGATGCTGTCCAGGAAAAAACAAAAAAGCAGACTGGTGTTTTACCAGCCCTAAAAAGGGCTTTTTGGGGTGCTGTCAGGACGCTGTGCTTACAGCAGAGATCAGATGAGTCTTTCAGGAGTGGAGTGAACACTGAATACACTGGCCTAGCCTAGCTTTCCCTATAAAATCAGCAGCAGCTAAACTGTCCCTCCTCTGGCTAACACTGTAGCTTAAGTTCAGACTGAATCTAAAATAGATGCTGTCCAGAAAAAAAAACAAGCAGACTGGAGTTTTACCAGCCCTAAAAAGGGCTTTTTGGGGTGCTGTCAGGAAGCTGTGCTTACAGCAGAGATCAGATGAGTCTTTCAGGAGTGGAGTGAACACTGAATACACTGGCCTAGCCTAGCTTTCCCTATAAAATCAGCAGCAGCTAAACTGTCCCTCCTCTGGCTAACACTGTAGCTTAAGTTCAGACTGAATCTAAAATAGATGCTGTCCAGAAAAAAAAACAAGCAGACTGGTGTTTTACCAGCCCTAAAAAGGGCTTTTTGGGGTGCTGTCAGGAAGCTGTGCTTACAGCAGAGATCAGATGAGTCTTTCAGGAGTGGAGTGAACACTGAATACACTGGCCTAGCCTAGCTTTCCCTATAAAATCAGCAGCAGCTAAACTGTCCCTCCTCTGGCTAACACTGTAGCTTAAGTTCAGACTGAATCTAAAATAGATGCTGTCCAGGAAAAAAGAAAAACAGACTGGTGTTTTACCAGCCCTAAAAAGGGCTTTTTGGGGTGCTGTCAGGACGCTGTGCTTACAGAAGAGATCAGATGAGTCTTTCAGGAGTGGAGTGAACACTGAATACACTTGCCTATAGCTTTCCCTATAAAATCAGCAGCAGCTAAACTGTCCCTCCTCTGGCTAACACTGCAGCTTAAGTACAGACTGAATCTAAAATAGATGCTGTCCAGGAAAAAAAAAAAAGCAGACTGGTGTTTTACCAGCCCTAAAAAGGGCTTTTTGGGGTGCTGTCAGGACGCTGTGCTTACAGCAGAGATCAGATGAGTCTTTCAGGAGTGGAGTGAACACTGAATACACTTGCCTAGCCTAGCTTTCCCTATAAAATAAGCAGCAGCTAAACTGTCCCTCCTCTCGCTAAGACTGCAGCTTGAGAATGAATCTAAAATGGATGCTGTCCAGGAGGTGGGAGGGTCTGGGAGGGAGGGTATGCTGCTGATTGGCTGGAATGTGTCTGCTGACTGTGAGGTACAGGGTCAAAGTTTGCTCAATGATAATGAATAGGGGGCGGACCGAACATAGCATATGTTCGCCGGCCGCGGCGAACGCGAACAAGCTATGTTCGCCGGCGAATAGTTCTGTACATCTCTAGTCGACGCATGCTCAGAAGCATTAAACTTCATTTTTCTTGGCTCATCGGAGTGTTTTACGTCACCGCGTTTGGAACGGTCGGTTTTTTGACTGATGGTGTGTGGCCAAGACTGATGAAAAAAACAGTTTCATCGGATTTCCGATGGTCAAATCCATCGGACGAAAATCCATAGGTTATCTGATCGTGTGTACAGGGCTTAAGACAACGTTCCGAGAACTTATTTCTTTATTGTGGAGACTCTGGACATTACGCAATTAATTGTCCCAATAAATTTAAAAGAACAATTGCGGCAATGAATGTTACAGTATCAGAACAATTAAAACGCAATTTCTCAGTCCATCTCTCCTATAAAGTTAATTCTTTATCAACTCATTTTGTCATCCCTATAAGGCTTATAGTTGAAAGCAATGAAATACCTTGCTCTGCTATGCTGGACTCAGGGGCATGGGCAGTGGCGGCTGGTGACGTTTTAGGATGGGGGGCGCAAGACCCCGGCCCTCCACGGTTGGCCCCTCCCACTTCTCATAAGCCACACCCCTTATATAATCCACCCACTCCGTCCCCTGTATTCCACTCATAGTGTCAGCATTATACACCAGGCTCTGCACATCATATACCAGGCTGCACATTATACACAGGGCTATGCACATCATATACCAGGCTGTATATTATAAACAGGGCTCTGTGCATAACATACCAAGCTGCACATTATACACGGTTCTGCACATCATATACCAGGCTGCACATTATACACAGGGCTCTGCACATCATATACCAGGCTGCACATTATACACAGGGCTCTGCACATCATATACCAGGCTGCACATTATACACAGGGCTCTGCACATCATATACCAGGCTGCACATTATACACAAGGCTCTGCACATCATATACCAGGCTGCACATTATACACAGGGCTCTGCACATCATATACCAGGCTGCACATTATACACAGGGCTCTGCACATCGAATACCAGGCTGCACATTATACACAGGGCTCTGCACATCATTTACCAGGCTGTACATTATACACAGGGCTCTGCACATCATATACCAGGCTGCACATTATACACAGGGCTCTGCACATCATATACCAGGCTGTACATTATACACAGGGCTCTGCACATCATATACCAGGCTGCACATTATACACAGGGCTCTGCACATCATATACCAGGCTGCACATTATACACAGGGCTCTGCACATCATATACCAGGCTGCACATTATACACAGGGCTCTGCACATCATATACCAGGCTGCACATTATACACAGGGCTCTGCACATCATATACCAGGCTGCACATTATACACAGGGCTCTGCACATCATATACCAGGCTGCACATTATACACAGGGCTCTGCACATCATATACCAGGCTGCACATTATACACAGGGCTCTGCACATCATATACCAGGCTGCACATTATACACAGGGCTCTGCACATCATATACCAGGCTGCACATTATACACAGGGCTCTGCACATCATATACCAGGCTGCACATTATTCACAGGGCTCTGCACATCATATACCAGGCTGCACATTATACACAGGGCTCTGCACAGCATTTACCAGGCTGTACATTATACACAGGGCTCTACACATCATATACCAGGCTGCACATTATACACAGGGCTCTGCACATCATATACCAGGCTGTACATTATACACAGGGCTCTGCACATCATATACCAGGCTGCACATTATACACAGGGCTCTGCACATCATATACCAGGCTGCACATTATACACAGGGCTCTGCACATCATATACCAGGCTGCACATTATACACAGGGCTCTGTACATCATATACCAGGCTGTACATTATACACCGGGCTCTGCACATCATATACCAGGCTGCACATTATACACAGGGCTCTGCACATCATTAAGGATGAATTCTGGCGCGTTCGCATACTCCATGTGCAGAGCCCGCCAGGAAGTCGGCACGGCGCTGTGCTAATCACAGGCAGGGAGACATTTCCCGATCTCTGCAGCTGAGCATCGGGACAATGTCTCCCTGCCTGTGATTAGCGCAGCGCCGTGCCGAATTCCTGGCGGGCTCTGCACGTGGTGTATGCGAACACGCTAGAGCTCATCCCTACACATCATATACCAGGCTGCACATTATACACAGGGCTCTGCACATCATATACCAGGCTGCACATTATACACCGACGAAGCTTCAATTTGTTTTAAAACCCAGACGATATCTGGAGATCACAGGCTAGGAAATGGTTTAAACTTGCATTTTAAGTTCTGACTTTATTAATCCATTGCATTGCCTCTCTACAACATTAAACGTTAGACGACAGGGGTTGCATTTAAAAGGTAATTTCGATTTTGATAAGAAAAAAAATGTAAGTACTACACTACATTTTGTATTTTTACAATTACCTATGTACAGGGCAGCTTACACAGCTTCAGGCATGGGCCCCTTGGAGCCGAGGAGAACCGGGGGGGGGGGTGTTGCCGCCGCGAATTCAGAAGCGGGGGGGCTGCCGCAAATTCAGAAGCGGGGGGTGCCACAAATTGAGAAGCAGGGGGTTTGGGTGCTGACAAACACAAAAAAAACAGAAGAACAAAAAACAAAAGAAAGGGGGGTTGCCATCCAGGGCCCTGGGGACCTCTGGGCCCCTTACAAAAAAAAATTATAAAAAAAAAAATTATAAAAAAAAGGGAGGTTTCCATCCGGGGCCCTGGGGGCCTCCGGGCCTCTGAGGACCTCTGGGCCCCTCTTACAATAAATAAATAAAAATTAATTAAATAAAAAAAAGAAATAAAAAAAATTAAATAAAAAAATTTATAATATTTTTTTTAAATAAAATAAAAATAAAAAAAGGGAGGTTTCCATCCGAGGCCCTGGGGACCTCCGGGCCTCTAGGGACCTCTGGGCCCCTTACAAAAATAAATAAATAAATTAAATAAATAAATAAAAAAAACAAATTAATTAAAAAAAATGAATAATAAAAAAATATATAAAAAATTAAATAAAAAAGGGGGGTTGACATTCGGGGCCCTGGGGAACTCCGGGCCCCTGGGGACCTCTGGGCCCCTTACAAAAAATAAAAAATAAAAAAAAAGGGGGGCCATCCGGGCCCCTGGGGACCTCCGGGCCCCTTACAGGTGTACTGCCTGTACCCCCCTGATGGCGGCCCTGCCTATGTAGTTTCATCTGCTGCCCGCTATGACTCATAAAACTGGCAAATGTTTAAACATGGTGTACATGTAGGGTGGTGTTTTGTACACAGTCAATATACAGAACACCAACTGTGTTATGTAAGTTTCAATACAAGCAAGAACAAGTAGGGATCTGCAATGACATTTGCCAACTTGCAACCTGGAAATATGCTTTGTTTTAGGTCCAAATGCAGGCAAAAACTCGTGCCCGATTTATCCCTGAAATGGAGAACAGGGACGCACCGGACCCCTGCTGTGAGCCTCTCTGCACAAGTGTGAATCTAGCCTGAACGGGGCCTTAAACTTATGCCGCGTACACACGATCGTGATTCACGGCGGTGAAAACACCGCCGTGAATCACGACATGAAATTAAATGAAAGACGAGGGAACGGCATTTTCCCCCACACACGACCGTTTTTCCCGTCATTTTTTTCTTTGTCGAGAAAAACGACCGTCTGTGGGCTCCGCGGCAGTGTCTCCCTATGGGAAAACTGCCGTGGAAAAAAATGATGGAAAAAACTATGAGAAAATTTAGAACATGTTCTAATTTTTCTCGTTGTTTTTCCTGCCGTTTTTCTCAACGAGAAAAACGGCATAAAGCCCACAGACGATCGTTTGTCTCGGCGAAAAAAAAAAAATGTCATTTTTCCCGACGGGAAAAATGATCGTGTGTACGCGGCATTACTCTGAAGCATGAATCTGACTGATGGTATATCAAGCACAGAGACTTGTGATGATCGCTTAGGAATATGGCTACATGAGATTACAAAGGGCTCCGATTAAAGCTTAAAAAATACTGGCATTTGAAAAAAAAAATCTCAGCCTAGAAAAGCACCTGTATGTTAGCTTATGTGTCCAGGTGCACACAGGCGTTTACAGACATAGTAGAAGCAGAGCAATTACAGTCTGAAAAAAAAAACCATGGAAAGCACGTTTAGGAGAGGAGGTGAAGCGCAGAAAAAAGCTAAACACACTGAAACGCTAGACGCATTTAGGCGCATTTGAGAGGTAATGCATTTAAATGGCCAGAACAAATAAAAAATTTTGGCCAATAGGATACATTTATGATAAAACGCATGATGCGCCTGCAGTGGGGTTTTCTCCTGCCAGGAGTTCTGATGTTTAGAGGAGCAAAGCAAACACCCTGTGTGCATGAGGTCTATTGGGTAGATTATGAAATTTTATGGACATTAGACTATTATTAAAGAAGTAGGGAATCTGCGCTCAGGAAAACACCAGACAGAGGTTGTAGCCCCCCTAATAACTCCCTAGGGAGAATAGGATATAATATAAAATAATGGGGTGTTGGCGCTACCTCCCACTATAGAGACCCACCGGGTCTAAGTGATCTCAAGTAAATGTATAAGGACAGGCTGTACTGAGTTCCCAGGTCTGTACACCTACGGTGCCAATTATGAGGGGTTCCCACCATCCCTGTACTGAGTTCCTGGGTTTGTACACCTACTTTGCCCATTATGCGGGGGTTCTCACAATCCCTGTGCAGAGTTCCTGGGTCTATACACCTGAGGTGCCCATTATGAGGAGTTCCCACCATCCCTGTAATGAGTTCCCAGGTCTGTACACCCGCTGTGCCCATTATGAGGGTTCCTCCCACCATCCCTGTACACCTACTGTGCCTATTATGAGGGGGTTCCCACCATCCCTGTACTGAGTTGCTGGGTCTGTACACCTGCTGTGCCCATTATGAGGGTTCCCACCATCCCTGTACTGAGTTCCTGGGTCTGTACACCTACTGTGCCCATTATGAGGGGGTTCCCACCATCCCTGTGCTGAGTTCCTGGGTCTGTACACCTGCTGTGCCCATAATGAGGGTTCCCACCATCCCTGTGCTGAGTTCCCGGGTCTGTACACCTGCTGTGCCAATTATGAGGGTTCCCACCATCCCTGTACTGCGTTCCTGGGTCTGTACACCAGCTGTGCCCATTATAAGGGTTCCCACCATCCCTGTGCTGAGTTCCCGGGTCTGTACATCTGCTGTGCCCATTATGAGGGTTCCCACCATCCCTGTACTGAGTTCCTGGGTCTGTACACCTACTGTGCCCATTATGAGGGGTTCCCACCATCCCTGTAACGAGTTCCTGGGTCTGTACACCTGCTGTGCCCATTATGAGGGTTCCCACCATCCCTGTGCTGAGTTCCCGGGTCTGTACACCTGATGTGCCCATTATGAGGGGTTCCCACCATCCCCGTGCTAAGTTCCCGGGTCTGTACACCCGCTGTGCCCATTATAAGGGGTTCCCACCATCCCTGTGCTGAGTTCCTGGGTCTGTACACCTGCTGTGCCCATTATGAGGGGTTCCCACCATCCCTGTGCTGAGTTCCTGTGTCTGTACACCTGCTGTGCCCATAATGAGGGTTCCCACCATCCCTGTGCTGAGTTCCCGGGTCTGTACACCTGCTGTGCCAATTATGAGGGTTCCCACCATCCCTGTACTGCGTTCCTGGGTCTGTACACCAGCTGTGCCCATTATGAGGGTTCCCAGCATCCCTGTGCTGAGTTCCCGGGTCTGTACATCTGCTGTGCCCATTATGAGGGTTCCCACCATCCCTGTACTGAGTTCCTGGGTCTGTACACCTACTGTGCCCATTATGAGGGGTTCCCACCATCCCTGTAATGAGTTCCTGGGTCTGTACACCTGCTGTGCCCATTATGAGGGTTCCCACCATCCCTGTAACGAGTTCCCGGGTCTGTACACCTGCTGTGCCCATTATGAGGGGTTCCCACCATCCCCGTGCTATGTTCCCGGGTCTGTACACCCGCTGTGCCCATTATGAGGGGTTCCCACCATCCCTGTGCTGAGTTCCTGGGTCTGTACACCTGCTGTGCCCATTATGAGGGGTTCCCACCATCCCTGTGCTGAGTTCCTGGGTCTGTACACCTGCTGTGCCCATTATGAGGGGCTCCCATCATCCCTGTGCTGAGTTCCTGGGTCTGTACACCTACTATGCCCCCTCCCCCCATCTGAATCGCGGCGGCCGATCTAATTTGCATAACAATGCCAGTGCGATTTACATGTGAATAATGGTAATTTAAGAACAATGCCTTTTGTTTCTCTATAGCAGATGAACAGGCAGGGGAGAAAAGGGAAGGTGTACTGACTTGTATTACATAGAGAGAGGTGTAGTAAAGTTGGAGATTAAAATGCTGCTTTACAGTCTCTCAGGAGTCAGGACACAGTGATAATAGCCCCTTCTGCCCCCCTCCCCCCTACAGTCCTGGCATGTAGAAATGTACCTGAAGATTTCTGTGTGATCCCTCTGTGTGCATTGCTGGATGCCGAGTCTGTGTCACAGGGATGAATGGAGCTGCCTCAGCTCCCTGTCTGCCCTGATTAGTTCTCTTCTTTCTGCTCATGATTTCCCCCTCACTTACTGAAGGAGACAGGCAGCCTGTGAGCCAATGACGCTGCAGGTCTGATTAAAGCCCCACCCTATAGACCTAATCAATTACAAGCACTGGAAACCTAATGCTAGAGCCTAGATGTGGAGATTTCGTGGCTACAGCATTTGCACCCTGAACACACTCTAAACTACGCCAATAGAGCTTCTTAGCCCCAATCACGTGTTTAGACATGGGTCATGCCTCCAATGGCACCTCGTTTTTTGTTTTGTTTTTTACATTTTTTTTTCAATAAGTAGCTTTGGTGGGGAGGGGGTTGCCTCTGCGCCCCCTATTGACGGGCCACCACTGGGCAGGGGAAAACTTCAAGGACCATGAATTTGCCCAAAATAATAACATTCAAATAAGAAATAAACTCTCCCCTATTGATATGGAAACTGTGGATGGCTCACCTTTGTCTTCAGGACCTGTTCCCCACGAGACCATCCCGCTTAAAATCCTAACTGACCATCAGGAGACTATCAGCTTTCAGCTGATCACATCACCCAAGTTCCCTATCATTCTGGGCATTATTTGGTTCTCTATCCATAATCCCTCCATCAACTGGGAGACATGTTCTTTAAGCTTTACATCTGACCATTGCAAAAAACATTGCAAAGAATCTTATCAAATAAGCCCTTCACCAACCTAAGATTTACAAGCAGTTTTGGCAACTATCCAGTCATACGACAAGCTACCTCCACAATATCTTGAGTTTCGGGACGTATGTGATAAAAAGAACGCAGATCATCTAAGGCTCGCCAGTTCCTAAATGTCTTGCAGGATAATTTTATGGGTCAGATGGTAGACACACCAACTAGAAATAAAGCGTTACTGGATCTACTAATTACCAACAATACAGGCCTGATCACGGATGTGGAAATACGGGGCAATTTAGGTAACAGTGATCACAGGTCAATTGGCTTCAGTATAAATCACACAAATAGAAAACATAAGGAAAATACAAAGACACTGAATTTCAAAAGAGCCAACTTCCCTAAACTACGAACTTTGCTAGAAGGCATAAATTGGGATAAAATCTTAGGAGCAAAGAACACGGAGGAGAGATGGGTTTTCTTTTAGAGCATATTAAATAAGGGCATCGGCCAATGCATTCCATTGGGTAATAAATTTAATTTCAATAGGTTTTTATTAAATTTTCACATACAAAGCAATGTAAAGTATACATGTTAACAATGGTGCTGTACGTAAGACAATTTCCTAGTCAACTATAATTAATTGCAGAACAATTTGTGATAAGAAAGTAGTCTAGTTCTATGCCATCTGGTGCAGTCCCACACTTGGTAGCTCGTATCATCCCGTGGCGTTCAGCCCTCGCAGGCCGCCCCCTCCGCCCCCAGCACCCCGATAGGGATCATGCTGTGCCGTCCAGCAGAGAGTAGCGCCCCAACCCCGCCGAACACCCACAAGGTAAGTAAGAGGGAACCACACCTCAGTGCAATTCAGCATAGGTTTAACATAGGTATGTATGAGCACATTAATATAGGAGACAGTTGAACCCTGACCACAGAAGATTGTCGGTGGGATGAATAAGTGCTAGTAGAACATTTAAACAAACAAAAAAACAAAAAAAAACAGAAACTTGAACAAAAACAAAAATGCAGCAGATATAAGAGTTAGAGTATTGTTGCTGAGTCATGTTCCATCGCTTAGAGTCATAGGTGATTTGTGACCTATCCAACTATAATTATAGATTGAGACTGTAAATTATGGTTTATATACTAAAATTTACTAAAATTTATGTAAGGAGTTTGCTTGTATCATACCAATCTATCCATCTTTTCCATAGAGCATCGACTTTTAAGTGGTTATTTTGAACCCTGGCCAGCATTCTTTCATATGTAGAGTGGGTATTAGTAGTCATAATGACCTCGCCTATGTTTGGAAGTATCTGGTTTTTCCAATGTCTCGTAATAGTCAAACGAGCGCTGAGAAGTATGTGTACTAGAATAGTTTTGTGCTCATGAGGTATGGATTCTATCGTCAATGTTAGTAATGCAAGACCCGGGGAGATAGGCACCGTCCAATGCAGTACCTTTCTAATCAGGTGAAATACCTTTTTCCAGAAAGCTGTTATCACTGGACAAGTCCAGAGAATGTGGTACAGTGAACCTGTCAATCCACAATTTCGCCAACACTTGTTCGATGTCTGAGGGGAGAATTTGGCAATTCTGTGAGGCGTCAAGTACCATCTCAGTAGAATTTTTTGTGTTAGTTCCCATAAACCTGCACTCCTAGTCACTGAGTAAGTAGCTAGCAAGGCATATTGCCACTGCTCCTCTGAGTACCCGTTGCCGAGATCTCTCTCCCAGGCCAGTATATTGTTATTCCTGTTAAAGGTGTATTTATTACCCAAAGTGTTGTAAAATAAGGCTATTCCTTTGGTTTTAGAGGTTAGCGTCCAAAGCTAGGAGCAGAGAAGGCGTTCCCTGTATGTTCGCTTGATGAATAATGACCTCGTTGCGTCAGATGTCTGATGGCCTTTTGTGAATCCAGATTGATCTGGGTGTATGATTTGGGGGAGAATGTCCATCAGGCGCATTGCTATTAATTTGGCATAGAGTTTCAGATCGTTGTTAAGGAGGGATATTGTAATAAATAAAGTGTGGCGCTATGTGCAAACAGAAAAATATATATATATATAATGTCTGGTTGGCAATTGGTCTATATGAAGACCTGTATATCGTGTTGAACCTGATGGTGGTTCTGTGCACTTATGTGAAAAAGTGCATATACCGTGCAAAAATTCAATATGTGCAATGGCGTGAAATGGATCACAAAAAAAATATATATATAAATGAATATAAATAAATAAATTAACCTAACACGGAAAAATTATAAAATGACATGAATATCATATGTGAAAGTGATCCACAATATATATTAGTGTCCAATTTTTTGTGAGAAAAAGAGAAAGTCTCTCGATGAATGTGTGATCTGATACCAACATCAACACTGCATCAACACCACGTCAGGTGTGTAGTGAATGGTAGATACTGTCCAGACCAGTTCCTTGGATTTATGCGTTTTCTATGTTGCAACACTTAAAGGTCATGTATATCATTGGAAAGTGAGTAAAGGGTGTATACTCTTACCGGATGTTGTAGATCCAACTCACCATACGGCGGTGGATCAATCAAGCTTGTGTCCACGCCCGGGACTGATAGATGTATATCCTGGGGGCAGTCTTTCCTCAGTGTCCTTACGACGTTCCAGAGAGTATATCCCGAGGCTTTTCCAACGTAACTCTCACTTCAAATGCGATAAGTCAAAGTATGCCACCAGAATTTCACCATATGCGTAGTGTCACCATGCAACAAATGAGGAAAAAATTCTCCACATAGTGTAAATCCAAAATGGGATTTTATTTATCAAAGAATAAAACACCCAATAAAAAGGTCCCACTGAACAATTAAACAGTCCAAAGCAAACTCCTTTAAAAACTTTGAAACTTTTCAGGGAAAAAGCCAAAACAAACAAACCAACAAATCCCAAAACTAAATCCTCTAACAGTCAGCAGCTCTGTATTACAAAAATGCGTGGAGTGAGCACCAAGGCTGGCATGTAAACCCGACGCGTTTCGTCTAATGAGACATCAACTGGGGTACACGCCATCCTGGTGACCCCCACGCTATATATAGGAAGAGATATTACCTTAATTCGGCGCCCCTGTGTGCGAATGTGCCTCTCACTTCCGGGATCGGAGCGTCTCCGTGTCACATGACCGGGTTTCTGTATCACATGGCCAGGTCATGTGTATCTTTTCGCCGAATCAACAGATCTAATGCGCCCTCGACGTGACCAACAGCGTCGTCGGCACGAATGTCCTCCGACGTGCGTGTGCGCAAGGCATCCTGGGGGTTGTAGTTGCGACGCAACTAAGCAAAGCAACACAAGCCAGCCGGCGTGTCTCCCATCTCCATCATTGATCGCAGACGTCACATGGATACGATCACCCACAACCTCACGTGGGTGTCTCCATGTACGCCATGATTGCGCGCAAGGAGGATTGGGAATTGTAGTCGCAACGCAATAAAGCGGAACGACTCCACATCGCCAGCCTGTCTCCCAATATATGCCAGCAAACAACCACCGCACTGGGGAAAAAAAAAAAAAAACAGCACACACCGTATCAGGGTGATGCATGTGGAAAAGTTATACTACATTTAAGTTTGTAATGTGGATGTCAATGTATTATATCCCAGAAGGCGGGCACATTCTATACATAAACATATATATGAAAGACATCCATACAACTATATCACTTATGTGGACTATATCAAATCCATAATATAATTTAAGATGACATATGAAACATATTAAACCTGAATCAACAAAGGTCACTCGTATAGAGGCTATATACTAGCTATTTTAATTATGTTAGAATTAAAAATATTTAAAAAAATTTAAAAAAATAGATAGATGCTGAAGTTCGGGGCATTGCCACCATCAGTAGGGATTCAGTACTAATAGAGAGAGGTAAATCAGTTCAGGATTCCAAGTATAAATGGTCTTTTTATACCACGTTTTCGTCCCAACACAAACAAATTAGGGACATTTTCCAGAAACACTGGAATGTCCTTAAAAATGATCATGTCCTTGACCCTTCACTTCCAGATAGGGCAGGCGTGATATATAGGGGAGCTTTTTCTCTGAAAGGACAGATCGCCCCCAATGTGATAGATCCACCCATTATCCCTGTTTTCTTTCCACATTTGAAGGCATATTACCCATGCAAGAAATGCAAAGTGTGCCTAGTTAATCGGTGTGGCAGACAGAAAAGTGATTCCTTCTGTTCCACTTCAACAGGAATAGAATACAAGATGAAGCACTTTACCACATGTGCGACCCAATTCATCGTATATTTGCTTACCTGCCCCTGCGGGAAGCAATGCGTAGGGCGTACGATTCGCACGTTTTCAATCAGGGTGGGTGAACACCTTACCAGTATCCGGAAAGGAAAAACCAATCATAGTGTCCCGAGACCCTATTTGGAATCACATAATAAAGATCCTAGAGGGACAACGTTTGTGATCATAGACAAATTTGTTCCCCATTGGAGGGGGGAGTCTGGGGTTAGAGGGGTCTCTAGACTTGAGACTTACTGGATTTACCAATTAAAATGTTATAGGCCTTATGGACTCAACATTGATTGGGACATTAATGCGTTTATTAACCAAGCATAATGTGAATAACTAATCCTTTGTTAATCCGCCCCCCCCCCCCCTGGTCTCGGATTTTTATCATCATTTTTCCCCTTTTTTAGTTTATCATTTATTGCTCCACCCCTTATATATATTTTTTTTTAAATATTTTTAATTATTTTTAATTCTAACATAATTAAAATAGCTAGTATATAGCCTCTATACGAGTGACCTTTGTTGATTCAGGTTTAATATGTTTCATATGTCATCTTAAATTATATTATGGATTTGATATAGTCCACATAAGTGATATAGTTGTATGGATGTCATTCATATATATGTTTATGTATAGAATGTGCCCGCCTTCTGGGATATAATACATTGACATCCACATTACAAACTTAAATGTAGTATAACTTTTCCACATGCATCACCCTGATACGGTGTGTGCTGTTTTTTTTTTTTTCCCGAGTGCGGTGGTTGTTTGCTGGCATATATTGGGAGACAGGCTGGCGATGTGGAGTCGTTCCGCTTTATTGCGTTGCGACTACAATTCCCAATCCTCCTTGCGCGCAATCATGGCGTACATGGAGACACCCACATGAGGTTGTGGGTGATCGTATCCATGTGACGTCTGCAATCAATGATGGAGATGGGAGACACGCCGGCTGGCTTGTGTTGCTTTGCTTAGTTGCGTCGCAACTACAACCCCCAGGATGCCTTGCGCACACGCACGTCGGAGGACATGCGTGCCGATGACGCGATGACGCTGTTGGTCACGTCGAGGGCGCATTAGATCTGTTGATTCGGCGAAAAGATACACATGACCTGGCCATGTGATACAGAAACCCGGTCATGTGACACGGAGACGCTCCGATCCCGGAAGTGAGAGGCACATTCGCACACAGGGGCGCCGAATTAAGGTAATATCTCTTCCTATATATAGCGTGGGGGTCACTAGGATGGCGTGTACCCCAGTTGATGTCTCATTAGACGAAACGCGTCGGGTTTACATGCCAGCCTTGGTGCTCACTCCACGCATTTTTGTAATACAGAGCTGCTGACTGTTAGAGGATTTAGTTTTGGGATTTGTTGGTTTGTTTGTTTTGGCTTTTTCCCTGAAAAGTTTCAAAGTTTTTAAAGGAGTTTGCTTTGGACTGTTTAATTGTTCAGTGGGACCTTTTTATTGGGTGTTTTATTCTTTGATAAATAAAATCCCATTTTGGATTTACACTATGTGGAGAATTTTTTCCTCATTTGTTGCATGGTGACACTACGCATATGGTGAAATTCTGGTGGCATACTTTGACTTATCGCATTTGAAGTGAGAGTTACGTTGGAAAAGCCTCGGGATATACTCTCTGGAACGTCGTAAGGACACTGAGGAAAGACTGCCCCCAGGATATACATCTATCAGTCCCGGGTGTGGACACAAGCTTGATTGATCCACCGCCGTATGGTGAGTTGGATCTACAACATCCGGTAAGAGTATACACCCTTTACTCACTTTCCAATGACATACATCACCTTTAAGTGTTGCAACATAGAAAACGCATAAATCCAAGGAACTGGTCTGGACAGTATCTACCATTCACTACACACCTGACGTGGTGTTGATGCAGTGTTGATGTTGGTATCAGATCACACATTCATCGAGAGACTTTCTCTTTTTCTCAAAAAAATTGGACACTAATATATATTGTGGATCACTTTCACATATGATATTCATGTCATTTTATAATTTTTCCGTGTTAGGTTAATTTATTTATTTATATTCATTTATATATATATTTTTTTGTGATCCATTTCACGCCATTGCACATATTGAATTTTTGCACGGTATATGCACTTTTTCACATAAGTGCACAGAACCACCATCAGGTTCAACACGATATACAGGTCTTCATATAGACCAATTGCCAACCAGACATTATATATATATTTCTGTTTGCACATAGCGCCACACTTTATTTATTATTTTTTCTTTTACACTATTGTCAAGTTGTTGTGTAGGCTGCTAGAAATTTGAAGGTTGGCGCAGTATTTTCTTATTTTAAGGAGGGATATTGGCCTGAAATTTTGAGGGGTAGATGGTTGCTTCCCCGGCTTCGGTAGGGTGATTATTAGTGCTTTCAGCATCTCAGGGGGGAAGGACGAAGAGGCAACCGCAGCATTATAAACTTTGGCTAAGTATGGTGCTAAAAAATCTTGGAAGGTCTTGTAGTATTCCCCTATGAAGCCATCCGGCCCAGGAGATTTGTTCGCTGGAAGAGTTTGTATAGCTTTCATAACCTCAGGGGTTGTGAAGGGAGAGTTAAGTTGTATAAGCTGTTCAGGGCTAATTTTTGGGAGGGATATGTTTTTTAGAAAATCATTAATGAGGTCAGTGGAAGGTTGGGGTATAGTAGGATCATTTGATAGATTGTATAGGGAGCCATAGTAATGGCTGAAGGCGTTTGCTATGTCATTAGGATGGAATAGTTTTTCTTTGGTAAGAGGGTGTACAAGGAAGGGGATTTTGGATTTGTATCTGGTACCTCTTAGGCGTTGGGCCAGTAGCCTACCTGCCTTGTTCCCATTTGCATAATAATTAGTGTTAAGCCTTCTAGATGATTTTTCAAAATCGCCCAATAAGAGCAGGCGTAGGTCATAACGGAGTTGGGATATCTGTTGGGAGATTTGTGGTAGAGGGTTGATTTTATTTTGGGTTTCTAGGAGTTGGATTTTCTGTGTTAGTTCTTGTAATAGTTTTTGCTGCTGTCTCTTCCTTCTTGCCCCCAGCTGGATGAAAATACCCCTCATATAAGCCTTATGGGCTTTCCATAATACAAAATTATCATCGACAGACATTTCATTTTCCGTAAAATATTGAGTCAAATGTTGTTCCAGCAATTTTTTAGTGTCTTTGGATTGCAAAAGAATGGGATTAGCTCTCCACACCGGAGTCAGATTAGAGGAAAAAGCATCGGAGATAGTCAGGGTCACTGATGCGTGGTCTGACCATGTGATAGTATTGATGGCAGTGGATATCGTTCTGGTCAACACTCCCTGATCCACCAAAAAAAGATCCAGTCTGGAGTAGGATTTGTGTGGGGCAGAAAAAAAAGTGTAGTCTCTTTCGCCAGCATGTAGGCAACGCCAGGCATCAAATAGGTTATGTTGATGAATAGCGGGTTGAAGGTGATTGCTCGCTCTAGGACCCGCTGAAGTAGAGTCCAGAATAGGATCAGGTATTAGGTTAAAGTCTCCGCAAACAATCAGTGAGCCCTTTTGGTGTTTCCTTATCTTGTTGATGGTTTTATTAAAGAATCGAATTTGGTTGGAGTTGGGGGCGTACACGTTAACTATGGTGTATTGTGAGGAGTTAATTTCACAGAGAATTATGATATAGCGTCCCTGTGGATCCTTTATTTCCTCCTGCAGTTGGAAGGAAACAGTGTCTCTGAATGCTACAAGAACCCCTCTCTTTTTAGCATCTGCATTGGCAGAAAAAACGTAAGGGAAATTTTTGTTGGAACATTGCGGGGGGTCTTTGGCGGTGAAGTGGGTTTCCTGTACACAAAGTACATCGCATTTAAACTGAGTGGCCTCCTTCCACATAGATCTTCTTTTAGCAGGGTGGTTAAGACCCTTTGCGTTCATAGAGAAAAATGTTATCCCCATGGTTGAAGGGAGTGTGTGCTGATGGGATGTTGTGGATCAATGTTGAGTAATACAAGTGACCACATCTCCCTCCTGTGGTGAGAAGTGGTAATGCATTGGAAAATTATTATTTCTGAGGTAAACATGATGAAAGTACTCACTGTATGTTGGATCATTTGGTGACTGGGAAGTTGTTTGGATCGGGAGTGAAGTTTTCCGCAGAGACTTGACCTCTCCTTCTCAGGTCTTCCTGATGCTCTATGAGTAAGCGTCAGCTTTGGAATCAATAGCTTACATATATGCTGCAGTGTAGAAAAAAACTGATAAACAACAAAAAAAACAACGAAAACAGAACTAAGAAAAAACGAATGCTACTTAGCTCGCAGCAGACAGTCACGTAATTTAGAGGTTGTAAACATATTCCTCAGGGAGGAAGAGAAACAATGAGGGTATACCCTCGGGTGCAGCAAAAGCTGCTCAAGTGTATTCAAGGGGTGAGTCCAGGCGTGAGAGAACCTCACTCTCCAGGGGACTTATGGCCAGTTTCCAAGATTTAGTGCTTTTTGCTATTCTGTGCATTCGCTTTCTGCCACTCAGACTCCTTATAGGGGTTACTTTTGGAAGACACCGGCTGGCCCTCTGTTTCTGGGACGATCTGCCATTCTTTAAGCTGCTTCAATCCCTTTTCCAAGGAGTCTATAACAAAAGTAGTTTCATCTTTGATGACTGTAAGTTTGGTAGGGTATCCCCATCTGTAGCTGATCTTGTGATTGCGCAGGGCCTTAGTTATGGTGTTGAGGTCTCTCCTCTTTTGCAGAGTGTGTTGCGAGAGGTCTGCAAAAAATTGCAGGTGTTGATGCTGCAGGGGAATTAGATCTTTGTTGCGCATGACTGCCATGAGCTTTTCTTTGGTGTAATAGAAGTGCAGCCGCAGGAGAACATCTCGTGGCACTTGAGTGGGGAGGTAGGATGGCTTGGGTAGGCGGTGAATCCTGTCTATGGAGACATCCAGCTCCGTAAGGTCAGGTAGAATATCCTTAAACAGGGCTATAGCAAAAGCCCTCAGCTCACCTTGTTGCACAGATTCAGGGATACCTCTTATTTTTAGATTATTTCGTCTTGCCCTGTCTTCCATATCTGCTATTTTTGCTTTAAGCCCTTCTATTTCCTCCCCGCGCTCATCATGCGCGTCTACCAAGTCGTTAATGGTTTCAGCGAATTCTCCCATCCTATTTTCCACATGGTCTACCCGTGCTTCAACCACTTTAATCTCCTTATTAAACTTAGTCATGCATGATACAATATCATTTTGGAGTGTGCTCCTAAGTGACATTAACATGTCCTTCAGCACCGTATCCATGACCGGTTGATTCATAGTAGGGAAAACCTCTATGCTGTCTGGCAGCTCCCTCGTGTCCTCCCCAGAGTCTATGTCAGGGCCTGCTGCTGAATCACATCCAGAGCCATCCAGCCTAAATCTAGCCTTAGCTGGGCTAGCTGGCTGCAGGGTTGCAGGGAGGGAGTGAGAGCTATTAGGAGACCCATCATTGCAGCTATGTGCTGCGGGATGTAAGCGGGGATGTGCGGTCAGGGCTGGGGTGGATGTGGCGCCGGCGCCATTTTGCCTACCTCCATGCATCCCCCATGCATAAAAGTCTGTCAACTTCTGAGGCCTCCGGAGCTCCTTCCTTTTCCTAGTCATGGTCCTCAGGCTGTCCGGGTGTAGAACGCTCCTTCTCTGGTACTGTAGTGTGCCTTGGAAAGCCGCTATTAGCCGCGTTGTGTCCCTGGTTTGCAGAGCTCAGCTCTCACGCCGCCATCTCGGTCCGCGGCTAGCCACGCCCCCGGGTAATAAATTTAAAAGAGCGAACAAAAGTACTGGATGGCCTAACTCCAATGTAAAAATGGATATAAAAGCAAAGGAGAAGGCCTTCAAAAAATACAGGGTTGAGGGATCATCATCAGCATTCAGACTTTATAAAGAATGCAACAAGAAATGTTAAGCCTCGTACACACGATCAGATTTCCATCGGACAATTCCGTGGAATTTTGTGCGAAGGGCGTTGGCCATGAACTTGTTCTGCATACAGACGGCAGAACTTTTTCTACCAACATACACAAAACTACTTGGTTTTCCTGCTCTTTAGCACCACCCTTTGGGCAACTTCTGCTAATGTTGTCTTATGGTTAGCATTGGTTCGGAGCATGCGTGTTTTTACCTAGGATTTTAGTCCAATGGACTTGTGTACACACGATCGGATAATCCGACAGCACACATTTGTTGTTGGAAAATGTGGGAGCATGCTATCCCAAATTTGTTGTCGGAAATTCCAACAACAATTGTCCGATGGAGCGTACAAACGGTTGGATTATCCGACAAATACCCTGCCATCACACAATTGTTGTCGGACAATCCAATCGTGTGTGCGGGCCTTAAAAGGGTGCAGTTAGGGCGGCTAAAGCCTCGTACACACGATCGGATTTCCATCTGACAAATCCATGGAATTTTGTGCGAAGGACGTTGGCCGTGAACTTGTCTTATGCTTAGCATTGGTTCGGAGCATGCGTGTTTGTACTTTGGATTTTAGTCCGGACTTGTGTACACACGATGGGATAATCCGATGGAACACATTTGTTGTCGGAAATTCCAACAACAATTGTCCGATGGAGCGTACAAACGGTCGGATTATCTGACAAAAACCCTGCCATCGCACAATTGTTGTCGAAAAATCTGATCGTGTGTATGGGCCTTAAGATAGAACATGAAAGACACATAGCGGAAGAGAGCAAAAAAAATCCCAAGAAATTCTTTAAGTATGTAAACAGTAAAAAAGGGAGGACAGACCATATTGGCCCCATAAAGAATGAGGAAGGACATCTGGTTACAAAGGATGGGGAGATGGCGAAGGTATTGAATTTATTCTTCTCCTCAGTCTTCACGAGGGAATCGGGGGGGCTTCAATAACCAAAACTGCAGTGTTAATCCTCATGACACATCACAGGAAGCACCTCCATGGTTAACAGAGGACATAATTAAAATTAGACTTGGGAAACTTAACATTAGTAAATTACGGGGACCAGATGGCTTGCACCCGAGGGTACTTGGGGAACGCAGTCAAGTAATTGCCAGACCATTGTTCCTAATTTTTACTGACAGTCTACTGACTGGAATGGTACCAGCCGATTGGAGAAAAGCCAATGTAGCACCAATATTTAAAAAGGGCCCAAAATACATCCCTGGGAATTACAAACCAGTTAGGCTAACATCAATAGTATGTAAGCTCTTGGAGGGGATGATAAGGCACTATATACAAGATTTTAATAATGAGAACGGTATCATTAGCAGTAATCAGCATGGATTCACGAAGAATCATTCTTGCCAAACCAATCTATTAACCTTCTATGAGGAGGTGAGTTGCCATCTAGATAAAGGAAGGCCCATAGATGTGGTGTATCTGGATTTTGCAAGAACATTTGACACAGTTCCCCATAAACGTTTACAGTACAAAATAAGGTCCGTTGGCATGGACCATAGGGTGAGTACATGGACTGAAAACTGGCTACAAGGGCGAGTTCAGAGGGTGGTGATAAATGGGGGGTACTCAGAATGGTCAGGGGTGGGTAGTGGGGTCCCCCAGGGTTCTGTGCTGGGACCAATCCTGTTAAATTTGTTCATAAACGACCTGGAGGATGGGGTAAACAGTTCAATCTCTGTATTTGCGGATGATACTAAGCTAAGCAGGGCAATAACTTCTCTGCAGGATGTGGAAACTTTCCAAAAAGATCTGAACAATTATTGGGGTGTGCAACTACAGGGCAAATAAGGTTCAATGTAGAAAAATGTAAAATCATGCATTTGGGTGGCAAAATATATGAATGCAATCTATACACTGGGGGCAGAACCTCTGGGAATCTAGGATGGAAAAGGACCTAGTAGATGATAGGCTCAGCAATGGCATGCAATGCAAAGCTGCTGCTAACAAAACAAACAGAATATTGGCATGCATTAAAAAGGGGATTGACTCCAGAGATAAAACGACAATTCTCCCGCTCTACAAGACTCTGGTTTGGCCGCACCTAGAGTATGCTGTCCAGTTCTGGGCACCAGATCTCAGGAAGGATGCACTGGAAATGGAGCCAGTACAAGAAAGGGCAACAAAGCCCTTATGAGGAGAGGTTGCGAGCACTGAACTTATTCTCTCTGGAGAAGAGACGCTTGAGAGGGGATATGATTTCAATTTACAAATACCATACTGGTGACCCCACAATAGGGATAAACCTTTTCTGGGGAAGGGAGTTTAACGAGACACGCGGCCACTCATTAAAATTAGAAGAAAAGAGGTTTAACCCTAAACCACATAGATGGATGTGTAATTCCCTTCCACAGGCGGTGGTCTCAGCAGGGGGGCATCGATAGTTTCAAGAAACTATTAGATAAGCACCTGAACGACCACAACATACAGGGATATACAAGGTAATACTGACATATAATCACACACATAGGTTGGACTTGATGGTCTTTTTTCAACCTCACCTACTATGTAACTATGTAGCTGCCTCCTCATCGCTCTTATGATTGTCCCATTGAATTGCTTCCAGGGGCATACAGTAGGTGTCCGCGATATTGTGTCAATCTTGCCAATATAGCGGCGAGATTGACACCCTACGAGCCCCGTCGCGAGAGCCTGCGCCGAGCTGGCTCCTCATCGGGAAAGGAAAATTTTTGTTTTTCCTTTCGCAATGAGCGACAAGCATTGCTGACATTGAGGCCGGTGGACGGAGATCCGACGTGGATTCCCGCCAATACCAGGCACTGTGTTTGGTATGAATCCTGAGGGGGAACTCTATGCCAAATTTTAAAGAAAAACTGGCATGGGTTCCCCTCCAGGAGCATACCAGGCCCTTCAGTCTGGTATGGATTTTAAGGGGAACCCCCTAAGCCGAAAAAACGTTGTGGGGGGCCCCCCTTAAAATCCATACCAGACCCTTATCCGAGCATGCAGCCCGGTCGGTCAGGAAAGGGGGTGGGGATGAGCGAGCGCCCCCCTCCTGAACTGTACCAGGCCGCATGCCCTCAACATGGGGGGTTTGGTGCTTTGGGGCAGGGGGCACCCTGCGGCCCCCCCACCCCAAAGCACCTTGCCTAAATGTTGATGAGGACAAGGGCCTCTTCCCGACAACCCTGGCCGTTGGTTGTCGGGGTCTGCGGGCGGGGGGCTTATCGGAATCCGGGAGCCCCCAGATCCCGACCCCCACCCTATGTGAATGAGTATGGGGTACATCGTACCCCTACCCATTCACCTGGAGGAAAAAAGTGTCAAGAAAAAAAAACACTACACAGGTTTTTAAAGTAATTTATTAGGCAGCTCCGTGGGTCTTCTCCGGACTTCGGGGGTCTCTTCTTCTGCTCTCCGGTGCCTTTTTCCTTCTTCCGGGCTCCTCTTCTTCCAGCTCTTTTGCTAGCGGAGGGGCCCGTTCTTCCCCGTCGTCTTCTTCCCTCTTCTCCTCTTCGATGTTGACATGTCACTTCCTCCCGCTGTAATGTCGGGTGCGCGGTTTGCAATGATTTATATAGACCTCTTATGATGTCACAGTCCCATCATGCTCCAGGTGAATGGGTAGGGGTACGATGTACCCCATACTCATTCACATAGGGTGGGGGGCCGGGATCTGGGGGCCCCCTTATTAAAGGGGGCTTCCAGATTCCGATAAGCCCCCGCCCGCAGACCCCGACAACCAACGGCCAGGGTTGTCGGGAAGAGGCCCTTGTCCTCATTAACATGTGGGCACGGTGCTTTGGTGTGGGGGGGCCGCAGGGCGCCCCCTGCCCCAAAGCACCAAACCCCCCATGTTGAGGGCATGCGGCCTGGTACGGTTCAGGAGGGGGGGCGCTCGCTCATCCCCACCCCCTTTCCTGACCGACCGGGCTGTGTGTTCGGATAAGGGTCTGGTATGGATTTTGAGGGGGACCCCCACGCCATTTTTTCAGCTTAGGGGGTTCCCCTTAAAATCCTCCTGGAGGGGAACCCATGCCGGTTTTTTATTTTAAATTTGGCGTGGAGTTCCCCCTCAGGATTTACACCAAACACAGTGCCTGGTATTGGCGGGAATCCACGTCGGATCCCCGTTCAATACAGTGTCGCGTCGCACATGGCCTGAGCCCTCTCGCTATTGCAGCGAACGCGAGATGTCGGCACCCTGTCGTCGAGAATCTTTGCAATGGGATCGCAATGGAAATACATTCTCGCGGTCACCTACTGTAAATACCATTTGGTCATCTTTATTCTTTATCAGAACCTGAACGGAAGGTGCTCAGGGAGTGGATTAATGAGAATCTAGAGAAGGGTTTTATCAGACACTCAACCTCTCCTGCTGGGGCAGCCTTATTCTTCGTGGCGAAAAAGGACTCCACCCTGCGTCCGTGTATTGACTACAGAGATTTAAACAGGATCACAATTAAGAATCGCTATCCACTCCTACTGATTCCAGAAATGCTTGAGAGACTCCGCCTTGCCAAGCTCTTTACCAAATTAGATTTATGGGGGGCATACAACCTTGTCCGCATTCGTCCCGGAGATGAATGGAAAACTGCTTTTAGAACCAGATATGGACATTTTGGGGCTGATTTACTAATAACAGTGCACTGCGCTGGTTATAACCTTAATTGGTGCGCCGGATAACTCCTTCACTGGGCGCAGGAAGCTGTTATAGTAAATAGAAATGTCAACGGCGCTCTATTGAAAATGAATGGTTCCCTATGGGAGCCCATTGATTTGAATAGAGGTCGCCCGGGAAGTCGGATCCGACTTGCGGGCGACTCGTGTGCCGGCTGACACAGGGACAGCGCGACTTTGCGAGGCGATCTTGACACGACCTGAGCGTGCAGCAGCCGCTCAAGTCGTGTCCTAGAGGCGACTAGCCGGCCGAGAATGTGTCCAGCGCGATGTCATCGCGCTGGTCCTCGGCAGCCTCGCTGTCCCATGTTTGGTATGAATCATGAAGGGGAACTCCAGGCCAAATTTTAATGAAAAAACCGGCATGGGTTCCCCTTCAGGAGCATACCAGGCCCTTAGGTCTGGTCTTGATTCTAAGGTTAACCCCCTAAGCCGAAAAACGGCGTGGGGGTCCCCCCAAAATCCAAACCAGACCCTTAGGTCTGGTCTGGTCTGGATTTTAAGGTGAACCCCTCAAGCCGAAAAACAGCGTGGGGGTTCCCCCAAAATCCAAACCAGACCCTTATCCGAGCACGCAACCTGGCAGGCCGCAGGGGAAAAGGGGGGGACGAGAGCGACCACACAGCTTTTTAAAGTATTTTATTGCACAGCTCCGGGGGTCTTCTTCCGACTTCGGGGGTCTCCGGTGTCGTCGTCGCCGCCGCTCTCCGGTTTTCTTCTGCCGGGCCACCGCTAACTTCTTTAGCTCTTTTGCTAGCGGAGGCCCGGTCTTCTCCGTTGCCTTCTCCCCTCTTCTCCTCTCCGGTTCTTCCTTTCTTCTGCTGGGCCTCCGCTAACTTCTTTTAGCTCTTTTGCTAGTGGAGGCCCGGTCTTCTCTGTCGCCTTCTTCTTCTCCCGCTATCCGGTTCTTCTCCTGGTTCTTCTCCCGGTTCTTTCTTCTGCCGGGCCTCCGCTAACTTCTTTTAGCTCTTTGGCTAGCGAAGGCCCGGTCTTCTCCGTCGCCTTCTTCTTCTCCCGCTATCCGGTTCTTCTCCCGGTTCTTCTCCCGCTTCTTTCTTCTGCCGGCCCCTCCACTAACTTCTTTAGCTCTTTTGCTAGTGGAGGGGCCGGTCTTCTCCGTCGTCGTCGTCGGTGTCTTCTTCTCTCTTCTCCTCCTCGATGTTGACTCGTCGCTTCCTCTCGCAGTAATGCTAAATTTTCGGTATGCAGAGATTAGTATAGGCTTCTCATGACGTCACAGTCACATGTTCCGGGGCACATGGCCCCGGAGCATGTGAGTGTGACGTCATGGGAACATGTGACTGTGACATCATGAGAAGCCTATATTAATCTCTGCGGACCGAAAATTTAGCATTACTGCGAGAGGAAGCGACGAGTCAACATCGAGGAGGAGAAGAGAGAAGAAGACGGCGACGACGGAGAAGACGACCCCTCCACTAGCAAAAGAGCTAAAGAAGTTAGTGGAGGGGCCGGCAGAAGAAAGAAGCGGGAGAAGAACCGGATAGCGGGAGAAGAAGAAGGCGACGGAGAAGACCGGGCCTCCGCTAGCAAAAGAGCTAAAAGAAGTTAGCGGAGGCCCGGCAGAAGAAAGGAAGAACCGGAGAGAAGAAGAGGGGAGAAGGCGACGGAGAAGACCGGGCCTCCGCTAGCAAAAGAGCTAAAGAAGTTAGCGGTGGCCCGGCAGAAGAAAACCGGAGAGCGCGGCGACGACACCGGAGACCCCCGAAGTCGGAAGAAGACCCCCGAGCTGTGCAATAAAATACTTTAAAAAGCTGTGTGGTTTTTTTATTGCAATTTTTTTCCACCAGGTGAATGGGTAGGGGTACGATGTACCCCATACTCATTCACATAGGGTGGGGGGGGCGGGATCCGGGGGCCCCTTTATTAAAGGGGGCTCCCGGATTCCGATAAGCCCCCCGCCCGCAGACCCCGACAACCAACGGCCAGGGTTGTCGGGAAGAGGCCCTTGTCCCCATCAACATGGGGGCAGGGTGCTTTGGGGTGGGGGGGCCGCAGGTCGCCCCCTGGCCCGAAGCACCAAACCCCCCATGTTGAGGGCATGAGGCCTGGTACGGTTCAGGAGGGAGGGGGCCGCTCTCTCGTCCCCCCCTCTTCCCCTGCGGCCTGCCAGGTTGTGTGCTCGGATAAGGGTCTGGTTTGGATTTTGGGGGGGACCCCCACGCCGTTTTTTCGGCGTAGGGGTTCCTCTTCAAATCCAGACCAGACCCAAGGGACTGGTATGCTCCTGGAGGGGGAACCCATGCCGGTTTTTTATTTAAAATTTGGCCTGGAGTTCCCCCTCAAGATTCATACCAAACACAGTGCCTGCTATTGGCGGGGATCCAAGTCGGATCCCCGTTCATTGAAAGTCAGACATATGTCAGCTTCATGTCGTAGGGCAAAGTCGGATCCAAAGTAGGACAGATGTGGTGTCGCACTAGTGTGAACCCAGCCTAAATACAACTACACTGCTGCTCTCAGCTGCTCATATCACTCTGGTCTCACTAAATAGCTATAATCGTAAATAATACTGTTTTTGGAGCTTAGGGCGGCTCCTTATCATATACAAGCAAATGTGGTAAAACACGGCATGCAAACGCCACAAAGCGCGCCTTTCTAAACGCCACTTTCAACCTTAGTTCAGAACACTTTGCACCAGCGTCCCGTCTACATGGGGCCTAAAAACGCCTATGCCATTTACAGCTCCAAAACGCCATGGTGGCCATGAGGCCATAGGCTAACATGGAGAGATGTTTTTAAGCTGCAAAAAACGCTCAAACAAGCGGTTGGAAAAACGTCCGTGTGCATGTAGCCTTATATTAACCACTTGCGCACTGCCCAGACCAAGTTTCACATTTCAGCGCTGATGCACTTTTAATGACAATTGCGCGCTCATACAACACTGTAACCCAATGAAAATGTTTTATTTGTTGGCACACAAATAGAGCTTGCTTTTGGTGCTATTTGATCACCTTTGTGTTTAATTTTTTTTTTTTTTAGATAAATACAAAAGACCGAGTTTAAAAAAAAATAAAACTTATATTTTACCCACTTCAGCACTGGGCCTATTCTGGCACTTCTCTCCTTCATGTAAAAATCATAAATTTATGGCTATAAAATTACTTCAAAACACCAAACATTATATATTTTTTTGGAGCAGACACCCTAGGCCTAGGGAATAAGATGGCGGTCATTGCAAATTTTTATCTCGCTCGGTATTTGCGCAATAAATTTTCAAACGCCTTTTGTTTGCTAAAAATATTACAAAACAGTAAAGTTACGGCCATTTTTTTGGTATAATGTGAAAGATGTTGTTATGCTGAGTAAATAGATACCTAACACGTCACGCTTTAAAATTGCGCACACACATGGCATGACACCAAACTTCAGTAATTAAAAATCTCCCTAGGCGATGCTTAAATTTTTTTTACACGTTACCATTTTGGCATTACAGAGGAGGTCTAGTGCTAGAATTGCTGCACTCGTTCTAACGCACGCAGCAATAACTCACTCATGTGTGGTTTGAACGGCGTTTACATATGTGGGCGGGACTTACGTGTGTGTTCGCTTCTGTGCGCGAGCTACCGGGGACATGGGCGTTTTTTCTTATTTTAGTTTTTTTTTTGTTTTTGTTTTTTGACTTTTTTGTATTTCTTACTCTTTTTAAAAAAAAAAAAATTTTTTGGGATCTCTTTTATTCCTATTACAAGGAATGTAAACATCCCTTGTAATAGGAATGTGTGTGACAGGTCCTCTTTATGGAGAGATGCAGGGTCAATAAGACCCCGCATCTCTCCTCCAGGCTGGAAAGCATGATATTGTTCCAAAAAAATCACCAATCTCATGCTGACAGCCAAGATCATGGCTTGGTTAACATACGGGAGCACGGCATGATGTCATAACGTCGTGCCCGCGCCTCCGACGGTCATAGAAATGACTGATGACCATCTGGTCACCAGTCATCTCCAAATCGTTCTCCGAGCCCCAGATGGCACGGGAGAGCCCGGAAAAGCACCGGATGGCGGCAAGAGAGGGGGGGGGGACGTCCCCTCCCCCCGCCTATAAGAACGATCAAGCGGCGGAACTGCCACAATGATCGTTTTTATTGTGCACAGAATCGCCGGCTGAAAAGAATGGTATCTGAATGATGCCTGCAACTGCATGCATCATTCAGATGTCACCGCCCAAAGCCAAGGATGTCATTTGACGGTGGGCGGTAGGAAACTGGTTAATATTTTAAAAAAAGGTAATTTTTCTTCTTCATTGATGTACACTGATGAGACTGCACTGATGGGCACCATTAAGGTGGCAAGGGTGGGCACTGAGAGGTGGCATTGCTATTTAGCACTGGTGAGCAGTGAGAAGTGGCACTGCTAGGAGGCAATGATAGTTGGCAGTGATGGGCACTGATAGGCACTGGCAGCACTGCTAGGTGCCACTGATTGGCACCAGTGGTGGGCATTGATAGGTGGCACTGGCAGGGCCTACTAATTGTCACAGATGATGCAGAATTGCCTCTTCCTCTTCGGGCCCCATGTCCCTTGCACATAAGCCGGTGATTGCCTTTTTTTATGCTCACGCTGTCAGCACAAGGAGAAAACAAAAACCATTACCCAGCTTTTGCTTACATCACGTGATCAGCTGTCATTTGCTGACAGCTGATCACATGGTAAAGGGCAGGGATCGGCCCCTTACTCGGATCTGTCATCATCCGAGTCACAGTGACTCTGTGACCACAGCGCGCGCAAAAGGGAGTACGTTTATTGACGGACTCCCGGCAATTGAGGACCATGCTGTGGCCGTCGATCAGTTATAGCGCTGATCTCAAGTGATTAAAGAGGGTCAAAATGGGCCATTGACATGCATCACAATTCAACTTAGGAATGAGTCTTTGAAAAGTTAAACTAAATAATTTGGCCACTTTATCCTTCCAAATAATTCACTTCCTGTCACATAGCCACACAGGAAGTGAGGGAAAATCCCTAACAATGTCTTTCCTTGGGGACACACAGGTCAGTCTAAATACTTTCCCCATTATGCACATTGCGGGGTACACCACAAATTATTATAAGGTAGTTTGGACTGTGGGGTTTATTTACTAAAGGCAAATCTACTTTGCACTACAAGTGCACTTGCTGTATATCTGAGGGGGACATGCAATCCAAAAAAAAAACATCTTTGCTTTTACATGATTGTAACATCCAATCACCAGTACTTTCCCTCAGATTTTCAGCAGCTACACTTTTACTGCAGAGTGGATTTGTCTTTACTAAACCCCAAACTACCCAATGATTTGGGGTGTACACAACAAAGTGCTAGAGGGCAATTTGCTTAATGGGGACACTAGTTAGATTGATCTGTGTGTCCCCAAGAAAAGCCATTGGTAGGGTTTTACCTTCACTTCCTGTTTAGCTGTGTGACAGGAAGTGAAAACAATGTTAAGAAAAGGAGACAAAGGCCAACCTAAAAAAGAAATAAAAAAAATTAAAAAAACACACACGCAGGGGTTCTAACACTTACTTCGTTTCCCTCAAAATGCCCACAATTAGAATTGTATGGCCTTGAGCTATTTTTAAGTGCAGTGCTCTAAATCAGTGCTTCTCAAGTACCCCCAACAGGCCAAGTTTGCAGGTTTTCCTTTATCTTGCACATGTGCTTTAAATCACAGTCAATGGTTTTGATTTTTGGACAGCAATTCTCGATAAGCTAAATTCACAAAACATGTCCTGTTGGGGGTACTTTAGGACTGAGGCTGAGAACCACTGCAGTAAAAAAAGGAAAATTGAATACTTACCGCTCTGTATTTCATTTCCTGGTGACGCTCCATGGCAGCACACAATCCATGCATATACTACCATGAAGGCACCAGGGTAGACAAATCACACCTGTTTTGTTTTGACATGCCAATCAGCTGTCACATTTGTTGCAAAGAAAACACAAAACAAACATCAAAACTTTCCATCTAATTTTATTGTTCAACAAAACAAAAGGGAAGGCAAAATAAAAAACATGGTCAATTTGAAACAGTTATGCCGCGTACACACGACCGTTTTTCCCGTCGAGAAAAATGACATTTTTTCCTTTGGACGAGAAAAACGATCGTCTGTGGGCTTTTTGTCAGTTTTCTCGACGGGAAAAACGGCATTAATCACGACGAGAAAAATTAGAACATGCTCTAATTTTTCTCGTCGTGATTCCCATCGTTTTTTTCCGCGGCAGTTTTCCCATAGGGAAACACTGCCGCGGAGCCCACACACGGTCGTTTTTCTCGACCAAAAAAAAAATGCCGGGAAAAACGGACGTGTGTAGGGAACCAAGCCGTTCCCTCGTTTTTCCCGTCGATTTTCTCGACGGTGTTTTCACCGTCGAGAAAATCGATCGTGTGTACACGGCATTACAGACTCAACATCTTGAGCAATTTTTGGTCAAAAAAATGCAGCAGACAATTAAATCAAAGTGAACAAACAACACACATTAACAACATCAGAATTATTTCAGGGGAACATATCTTCCCCACACCAAAAATATACAATCCACATAAGTTAACCAGTCACCTGTTTTGCAAAGACATAATATAATACATGTGTTACAAACTCGATAAGGACACCAACATGTACACACACACACACACACACACACACACACACACACACACACACACACACACACACACACACACACACACACACACACACACACACACACACACACACACACACACACACACACACACACACACACACACACACACACACACACACACACACACACACACACACCTCTTCTTAAGGCAATCAACCGAATGCTCTGTGAGCTTTATATAACATATGTTTGTGTGCTAATGAGGCAATTGAAAACACATGCACAGTCCATGAAACACCCAGAATGCAAGTTCTCCCAATGTAGAGACGGAAATTCAAAGTGGGCACACCTGTTAAGGTGTCCTTCAATTTCTAACCCATAAAAACACTCTCTGCGTGAGCATGCCCAGAAATATCCAGGCGCTGTTCACACACAAAAAGCACGCCAAAAAAAAATAACTGGCTGGGCATGTGCAGAACAGCACCAATGCAGCTAGCAAAAAATAACCCCCCCCCTCCCCTCGTCCAAAATTAAGCACATCATCCAGCATGCTACAAAATTAGAGATGGCACAATCACCCCTCCCCCCCCACCAACAAATACTATTGCAGTCTATGGGAACTGACTTGTTAATTTTGCTAGTCCCCACTTGGCTGGCTTATCTTCTAGTAGTTATTGGCCTTAAAATGGGGGCCCAGGTCCCACCCTAAGGGACATATATCAATGTCACCAATTTGGAAAACACCAAAAACAAAACAAGGAGAAGTGCCTTTAAATATGCCAAATTGCTTAAGGGCCATTTCACACCACATACAGTCCATTGCGTTTTTTATGCATCCAAAATGCATGGAAAGTTGGTTATATGGTTCTAAATGGCAGTGTTTGTTCCAGTGCGTTCCAGTTCCACCAAAAAAGTAGAACATGCTGCATTTTACCTGCACTGGACTGTACTGGAACGCATCATAAACGCACTGGAACGCACAGGAACACACCTAAATGCACCAAAAACGCACTGGAACACACTTGTCCTTATCTATGGTTAATAAAAAAGAGGGGTGAAAACAAAGCACTGGACTGCATCAAAAACTTACCAAAAATGCACCGGAACACATGAAAAAAGTGCATGAAGAAAAGCACCTGGAACGCATCCGGATTGTGTTTCTATGGTGTGAACTGGCCCTAGTTCACACTATAGAAACGCAGTCTGGGTGCGTTCCAGGTGCTTTTCTGCATGCGCGTTTTTGACACATTCCAGTGCATTTTTGAGGCGTTTTTGATGCAGTCCAGTGTTTTTTTCTGCCTCTTTTCACTTAGGACAAGTGTGTTGCAGTGCGTCTTTGGTGCATTTAGGTGCGTTGCGTTGCATTCCAGTGCATTTTTGGTACGTTCCGTTGCGTTTTTGATGTGTTTTACTGGGGTCCAGTACAGTTTTGTACCTAAAAAATGCAGCATGACCAATTATTTTTTGGCTTTCTGAAATGCACTGGAACGGACTGCAGTGGTGTGAACTATGCCATTGGCATTAATGTGATCAACTTTCTTTGCGTTTTTCAGGCATCAAAAAAACGCACTGCACTGCATCCGGTGTGAACTGGCCCTAAATATCATCCCCGGGGGGTGTCTATAGTATGCCTGTAGAGTAGCACATGTTTTCCATGTTTATAACAGTTGGAGAGCAAAA
The DNA here is from genome assembly GCA_029206835.1 of Rana muscosa. Classification (NCBI taxonomy): domain Eukaryota; kingdom Metazoa; phylum Chordata; class Amphibia; order Anura; family Ranidae; genus Rana; species Rana muscosa. The sequence continues at coordinate 267,447,501 of CM055120.1, read as the reverse complement.
TGACATTTCTAAAGTAAAATAATAGTCATTTAAAAGTCCTTGCGGCTGTAATGAATTGCTGGTTCCTGTCAATACAGATAAAAGTCATTGAAAGTTTTTGCTAACCAAAAAAAAAAATGAGTGGGGGCTCCCCCAAATTCCATAACCAGGCCCTTCAGATCTGGCATGGATTTTAAGGGGAACTCCACCCCAATTTTTTTTAAAAAATGGCGTGGAGTCCCCCTAAAAATCCACACCAGACCTCTTTATCCGAGCACATAACCTGGCCGGCCCCCCCTCCCTCCTGAACCGTACCAGGCCACATGCCCTCAACATGGGGAGGATGTCCCCATGTTGATGGGGACAAGGGCCTCATCCCCACAACCCTTGCCCGGTGGTTGTGGGGGTCTGCGGGCGGGGGGCTTATCGGAATCTGGAAGACCCCTTTAACAAAGGGGACCCCCAGATCCCGCCCCCCCCTGTGTGAAATGGTAATGGGGTACAAATGTACCCCTACCATTTCACAAGGAAAGTGTCAAAAATTTAAAAAATGACAAGAGCCGGTTTTTGACAATTCCTTTATTAATGTCTTTTCTTTTCTTCCAACTTCTTCCATCTTCTTCTTCCATCTTCTTCTTTTCTCCATTCAGGTTTCTTCCTCCATCTTCATCTTCATCTTCATCTTCATCTTCATCTTCATCTTCATCTTCATCTTCATCTTCATCTTCATCTTCCTTCTTCCTTCTTCCTTCGGTGTTCTCGTCCAGCATCTTGCTCTTTCTTCTCCGGCCGCTCCATTTGAATTGGAGGTTCCCGCTGTGCGACGCTTCAGTTCGCCTCTGAGTCCGCTTACACCCGGTGACCCCACCCCCCTCTGACGCACATGGATTTCACGGAGACTTTCCCCGTGGTGACAGAGGGGGGCGGAGCCACCGGGTGTAAGCGGACCAAGTGGAGAACTGAAGCGTCGCACAGCGGGAACCTCCAATTCAAACGGAGCGGCCGGAGAAGAAAGAAGAAGGGAAGACGCCGGGGCAAGATGCTGGACGAGAACACCGAAGGAAGAAAGAAGAAGGAAGATGAAGAGGAAGATGAAGAGGAAGATGAAGATGGAGGAAGAAACCCGAATGGAGAAAAGAAGAAGATGGAAGAAGAAGAAGGAAGAAAAGAAAAGACATTAATAAAGGAATTGTCAAAAACCGGCTCTTGTCATTTTTTAAATTTTTTACACTTTCCTTGTGAAATGGTAGGGGTACATTTGTACCCCATTACCATTTCACACAGGGGGGGGCGGGATCTGGGGGTCCCCTTTGTCAAAGGGGTCTTCCAGATTCCGATAAGCCCCCCGCCCGCAGACCCCCACAACCACCGGGCAAGGGTTGTGGGGATGAGGCCCTTGTCCCCATCAACATGTTGAGGGCATGTGGCCTGGTACGGTTCAGGAGGGAGGGGGGGGCCGCTCTCTCGTCCCCCCCTCTTCCCCTGCGGCCGGCCAGGTTGCGTGCTCGGATAAGGGTCTGGTGTGGATTTTTGGGGGAACTCCACGCCATTTTTTTATAAAATTTGGGGTGGAGTTCCCCTTAAAATCCATGCCAGATCTGAAGGGCCTGGTTTGGATATTTGGGGGGAACCCGCACGTCATTTTTTTTTAAAATTTGCAGCAGGGTTCCCCTTAATATCCAATCCAGACCTGAAGGGCCTGGTTATGGAATTTGGGGGAACCCCCACGCTTTTTTTTTTGGTTAGCAAAGACTTTCAATGACTTTTATCTATATTGCCGGGAGCCGACAATTCATTACAGCCGCGGCTGCTTTTAAATGGCTTTTTTTTCCTTTAGAAATGTCATTTTGCTGGCGCAATGGCAAGTTCAGAGCTGCGCCTGTTCAACTTATGCAAATTGACTTAGGTGACCTGACATTTACTAAGATTTTGCCGGCGCAGTGAACCGGCGCATTTAAACCATTGAAATTCCCGTGCTGAGCTAAAAAAAAACTCCCGCAGGGCGTGGCCAAGATGGAGACCTGAACAGTCGCACATAACGGAGCTCCGCTGGCTACCTGGTGATTTATCCTATCCGGACGGGTAGACGCACCGATCGAGACTCCCTCCCCACAGCAGATGAGACGCCGCACACGCAGGGGTGGCTCAGGTGGAGGAAAAACGCTCCGGTTCCCTCCGCTGCCAGAGATCTCCGAGGATTCCCCTTGGCCTGCGTGCAGCCTCGTGGGGAGCGACATACTAAGATGGCGTCCCAGGCAGTGCAAGCGGAGGAAGCCCCGCCACAACCCAGCTATGTGGCGGATATTATGGCAGCCATAGCGAATTGCCAAGCCACACACACCTCCAAGATTGAGGCTGTGCAAATGGAGATGGGGATTATGAGGCAAGATGTGGACAAGATAAGGTCCAGGGTTTCGGAGGCCGAGCGCGGATTGGTGATGTGGAGGACACAGTGACAGGACATTCCTCTGATCTCCGGGCCATGCACAATAGGATTAAAGCGCTGGAATACAAGGCCGACGATGTCGAAAATCGCAACAGGAGGAATAACCTCCGGATTGTTGGTCTTCCAGAGGGTGCGGAGGGTCAGGCCCCTACCGAATTTGTGGAGGGCCTGATGCGTAATCTCTTGCCTGAAGCCTTGAGTCACAGATGGGCCTTGTGGATCTTATGTATGAGGGGGGTGAGGTTGATTTTATTTAGTATCCGCCCTGATGACCCAGGTTAGAGTTGTTTCCTGGAACACCAGGGGCCTCAACTCTGCGGTTAAGAGGTCACTGGTGTTCAAATATCTGCAGAGGGTCAACCCTCATATTTGTATACTCCTGGAGACTCACTTAACGGGCTCACGAATCCTGGCTCTGCGCAGGGCCTGGGTTGGAGCGGCTTATCACTCCACCTACTCCTGCTATGCCCGGGGAGTGAGTATCCTGATTAGGAAGTCTCTGCCATTCCAGATCATTGATGTCCGTACAGACCCCGGGGGTAGATATGTGGTCCTCCACGCTCGTATTTTTGACAAGAGACTGGTCTTGGCTGGGGTGTATTTACCCCCCCCGGCTTCAATACCAATACTGCACGAATTAATGGGGGTAATTCTTGAATTTGATGCACCGGTACTATATGTATTTGGGGACTTTAACATGGTGCCCTCTCAGGGCATGGACAGGCTACACCCTGTGGCCCGGCCCTCTTCGGACCTCCCCCGCTGGGTGGATGCATATGGACTGACGGACGTATGGAGACACTTTCACCCTCATACCAGGGAGTACACGTGCCATTCAGCTACATATAAAACCTTGTCCCGCATTGATCTAGTATATGCCTCCACTGCGGCCCTTAATTGGGTTCGGGATGCTAGTCATCTATCTAGAGGCATATCGGATCATGCGCCCGTCTGTTTAGATCTGTCGCCTGTGGAGTCCGGGGGGGTTGAGGCTGTGGCGCCTATCCAGGTACTGGGCAATGGATGACAGGATACAGGAGGATATGGCGGAGTCTATTTGCAAATACTGGTCTGCTAACAGGGACTTGGCCGGCTCCGGTGTGCGGTGGGATGCATTTAAGGCCTGGGTCAGGGGGGAATATATCTCCAGGATATCTCTACTGCAGAGGGAGGGCGCAAAGGAATTGCTGGAAAGGGAGGAGGAGGTTGGGGATTGCGAGAGGTCCTTTGTTGCTGCCCCTACAGATGCTGCCTACTCGGCATGGCAACATGCCCTTAGAAAGCTTTCCCTGAGCCGAATTGACCAGACCAAGAAATCTATGCTGCACTCTGCCCAACGGATTTTTGAACATGGTAATAAGAATGGGCGGTTGTTAGCATGGCTCTCCAGGGGATTGACTCTGTCCACGCACATAGCGGGTGTGAGGGATGAGGGGGGTATGGTGCTTACTTCCCCGGGAAGTATCAATACTAGATTCGCCCAATTTTTTCAGGGAGTCTACTCCTCGAAGGCTCAGTACTCGCCCTCTGACTTGCGAGTCTTTTTGGACTCTGTCCCTTTCCCTGCTCTGGATGAGAACATGAGAGCTGAACTGGAGAAAGACATCACCCTGGAGGAGGTTCAGGGGGCCATGGGGGGCTTACAGGGTGGTAAGACTCCTGGGATTGATGGACTTCCGACTGAATTTTACTCACAGAATATGGAGACCCTTGCCCCAAGACTGACAACTCTCTTTTCAGAATTTAGCGACCAGGGGGCTCTGCCGGACTCTATGGCGGAGGCGGTTATTGTGTTGGTGCCCAAGCCCGGTAAGGACCCTTTAGATTGTGCCTCCTACAGGCCCATCTCATTATTGAATGTGGACGCTAAAGTCCTTGCTAAACTCATTGCGAACCGGCTGTCAGGAGTGATAGCTGAGCTGGTCCACATAGACCAAACTGGGTTTATGCCGGGTAGGGGCACCGACATTAATATTCGTAGACTTTTCTTAAACCTATCTATGACACATGACAATGTCGGAACCCGTGTAGTGGCCTCTCTGGATGCCGAAAAGGCCTTCGACTCGGTCGAGTGGGGGTATTTGTGGGAGGTCCTGGGTAGATTTGGCTTTGGTCCCCGTTTTATCCACTGGATTCGGATGCTGTATGGGGGGCCGGTGGCGAGGGTGCGTACAAATGGATGGGTCTCTGAGCCCTTCCCACTTTTTAGGGGTACTCGTCAGGGGTGTCCTCTTTCCCCAGGTCTTTTTGCTCTTGCGTTGGAACCCCTGGCGATTGCGGTCCGGGAGTCCCGAGCGATTGCTGGGCTTTCAGTCAGGGGGTTGGAGGAGAAAATATCTCTTTATGCGGACGATACCCTCCTATACTTAAATGACGCTGGTCCCTCGCTGATGGCCACCCTTGAAACGTTCGAAGTTTTTGGGAGGTTCTCTGGAATTAGAATAAACTGGTCCAAGTCGGTGCTCTTTCCGTTGGACGCTCAGGCCCTCGTTCTGGCAAGCCCATCCCCCTTACAATGGGTCACTGAATTTAAATACTTGGGTGTAGTGGTGACAAGGGAGGCTGCCCAATACTATACCCGTATAGTGGGGGGATGCGTTGGAGGACTGCCCTAAGCTAGTGATCTCCTCCAGAGACAAACTTACACAGATTAAACTACTTCACAGGGTTTATTTTACTCCAGTCAGGCTCCACAGGATATACCCAGACAGGGACCCCAGCTGCACTAGATGTCGGGTCCACCCCGGTACCCTTATACATCTCTTATGGGAATGCCCTAGGATACAGACGTTCTGGAGGGCGGTATTTGAATTAATCAATCTGAAACTGGATTTGGCGCTTCCCGTGACACCGGAGCTGGCCCTGTTGGGGGTCCCGGACGATGAGCAGAGGCCACGCCATAGAAACCTGTTGATTGTGTATTTGTTATTTTATGCTAAAAAATCTATTGTTTGCAAGTGGATATCCCCTAGCCCTCCGACTGTGTCCTCCTGGTTGGCCATGGTGGATGCTGCTATTCCAATGTACAGGTTAACGTATATTAGCAGAGGTTGCACTTGGAAGTTCGACAAGGTGTGGCTGCCGTGGATAACTCCCTGATCACTCCATGCGGCCTCTCCTGGGTCCTTGCCCTCGGTTGGGGCCCTGTGGCCTCGGGGGGGGGGGACTCCTGGGATGGTCTGTGAGGGTTTGGGAGAGTGTCTGGTGATGGATGGAGTGTACCTGCTACCTTTCCCCCTCCTCATTTCTCTGACAGGTTAAACACCTGGCCCTGTTTTGAATTAGTGTCTGAGTTCGTGGGCCCCCCCCCCCCAGCAGTATTATTCCTTACTGTATTGGTACCTGCGATATGTAATGAGTCATATGTCACTAGATGTATTGTCATGCCCTCGGCGATGTTGGCCGAGATCTGTTTTTATGTTCATGTATACATGTCTGCTCAATAAACACAACCTGATTGTTAAAAAAAAAAAAAAAACTCCTGCAGCTCGAATCGGAATTGCCGGCGCAGCGGGCTGGTTTTGAAAAAGTTACTTTCCCACTCTATTTTGGCCATGTTTGTTATTTGGGCAGGTGTCCCTACACTTCCTTACATCACCCCATGTCACCCCCATTATATTCTCACTTCCAACTTCTTTATATTTAGATTTTAACATGCTGTGCGCCAGGTCCATAGTAGCGCACTGAGCGCCTCCTCCCGGGCGCAGAGAACACTATAGTAAATGGGAAATAGGGCTGCGCGACAGGCGCTAATGTTTTGTAAATACCAAAACAGCCATTGCGCACGCAGATGCGCCAATACTCATGGCGCAAACGTTTGATAAATCAGCCCCTTTGAGTTTTTGGTCATGTCCTTTGGACTTTGCAATGCTCTCGCAACTTTTAAAACATTTCATTAATATTGCTTTTCGAGATTTGCTTGATCAGTTTGTAATAGCATATTTGGATCACATTCTCATTTTCTCTAAAACTTTGGAAGAACACCGCAAGCATGTCTGTATTGTTTTTGAGAGATTAAGGTGGAATGAACTTTACATCAAACTAGAGAAATGCGAGTTTAAACAAACACAGATCCAGTTCTTGGGATACATAATTTCTTCTGAAGGGGTAAGCATGGATCCTGATAAGATCAAAGCAGTGGTGGATTGGCCTGTCCCTAGGAATGTTAGGGAGATACAGCGCCAATTACACAGCTTACAAAGAAAGGGATGCCCTTTTTGTGGTCACCTGAGGCAGAGGCTGCTTATAGTAAACTAAAAACTCTCTTTACTTCTGCACCAATACTGGTACATCCAGAACTACCTTTCATCGTAGAGGTTGATGCTTCTAATTCTGCTGTGGGAGCTATCCTTTCTCAGCGAATTGGAGAAAAAATTAAGCTTCATCCTTGTGCTTATTTCTCTCGACTGATATCTTCAGCCGAGAAGAATTATGACATTGGAATCAAGGAGCTGCTGGAAATTAAGGAGGCATCTGCTGGAAGGGGCTAAGCACCCTGTAACCATTCTCACCGATCATAGAAATTTTGAATTTATTCGTTCTGCTAAAAGGTTGTTATCTAGACAAGCACGTTGGACCCTTTTCTTCTCCAGGTTCAATTTTGTTATCTAATACCGCCCTGGGTCAAGGAATGGTAAGGCTAAGGCCCTATCGTAGATGTTGCCTTGGCCTCTCCAGGAAAGCAACTCTGAAAGTACAATCCTGCCTCAAAAGAACTTTCTAGGGGCTATGAGTTTGAAGAAATGTCTTAATCTTCTCAAGGAGGGGTATGAAAATTACCCACTTCTTAATAATCCTCCTAAGGACATTAACCTTGAGTACAACAATGGTTTTGGACTCAAGCGCATTGCCTCTATGTACCTGAATCAGTTTGGGTAGAAGTCTTCAGGTTGGTTCACGACTCGCTGGTCATTTTGGGGTTTCTAAGACAGAAGAACTCTTATCACATTCCTTTTGGTGGACTGGGTACAAGAAAGATGTAAAGAGTTATGTGGCTTTATGTCTAACCTGTGCTTGCAATAAGACACCACGATCTTCTCCTCTGGGGTTACTTCTACCACTGCCTGTTCCATCAAGACCATGGGGGTCAATTTCTATAGATTTGTGGTCAACCTTCCTCTGTAACGTACCTTAGGTGTGAGCCTGACGTGCAAAGAGGTACCTCCCATACAACCCCGGCTCGGAGACCACTGGAGTGGGGACAGTGGTGGTAAGAGCGCAATGAGGTAAGGGTGCCTGTCTGATCCTCACTGCTTGGAGTGGTGGAGCCGAGTGGAGACTGGAAAGGCTGGTACAGGAAGCAGCGGATGCAGGTCAGCAGGTGCTGGTTTGCAGAGCAGAGGATGCAGGTCAGCGGGTGCAGCTTGCAGAGCAGAGGATGCAGGTCAGCGCGTGCAGCATGCAGAGCAGAGGATGCAGGTCAGCGTGTGCAGCGTGCAGAGCAGAGGATGCAGGTCAGCGTGTGCAGCTTGCAGAGCAGAGGATGCAGGTCAGTTGGTGCAGGTTTTGCAGAGTCAGACAAGCCGGGTCATACACATCAAGGAAAACATCATAAGAGGCAGGCAGAGAGTAGTCAAAGTCCAGGCTGGGTTTTGGCAACAGGCAGACAGGCAGATAACTGAACAGGGTCAAACGAGCCGAGGTCAGGAAGCCGGGTCAACACAGGAACAGGATAAAGGCACAGAATCAGGAACTCAGGAAGCAGAAGCAGATCAGACCACAAGGGGCAGCATCTCTGGGGTGTCTTTTATAGGCCGTTGGGCGCCAAAGCGAGTCTAACGCGTGCGCATGCGCATATGCGTGCGCGAAGTCCGCGATTTGCGCATAAGCGCACGCCTTCTGAAGCGCCCAGTACGTCCCTGACATCCTCTTTCAAAAGGGATGACCACCATTCTGGTAGTCATTGACCGTCTCACTAAGATGGCTAATTTTTTTTCAAGTTAAGGGGGTACCCTCCACCGAACATACTGCTGAGGTAATGGTTCGAAGTTTTTAAACTTCCTGGAATTCCTGATGATGTGGTGTCTGACAGAGGAGTACAGTTTACCTCAAAATTTTAAAGAAGTTTTTGCTCAGCTTTCGATGTAACAATCTGTCCTCGGCTTTTCATCCGCAGTCTAATGGTCAGACCGAGAGGACCAATCAAACTCTGGAGCAATACCTTTGATGTTTTGTGAGTTATCTTCAGGATGACTGGGTGGACTACCTTCCTATGGCAGAGTTTGCTTATAATAACTCCTAAACATTGCTCCGCTTCCCAACGCCCATTTTTCTTAAACACCGGGTATCATGCCGTTTTTATTCCTGATCTCCCTATCTCAACTTCAATTTCTGCTGTTACCAACAGACTAACTTCATTACATGAGATCTAGGAGAAATTGACTGATACATTGAAGGAGGCGCAGGAATATTACAAGAAGGCCGCTGAGAGACATCGTAGGTCTATTCCCACCTTTCGCATAGCTGACAAAGTTTGGTTATCTACCAAAAATTTGAAGGTTCAGGTTCCATGAGCTAAGTTGGGTCAAAAGTTTATGGGACCTTTTGAGATTTCTGCTCAAATCAACCCGGTCACTTTTCACCTAAAACTTCCTGACAATATGAAGATTCACCCTGTTTTTTATATATCGCTACTTAAACCGTTTTATGAAAATACTTTTTCTGGAAGAATTCATCCTCCTCAGAAACCTGGCCCTAAGATGTCCATGGGACATCCTGGGAGGAGGGGAGTACTGTTGGGACCTGGGACCTCTGCTGTGTCTGGTGGTGACTCTGCTTGCTGAGCCACCTGGAATGCTGGACAGCTCCTTTGACAGTTCCTTGGATAGTTCCTTAGACAATTCCTTGAAGGATCTTGTCTTAAATCTTGTTTGCCTTGAACCGTGAACTCTTTGCTCCTCCCATGAACTTCCTGATTTAAGTCATGTCTCTGCACTTCCTGGTCGCCAGAATATTGTGCCTTCACCAGCCAATATCTTGCTCCTGTCTCTCCTGCTGCCGAACGTATCTTCGCTAGCATTCGTTACCGACATTTGGCTTGTTTCTCGATTACGCTTCTGCTGAAACCCAGCCTGCAACTATTTGTTACTGACTTTTAGCTTGTTTCTCGACTACGCATCTGCTTGATCCCTACCTGCTATATCTGCTACCTGGCCTGCTCACCTCCTGGTGGGGTTATCCTGAGGACTGCGACCTGGTACTAACATGCAGCAAAGCCCATCACCACCATCAGGAGCTTTGGTGAATATTATTATTATTATTATAATACAGGATTACCGGTTGTTATTATTACTGTATATATTCGAGTATAAGCCGACCGAATATAAGCCGAGGCACCTAATTTTACCACAAAAAACTGGGAAAACTTATTGACTCAAGTATAAGCCTAGGGTGTCCATCTGCATGCCTCACTGTGCCCAATCTCCCTACCTTATCTCCGGCGCTGTGTGACTAGACTGACGTTTAACATAAGAGTCTATGGAAGGGGGGCCCAGTTTTGAAAAATCGGTGCTCCCCGGCCATAGGTTCCCTGGTTAACAAACTTTGCACACTTGTAGCCCCACTCTTCATCTACAAGTGTGCAAAGTTTGGGGTCCAGGGGACCTAGGGCCGGCTGGTACCGGGTCCCCAAAATCACCCGAGAAATTACTGTTTATCATTGGAGTCTAAGGAAGGGGTGCCCGGCTTTAAAAAAATCGGTGCTCCCCGGCCGTACTTTGCACACTTGTAGAGGAAGAGTGGGGCTACATGTGTGCCAAGGCTGGCCGGGATCAGGCGCATAAATTGGAAGATGGACACAGACTCGAGTTTAAGCCGAGGGGGGCATTTTCAGCACAAAAAAATGTGCTGAAAAACTCGGCTTATACTTAAGTATATACAGAATACTGGTTAGCTTTGGTGAATATTATTATTATACAGGATTACCGGATTATTATTATACAGAATACCGGTTAGTGCTTAGACCCCGCACCTCAGGTGAACCCGTGTCATCAGCCAGGGTGACCTGTATGAATACCTGCTCTGCTGCTATAGCTACTGGCCTCTGAGCCTGACTCTAGATCATGACACCTTGTTAGTAGCAAATTCAGATAAACTGTGGGTTATAAATTGGCAAGTAAGACAGTCTCGTTTCCGACACTGAAAGATACCAACCCTGTCATCAAAATAAGCCCTAATATCAAACAAGGGTCTTTTGTTGGAACTCTGTAACTTGCTCGGGGCGAAAATATTTTTGATAGTGCATGATTTCCTGTAAGTTATTTGGGGGGCGGGAGGCAACTGAGAAGCCAACTGTTTGTCGAGCAATAGTATCTTGTAATGTTTATGAATGATTTTTTAAATGGTCTTATATTTTGGTGTTAAAAGTGGAAACAAATCTAGCTGTACAGTCCGGTTGTCTATTGGCAGTGTCCTTAGGTTTCCGACCGGCTCACGCAGCTATATTGTGGCAGAATGGCTCTCCTGGGCAAAATCCTGTACATATACGGCTTCGCCCAGGAGAGCCACCAGAGGGCGCGCCCGCTGCATGGCGGGGTAACCCGATGCGCGTGGCCGGCAGGCGCGATCACACGCACAAGTGGCAGCACAGGGTTTGTGTGTGTAAACACACAAATCCCTGTGCTGTCTGAGGAGACAAGACAGATTGTAGAAACACACAAAGTAGAAAACACGATCTGTCATCTCCTATAGTGAGTCCCCTTCCCCCCACAGTTATAACACACAATAGGGAACACAGTTAACCCCTTGATTGCCCCCTAGTGTTAACCCCTTCCCCGCTAGTGACATTTACATAGTAATCAGTGTATATTTATAGCACTGATCACTCTGTAAATGTCAATGGTCCCAAAAATGTGTCAAAAGTGTCCGACCTGTCCGCCACAACGTCGCAATACCGCAAAAAATCGCAGATCACCGCCATTATTAGTAAAAAGATAATAATAATAAAAACGCCATTTAAATGCCATAAATCTTTCCCATAGCTATAACTTTTGCACAAACCAATCAATATACGCTTATTGTGATTTTTTTTTTTTAATTGGGATATTTACTATAGCAAAAAGTAAAAGATATTGTATTTTTTTCAAAATTGGCGCTATTTTTTTGTTTACAGCGCAAAAAATAAAAACCGCAGAGGGGATCAAATACCACCAAAAGAAAGCTCTATTTGTGGGAAAAAAAGGACGTCAGTTTTGTTTGGGTACAGCGTCGCACGACTGCACAATTGTCAGTTAAAGTGACGCAGAGCCGTATCGCAAAAAAAATGGCCCGGTCATTGGGCAGCCAAATCTTCCGGGGCTGAAGTGGTTAATCATATGATAAGTAAAGGCGTCATGGACCAAATCTTTGGGATATCCATTCTCTATGAATTTCTTCTGCATCAGCTTACCTTGTGCAGTGTAATCATCCAGCCTGGAACAATTTCTCGTCAACTTGTGAAACTGCCCGGTGGGGATGTTTTTCTTCCAGGTTGGATGATAACTGGTGAAATGAATGTAGCAGGGTCTCCTTTAAGGCCCCTGGACCCAGAACTCCGTTTGGCACCCAGGGTGCATTGGGCCGCCGCAGAGACTCATGGGTGGGGCTATATAAGAAGAGGGCGAGGCTAGGCTCGGCCTCTTTGGACACCGCGCTGCAAGCAACAGGACTCCCTGTGCGGATCTGCTGCTGTGTAAGGCCTGAAGCCTGGGCCTTGCATACCGACCAAAGAGCCTTCCACCCCACTGCGGAGCCTGGGTGGCATCTGTTCCTGCTCGAGTTTGCTGAATGTCAGCTGGACCGGGGACCCGGCCGTTGGAGACACTGTGTGTGGATATACAGTGGTGGAAGCCCGGACTGGGATCGCGTCCGGAGTGGTGAGCGAGCACTTGCTCACTTCATTATCCTTTTACTTTGTTGGGCCTAGTGACTGCCTTGGCCCACCCTGTTATTTACTACCCCTTGGATTACAAATATTGTTTCCTGAAAGTGCACCACCATTCAAGTTGCATGCGAAGAAGTGTTCTCATAAGGGACTGAGTTTTAATCTGGGTCAGGCCTGACCTGGGTGGGGGTTAAAACGTTGTTGCTGCGCCATTTTGCGCATAGGGAAAGAAGATAGTTGCCTGTGGCGGGTGATCACTCTGCACTATCACTGGAGGATATGTTTATTGCTGCAGGGCTCTGCATGTATGCTATGTGATGTGTTTAACTTTGAATCCTTACACCAAAATATAAATCCAGTTATATTTTATCACATTGGTATTAGTGTCATCTTTGCAGATAGTGGTTATCTATCAATACTGCCAGATTGTGTATAATCCGGTATAGACCGTTACGAGGTAACAATCCCTAGACTAACTGTGCCAGTGTGGGTTGAGTAGATTGCCGGGGGTTGGCGGTGCTGTGTGCAGGGCCCGAAACAAAACTCAGCGGCTCTCTTAACTGGGGGTAGCGCTACACGTGGGGGCTCTCGAGTCCGGGATCCTGTATATGGCGAGCAAACACGCCAGAAGTACCGGCATGGACCCGCTAGAAGTGAAAGCGTGGTGCGAAGCAGCCAAGACAAACCCAGACACGTCAGTGGTCATCAGTCTCCCAGGAGAAGAATGGTCGGTGAGCGCGGTGGAGCGACTCGCAGTGTCACTATCCCCAAATAATACACCATGGGTGATGGACCTGAGATCAGACCCAGACACCTCATTTCAGTATGCATTGATAGAGTGGATGGATGGAGTTCCGGGGAACTTTAAAGGGCGAAGTGTGCAGTCGCTGGATAATAAAACTTATGGTCTGGTGCACGCAATAGCTGTGAAGACGGAGTCACCCCCGCCATCCCCAACGGGATCACCGCCAGGGATACCCCATGCATCAGAGAGGCAGAGAGGGATGACACCTCCGGTGATGCCCATTACAGCCATAGGGCCAGAACTCTTGAATGCCTTTGGAGATCTGCTCACAAAGTGTCAGTGAACGAATACGATACACATAGAGGCCAGCTATAGGAAGCTGAGAACATTTTCAGGGAGGCTGCCCATCCCTGTAGGGGAGGAAGACTTCGATACCTGGATCGAACAGGCCTGGTCAGCAGTAGAGGCATGGGAGGTGCCTGAAGCGCAGAAGAAGCAGCGCGTGATGGAAAGTCTGAAAGGCGCGGCTGCGGAAGCTGTAAAAAGTCTCCGGTTTGGAAATGCTGCCTGCACGGCTTATGACTGCTTAGCCATGCTGCAAGAAGAGTTTGGTCAGTGGGAGAAAGTAACAGAACTGGTGTATCAGTTCGAACACACTTTTCAGCAGCCAGGAGAAAAGCTGTCGGAGTATGTCAGAAGATTGAACAAGATGCTGTGTCAAATCGTGCTAAAGAAAGGGATGGAACCCCAAGCCATAGATGCGGCAAGGATGAAGCAGATCTTAAAAGGAGCATTACGCTCGGATCCTGTCTGGCTCCAGCTGAAGACCTCTGGAGGAGGTATGTCACTAAAATATCCTGATCTGGTAAAGATCATTAGGGATGAGGAGGCTCTACAGCAGGATCAGCAAGTGATCAAGACGCATGCCTCCCCTATGCCAGTAATGGTCAGATCAGCCATGACCCCTGAGAGAGACTCAGAAGTAGATACCTTGAAGTCACAGATGTCTCAGGTATTGGGGATGCTGACCTCCCTAATGGCCAAGGATCAAGGGGTACCAGAGAGGGAAAGTCAGAAGAAGGAGCTGTTTCCAAACACCTCAGCGCCCGCATCCCTGCAAGATTGGGGGGATGCGATTTGTTTCAACTGTGGAGGGGCTGGTCATATCGCCAAAGTGTGTTCCAGTCCCAAGAAGAAAAAGATGAATAACCGCAAGCCGGCGGAAAACTTCAGAGGGCCCCGGTGAAGGAGTCAACCGGGTGCCCATCATTTCCAGTGAGCTCCAAACTGAATGAGAAGAGTAGAAAGAGAGGGGACAACACCCCTCAGAAGAAACACAGTGTTCCTCAGCGGGAATACACACCAAAGAAGGAGAATAGCATCCCTAAGCGGGTAGCTACACCCATTAAGAGGAGGGAGATCAATGCATACCAAGCCCAAGAGAGACTAAAGTCCAAAGAGAAATGGAAGAAATAAAGTCCAAAAGGGAAATGCAAGGATCAAAAGAAAGGAACCCCCTCGAAGCAGTATCCAGGGAAGCTGGTAGGCCCCTCACCCATACTACCTGTCCAGGTGGAGGGAGTCTACACAAGAGCCATATTGGATACTGGGGCACAAGTGACCTTGTTATACAGAGACTTTTATGACAAGCATCTAAGCCACTTACCCATCCAGAAGATTGAAGAGTAGAAGATATGGGGGATTGGGACCAGGAGCTTCCCTTATGATGGCTATCTGTCCATAAAACTGACCTTTGATCCATCTGTAGCCGGGAAGGCTGAGGTGTTCGACACCCTGGCTGTGGTATGCCCCCGACCGCCTGGAGCTAGCAAGAGCTCCATAATAATAGGGACCAACACGGACCTGGTTCGGAGACTTTTGGCCCCTCTAGTATGAAAGAAGGACCCCACGGTCACCAAGATCCACCCGATGCTGAAGACAGCCTACCAGCGACTGGTCTTAGAGCAGAAGGCCCCGGAAGAGGGGGTAGGAAAGGTCTGGAGGCTGGGAAGAAGAGGAATAATGTTGCAACCCGGCGAAGTAACCTGTCTCAGAGCCACTCTGAAGCTCACTTGGGAGCAGCCTGGGCCCTTTGTCATGTTGGAACCTGACCCAAGGGAAGAACACTCAGGCTTAGAAGTAGTCCCAGAAGTGGTCCCGTTGAGGGCCTTGAAGAAGGCACACTGTAAAGTACCTGTGAGTGTCGGGAATACTACGGATGGTCCGATGGAAATCCCAGCCAGGATGTTACTGGGCCAGGTGAGCCCTGCTACCCCGGTTGTCTTGTCAGATGTGGAGAAGACAGATGGAGAAAGGACTATTTGGGAGAAGCTCTGCATGAAGAACCCGAACCTGCCAAGGGCTTGGAAAGAGAGAGCAAAGGCCCAGTTGACCAAGTGGAGAGGGATCTTTTCCCAAGATGAGTTCAATGTGGGGTGTGCAAAGAGTGCCGCCCACCGAATCCGCCTCCAGGAAGACAAGCCCTTCAGGGAGAGGGTCCGGCGAGTCCCATTGGCGGACCTCGAAGATTTGAGGGAACAGCTCGCCGAGCTCAAGCGAACCAGTGTTATCCGGGAGTCCAGAAGCCCCTATGCCTCTCCGATAGTGGTGGTCAGGAAGAAGAATGGATCATTGAGGCTATGTATAGACAACAGGACCCTCAACCGGAGAACCATACCTGACCAGTATACCACCCCGAGAATAGAGGATGCCTTACAGAGCTTGTCCGGAGCAAGGTGGTTCAGTGTAATGGATTTCAAGAGCGGGTACTTTCAGATCCCCATGCATCAAGAAGACAAGGAGAAGACAGCTTTCATAACTCCTGTGGGGTTCTTTGAGTTTGACAGGATGCCCCAAGGTCTGTCTGGAGCTCCAGCCACCTTTCAACGCCTTATGGAAAAGACTGTAGGAGACATGAACCTCATCGAAGTTCTTGTTTACTTGGATGACATCATTGTCTTTGGGAGAACCCTGGAAGAGCATGAGGAGAGACTGGAGAAGGTTCTGAGAAGGCTCAGTGAGCAGGGACTCAAGCTTTCACCCGAAAAATGCCAGTTCTATTAGTCATCCGTCAACTACCTGGGACACATAGTGTCCGAAGAAGGGGTAGCTACAGACCCTGAAAAGTTGGAGGCAGTCACCTTCTGGCTTAGGCCCACCACTGTGACAGAACTCAGATCCTTTTTGGGATTCTGTTCCTACTACAGGAGGTTCGTGGAAGGATTTGCCCGGATTGCAAAACCACTAAATGAGCTGCTCAAGACGGAAGGAGAAGAGGATGACTCGGGCCCCGGAAGCCGGGAGAGTCAGTCAAGGACCAGTGGAACGAGAAGTGTGAAGAGGCCTTCCAGATGTTGAAGAAAAGCCTAACCACTGCCCCTGTCCTGGCTTACGCAGACCCAAAGAAACCCTATGAACTCCATGTGGATGCCAGTCATGATGGCTTGGGAGAAGTGCTCTATCAGGAGCATGAAGGGCAACTGCGACCCGTTGCATATGTCAGCAGGAGTCTAACCCCATCGGAAAAGAACTACCCCACCCACAAGTTGGAGTTCCTGGCCCTCAAATGGGCTGTAGTCGACAAGCTCAAAGACTACTTGTATGGGTCCGAATTCACCATGAAAACTGATAACAACCCCCTTACTTATCTCTTCACCACAGCAAAGCTGGATGCCACAGGACACAGATGGCTGGCAGCCCTGTCTGCATTCAACTTTAGCCTGAAATATAGACCTGGGGCTGGAAATCGAGATGCGGACGCCTTGTCAAGAAGATCCCATGCTCCCACCAGCAGTACAGAAGACTGGACCCAAGTGGCACCCGATGGGGTGCGGGCCCTCTGTCAGGGGGCTGAACTCCAGGCCAGTGGCGATTCAAGAGCAGAAGAGATAGGAGTCACTGTAGTAGGGGTCCCCAAACAATACTGTGGGGTAACCCAGCTGGAGGAGGCTGACTTGCCAAAACTGTCAAAGAAGGAGTTGAGGTGCGACCAATTGGAAGACCCCATTGAGGGATTGGTCCTGGAAGCCCTGGAGAGTCAGGATCCAGATAAACTCTTACGCCACCCTTAAAAGGAAGCTTGTCTACTGAGGAAGGAATGGGGCATGCTGCAGGTACATCAGGGAGTGGTCTACCGAAGGGGCCCCTCTGATGACCTAG
Source organism: Rana muscosa (assembly GCA_029206835.1). Lineage (NCBI taxonomy): Eukaryota > Metazoa > Chordata > Amphibia > Anura > Ranidae > Rana > Rana muscosa. The sequence goes on along the minus strand of CM055120.1, from coordinate 267,430,314 downwards.
AAGACAAATGGCAACTGTTTCTGCCCGAGAAATATCGAGGGACCGTCCTGGTCGCCCTGCACGACAATCATGGCGACTTGGGAGCTGAAAGGACCTTCCAGCTCGTTAGGAACTGGTTCTATTGGCCCTGCATGAGGGCCGAAGTCGAGGAATACTGCCACTCCTGTGCACGCTGCATCCAGAGGAAGACTTTGCCCCACCAAGCTGCCCCAATGGGCCATCTACAAAGTCAAAGCCCACTGGATTTGGTATGCATTGATTTTCTCTGCCTCGAACCCGACTTGAGTGGACTAGGAAATGTTCTGGTGATAACCGACCATTTCACCCGGTATGCCCAGGCTTTTCCAACCAAAGACCAGAAGGCTTCCACTGTACCTAAAGTACTTATGGAGAAATAATTTGTACACTACGGGCTACCACAACGGCTCCACTCGGATCAAGGGAGGGACTTTGAAAGTCGGCTGATTCAGAAGCTCCTGGATTCTTTAGGGATCAAGAAGACCCGAACCACCCCCTATCATCCACAAGGTGATGCTCAGCCGGAGAGGTTCAACCGAACCCTGCTCAACATGCTGGGGACTTTGAGTAGTGAAAGGAAACAGCATTGGAGCAAGCATATAGCGACAATTGTACATGCATACAACAATACCACAAGTGACGCTACAGGGTACTCGCCCTATCGACTTATGTTCGGAAGAGAAGCAAGACTACCGGTAGACATGGCCTTTGGTACCTCCATAGACCATTGCTCGGCCACTTCACACAAGGGATATGTAGATAGGCTCAGACACAGTTTAAAATTGGCCTATGAGCAGGCACAAGCAGCCTTGGATCAAAGGGGAGCCCGCAACAAGAGAAACTTTGATCTAAAGGTCCGGATTCAGGATCTACAACCTGGGGACAGAGTGCTGCTGCGCAACTTGGGGGTCCCTGGAAAGCACAAGCTTGCAGACAGATGGAGACCTGAACCCTACGTTATTTGCAAAAAACTGTTGGGCCTACCTGTTTACAGACTAAAGCCAGAAGGAAAAGTGGGGCCCTTAAAGACTTGGCATCGGAACCATTTACTCCCACTTGCCGAAGCAGTTCGGATACCCCCAGCGAGGGATCCCCCTGAGTCAACTTCCATCCTGGATACTCCCAAGCCAAGCACTCGGTCCCAGACTCCTCAGATTGAAGAATCAGATGTCTCTGAATTGAGTGAGGACGAGAGAGAAGAACTTGATTGGCTATGGCCTTCCCAGGTCCCAGAAACTTCTGCTATAGATCTTCCACCTACTGAAGACGCCATAGACAGTACACTGAATTCAGAAGTTACTGAGTTCATCCCATCCAGTCCTTTGTCGGATTCCTGGGAAGATGCCTGCGACTTACTCCTAGAAGAGGATCCAAGAGATTCTATGCATCTCCCTGCTCCTGAGTCGAGTGTCCCAGAACCAGTGGAAAATTTGACTTACCCACAAATGGGGGAGAGCTCAGAAGACACTGTGGTCACTGCCAGGAGGAGCGTGGAAGACCCTGATCCCTTCACTGTTTATTTAGTGGGGGGCAACCCCAACTCACCCGCTGGCACAGCTAGGCAGGCCACGAATGACAGTGTGACCTGTGGGCAAGGGAGTCCACCCCCTCGTTTTTGGTGGGAGCTCCCTCTGCCAACATCATACGCAGCTTTGTCAAATGTTGTGCGTAGTATGTGTTAACTTTTATCTTTGGGGATCAAAGAGTTTAAGTGGGGGGAGTGTGTAGCGGGGTCTCCTTTAAGGCCCCTGGACTACGTTACCCAGAACCCCGTTTGGCACCCAGGGTGCATTGGGCCGCCGCAGAGACTCATGGGTGGGGCTATATAAGAAGAGGGCGAGGCTAGGCTCAGCCTCTTTGGACACCGAAGCTGCAAGCAACAGGACTCCCTGTGCGGATCTGCTGCTGTGTAAGGCCTGAAGCCTGGGCCTTGCATACCGACCAAAGAGCCTTCCACCCCACTGCGGAGCCTGGGTGGCACCTGTTTCTGCTCGAGTTTGCTGACGTCAGCTGGACCGGGGACCCGGCCGTTGGAGACACTGTGTGTGGATATACAGTGGTGGAAGCCCGGACTGGGATCGCGTCCGGAGTGGTGAGCGAGCACTTGCGGTGGGGATATCCCTGGGGGATATTGCATGGACTAAGGCGGGGCGCCTGCTGATTACACCAGGGCCTCCCTAATTAAGGGCAGTACTAATATAACCTGAGAGCTGTGTGGCTCACACTTTGATCCCCAGCTCCTCCATGTGGACGACTAGACTCAGCCTGGTAAATGTAAGTACACCAGCCCTATATAGGCTGGCTGCCAAATTCCTTCCAGACCCAATCAAGCACTATGCACCAGGTCTGATTAGCATTATTTTTTGATTAATTTATAACTAATTACAGCTTCATCCGTGGTGTTGGTCGGTCTCCTTGGCACATTCAATGAGCCTGGGACCCTCCAAGATCAATGGAACCCACATATTTCTTCACACAACACTGTGGCTTGCACTTGTTGTGCAACAATACATATCCAGTACAATTGATCCTAATGACCTTCATCACATCTTTGTTCAATCCCACTATCACTTTCACTATTGTCATCCCACTTATACACACATTATTCCACACACAATCATTCCAATCCATTTTCACTTTTCACACGCATCACACATACCATTTTTTACACCCATTACACATCACACCATCATTATCATTTTTCACACTTCTCACATTTCATTTCACCTTTTCATTTTTGTGACATTCGTTTTTGTCCTTCACCATCTCATTCATAGTGCACATCACCCTCATTATTTTTCTCACAACCTTTATATTCCATTTAATATGTTTAGAATATGACAAACATACCCTATTAGCTACATACTACTACAGAAGTACATTGATATATACAAATATATACTGAAGGATATACCCCTGCTGATCTCTAGTCTGTCCACTTAATACTCAGCAATCACATAGTGTACATGGATGCAGCACAGATGCATCCTACATTGATGCCGTTGGTGTTTCATTACAGGTGCCGGCTGTCCATCCATGTGTGTCCCCTCTCGGGTCTCTCCCCCTCCAATATGACTCCTTGTAGGTCGCACACGCCTGGTGGTGCCCTACTTTTGGGTGTCAAGTGTCCGGGAAGCTGCTGATTCCCCTTGAGATGCTAGTGATGGAACTCCGGTTAGAAGCATTGGTTCTAACACACAGTTGACTGGTAATCATACACTCTATATATATTTTTTACTATTGGGCCTACACCCATGTAGAGAATGGAAATTTAATACATATATTTCCCACAGCCAACCATCCATCCTCTGAAGAGATCCGTTGGGATCGAAACGCGTCAGAATTTATACAGATGCATGCAAAATGTAAAACTGTATGGCAATGTTGTGTCTATAATTCTGTGTGGTTTTTATATACATGTTTTTTACCGGAGTATAAACCTGTTCGGATTGTATTTATTGTTATACATTTTTAACATGCATTATTGTAAATAATTTTTGGAATTTTGCTGCTAAAAAAACCCATTGGGGGAACTTCCCATTCTTCTTGCTCACTTCATTATCCTTTTACTTTGTTGGGCCTAGTGACTGCCTTGGCCCACCCTTTTATTTACTACCCCTTGGATTACAAATATTGTTTCCTGAAAGTGCACCACCGTTCAAGTTGCATGCGAAGAAGTGTTCTCATAAGGGACTGAGTTTTAATCTGGGTCAGGCCTGACCAGGGTGGGGGTTAAAACTTTGTTGCTGCGCCATGTTGCGCATAGGGAAAAAAGATAGTTGCACGTGGCAGGTGATCACTTTGCACTATCACTGGAGGATATGTTTATTGCTGCAGGGCTCTGCATGTATAATATGTGATGTGTTTAACTTTGAATCCTTACACCAAAATATAAATCCAGTTATATTTTATCACATTGGTATTAGTGTCTTTGCAGATAGTGGTTATCTATCAATACTGCCAGATTGTGTATAATCTGGTATAGACCATTACGAGGTAACAATCCCTAGACTAACTGTGCCAGTGTGGGTTGAGTCGATTGCCGGGTGTTGGCGGTGCTGTGTGCAGGGCCCGAAACAAAACTCAGCGGCTCTCTTAATTGGGGGTAGCGCTACACAAAGATATACATTGCCACTTGTAGGCTTGTAGGTAATGTGATTATTAGTGATTATATTCTTGGTCATGAGACAGGAATAAATCTAAAAATACCAATTCTGTAGGGTCTAACACATGTGTGAAGGAAAACCCCAATTCATTAGCATTGCAATAAGACACAAAGGAAGCGAACTCGTCTGGGCCCCAATTCCAAATGAGAAGAACATCATCGATGTATCTTCCATAGAAGACAATGGGGGTGATTTACTATCAACAGTGCGCTGCGCCGGTTCATACCTTAATTGGTGCGCCGGATAAATCCTTAATTGGGCGCATGAACCGGCGGCGCACTGCTATAGTAAATAAAAATGTCAGCAGCGCTCTATTGAAAATGAATGGTTCCCTATGGAAGCCCATTGATTTGAATAGAGGTCGCCCGGGAAGTCGGATGAAGACGATCTGACTTGCAGGGCGACTCGTGTGCCGGTTGACAGAGGGACAGCGCGACTTTGCAAGGCAACTTGGACATGACTTGAGCGTGAAGCAGCCGCTCAAGTCATGTCCTAGAGGCGACTACCTGCCCGAGAATGTCTCCAGCGCGATACCATCGCGCTGGTTCTCGGCGACAGGGTACTGCAAGCCTCTTGCTCGCTGTCCCGTGTTTGGTATGAATCATGAAGGGGAACTCCACGCCAAATTTTAATAAAAAAAACGGCATGGGTTCCCCTCCAGGAGCATACCAGGCCCTTAGGTCTGGTATGGATTTTAAGGGAAACCCCTAATGCCGAAAAACGGTGTGGGGGTCCCCCCAAAATCCATACCAGACCCTTATCTGAGCACGCAGCCCGGCAGGTCAGGAAAGGGGGGGCGAGCGAGCGCGCCCCCCTCCTGAACCGTACCAGGCCGCATGCCCTCAACATGGGGGGTGGGTGCTTTCGGGTAGGGGGCGCCCTGCGCTCCCTAACCCCAAAGCACTGGCCCCCATGTTGATGGGGACAAGGGCCTCTTCCCGACAACCCTGGCCGTTGGTTGTCGGGGTCTGCGGGCGGGGGGCTTTTCGGAATCCGGGAGTCCCCTTTAATAAGGGGGCCCCCAGATCCCGGCCCCCTGACCCTATGTGAATGAGTATGGGGTACATCGTACCCCTACCCATTCACCTGGTGGAAAAAAAAGTCAATAAAAAACACAACACAGGTTTTTAAAGTAATTTATTAGGCAGCTCCGGGTGTCTTCTTCCGACTTCGGGGGTCTTTCTGCTGGGTGCCCGCTATCTTCTTCCACGTCTTTTGCTAGCGGGGTCCCGGTCTTCATCGTCGTCTTCTTCTGACTTCGGGGGTCTTTCTGCCGGGCGCCCCGCTATCTTCTTCCAGCTCTTTTGCTAGCGGGGTCCCGGTCTTCAACGTCGTCTTCTTACGACTTCGGGGGTCTTTCTGCCGGGCGCCCCGCTATCTTCTTCCAGCTCTTTTGCTAGCGGGGTCCCGGTCTTCATCGTCCTCTTCTTCCGACTTCGGGGGTCTTTCTGCCGGGCGCCCCGCTATCTTCTTCCAGCTCTTTTGCTAGCGGGGTCCCGGTCTTCATCGTCGTCTTCTTCCAACTTCGGGGGTCTCTTGTTCTGTTCTCCGGTGTCGTCTCTGCGCTCTCCGGTTCTTCTCCCGCTCTCCGGTGCCTTCTCCACGATCTCCGGTTCTTTCTGCCTTCTGCTGGGTGCCCCGCTATCTTCTTCCAGTTTTTTTGCTAGCGGGGTCCCGGTCTTCATCGTCGTCTTCTTCCCTCTTCTCTCCGTCCGATGTTGCCTCGTCGCTGTCTGCCGCTACAATGCTGTGTACGCGGAGCGCACCCACTTATATTGGCATGGGGCGTGGTCACTGGGTGATGCCACCCGCTGACCCCGCCCCCGTATGATGTCACAGTCCCGGGGAATGATGGGACTGTGACGGGCCTATTCTGGCACTTCTCTCCTTCATGTAAAAATCATAAATTTATGGCTATAAAATTACTTCAAAACCCCAAACATTATATATGTTTTTTTAGCAGACACCCTAGGGAATAAAATGGCGGCCATTGCAAATTTTTATCTCGCTCTGTATTTGCGCAATAAATTTTCAAACGCCTTTTTTTTTAAAAGAAATGGTTTCATAAATTTTTTAAAAATTACAAAACAGTAAAGTTAGCCCAATTTTTTGGTATAATGTGAAAGATGTTGTTATGCTGAGTAAATAGATATCTAACATGTCACGCTTTAAAATTGCGCACACTCTTGACACCAAACTTCAGTACTTAAAAATCTCCCTAGGCGATGCTTACATTTTTTTTACACGTTACCATTTTCGCATTACAGACAAGGTCTAGTGCTAGAATGGTTGCACTCGTTCTAACACACACAACAATACCTCACATGTGTGGTTTGAACGGCGTTTACATATGTGGGCGGGACTTACGTGTATGTTCGCTTCTGAGCGCGAGCTACCGGGGACATGGGCGTTTTTTTTTTATTATTATTTTTTTTGTTTTTTACTTTTTTGTATTTCTTACTCTTTTTTTTAACTTTTTAGTTTTTTTGATCACTTTTATTCCTATTACAAGGAATTTAAACATTCCTTGTAATAGGAATCTATTGTGACAGGTCCTCTTTATGGAGAGATGCAGGGTCAATAAGACCCCACATCTCTCCTCCAGGCTGGAACGCATGAGATCGGACAAAAAAAAAATTCACCGATCTCATGCTGACAGCCGAGATCACGGCTTTGTTTACATACGGGAACCCGGCGTGATGTCATAACGTCGCGCCCGGGCCTCAGACGGTCATAGAGATGACTGGTGACCATCTGGTCACCAGTCATCTCTATGCTTCCCATCCTGCGCCGGTCAATTTGTTCTCCAAGCCCCAGATGGCATGGGAGAGCCCGGAGAAGCACAGGATGGCGGCAGGAGGGGGGGGGGAACGTCCCCTCCCGCCGCCTATAAGAACGATCAAGCGGCGGAACTGCCGCTATGATCATTTTTATCGTGCACAGAATGGCCGGCTGAAAAGAATGATATCTGAATTATGCCTGCAACTGCAGGCATCATTCAGATGTCACTGCACAAAGCCAAGGACGTCATTTTACGGTGGGCGGTAGGAAAGTGGTTAATATTTCGAAAATTTTGAAAAAAAGGTAATTTTTCTCCTTCATTGATGTACACTGATTAGACTGCACTGATGGGCTGCACTGATGGGCACCGATAAGGTGGCAAGGGTGGACACTGAGAGGTGGCATTGCTAGTTGGCACGGGTGGGCATTGAGAAGTGGCACTGCTAGGTGGCAATGATAGTTGGCAGTGATGGGCACTGATAGGCAGCACTGCTAGGTGGCACTGATTGGCACCAGGGGTGGGCATTGATAGGTGGCACTGGCAGGGGCTACTGATTGTCACAGATGACGCAGAATTGCCTCCTCCTCTTCAGGCCCGATGTCCCTTGCACATAAGCCGGTGATTGCCTTTTTTAATGCTCACGCTGTCAGCACAAGGAGAAAACAAAAACCATTACCCAGCTTTTGTTTACATCACGTGATCAACTGTCATTGGCTGACAGCTGATCACATGGTAAGGGGCAGGGATCGGCCCCTTACTCGGATCTGTCATCACCCGAGTCTCAGTGACTCGGTGACCACAGCGCGTGCGTGCGAAGGGGAGGACGTCTATTGACGGACTCCAGGCAATTGAGGACCGTGCTGTGGTCGTCGATCAGTTATAGCGCTGATCTCAAGAGATTAAAGAGGGTCTAAATGGGCTATTGACATGCATCACAATTCAACGTAGGAATGTGTCTTTGCAAAGTTAAACTAAATGAAATCCTTTCTTTTTTTTGCTTGGGGATAGAGTGCAGAGGGATTAGAAGTCTAGACAGTTTTTGGGGATGTCTGCACCCCCTGATAGGGTGAAGACAACTCCCAAATTTGGCCACTTTATCCTTCCAAATAATTCACTTCCTGTCACATAGCCACACAGGAAGTTTCCTTGGGGACACACAGGTCAATCTAAATACTTTCCCCATTATGTACATTGCACTCCAGCATTTTGCGGGGTACACCCCACATTATTAGGTATTTTGGACTTTGGGGTTTATTTACTAAAGGCAAATCTACTTTGCACTACAAGTGCACTTGTTGGATATCCAAGGGGGACATGCAAGCAAACAAAAAAACACCATCTTTGCTTTTACATGATTGGATGTTACAATCACCAGTGCTTCCCCTCAGATTTTCAGCAGCTACACTTTTACTGCAGAGTGGATTTGTCTTTACTAAACCCCAAACTACCCAATGATTTGGGGTGTACACAACAAAGTGCTAGAGTGCAATTTGCTTAATGGGGACACTAGTTAGATTGATCTGTGTGTCCCCAAGAAAAGACATTGGTAGGGTTTTACCTTCACTTCCTGTTTAGCTGTGTGACAGGAAGTGAAGCCAATTTTACTAAAAGGGACACAAAGCCCAACCTAAAAAAAACAAAAAAACAAGCAGGGGTTCTAACACTTACTTGGTTTCCGTCAAAATGACCACAATTAGAATCGTATTGCCTTGAGCTAGTTTTAAGTGCAGTGCTCTAAATCAGTGCTTCTCAAGTACCCCCAACAGGCCATGTTTGCAGGTTTTCCTTCATCTTGCACATGTGCTTTAAATCACAGTCAATGGTTTTGTATTTTGGACAGCAATTCTCGATAAGATAAATTCACAAAACATGTCCTGTTGGGGGTACTTGAGGACTGAGGCTGAGAACCACTGCAGTAAAAAGGAAAATTGAACACTTACCGCTCTGTATTTTTCATTTCCTGATGACTATCCATGGCAGCACACAACACATGCATATGCTAGCATGAAGGCACCAGGGTAGACAAATCACTCCTGTTTTGTTTTGACATGCCAATCAGCTGTCACATTTGTTGCAAAGAAAACGCAAAACAAACATCAAAACTTTGCATCAAATTTTATTGGTCAACAAAAAAAAGGGAAGCCAAACTAAAAAACATGGTCAATTTGAAACATTAGTCACATCTTGAGAAAGATTTATCAAAATAATGCAGCACAGAAAATTAAATCAAAGTGAACAAACAACACACATTAACAACATCAAAATTATTTCAGGGGAACATTTCCCCCACACGAGAAAATACAATCAACAAAAGTAAAACAAACATCTGTTTTGCAAAGACATAACAGATAAAATACATGTGTTACAAACTCGATAAGGACACCAAAATGTACTTTTTGCCGGACACACACGCCACACACACACTTGCCTCTTTTCAGGGCAAGGGAGAGGATGCTATCTGCGAGCTTTATATAACATAGGTTTGTGAGCTAATGAGGCAATTGAAAACACATGCACAGTCCATTAAACACCCAAAATGGAAGTTCACCCAATGTAGAAACTGAACTTCAAAGTAGGTACACCTGTTAAGGATGTCCTTCAATTACTAACCCATAAAAACACTCTCTGAACATATCCAGGTGCTGTTCACACACAAAAAGCACGAAAAAAAATAAACTAACTGCCTGGGCATGCTCAGACTAACACAAATGCAGCTAGCAGAAAATAACCCCCCCCCTCCAAAATTAAGCACATCATCCAGCATGCTACAAAATTAGAGATGGGACAAACACCCCCCCCCCCCACCAACAAATACCATTGCAGTCTATGGGAACTGACTTGTTAATTTTGCTAGTCCCCACTGGCTGGCTTATCTTCTAGTTATTGGCCTTAAAATGTGGGCCCAGGTCCCACCCTAAGGGACATATATCCATGTCACCAATTTGGACAACACCAAAAACAAAACAAGGAGAAGTGCCTTTAACCACTTAACGACCGCTCACTGTATATATACGTCGGCAGAATGGCACCGACAGGCACAATCACGTAGAGCATACGTGATTGCCTTTGTACAGTTGGGGGGTCCGATCGGACCCCCCTCCTATACAGTGAGCGGTGGCTAAGTGTCCGGGAGCGTTCCGGGATGAGGGGGCAGCCATTCGTTTCTGGCCACCCCCTCGCGATCGCTCCCGGCGAATGGAAATGCCCCCTCTGTCTGTGTCAGACAGAGGGAGCAGGAGGAAGTGATGTCATCTCTGGTGCGGCGCTCACATATACCGAGCGCCGTACAAGAGAAGATATCAGGTCAGTGCACACAACACTACACTGACACCAGGACACATAGGGACATAAATCGCCCCCCCAGGCCCCCCAGATCACCCCAGATCACCCCCAGATCACCCCCCCAGCCCCCAGTCACAGTGTCACTGATTGCAGTGACCATTTATTTAGTGATCACTGCAATCAGTGACATTTGTGACTGTAAAAGTGTCACCAAAGTTTAGTCTTAGGTCCAGTGTAGCCCCCTAACCCCCCCTAATAAAGTTTTAACCCTCTGATCACCCCCCAGATAACCCTTTCACCGCCTATCACCACTGTCGCTTAGCGATCATTTTTCTGATCGCTGTCTTAGCGTCAGTGATGCCGATCGGCAGCCAGTAATTTTTTTTAGGTTCGCCGCAGGTTTTTATAGCGTCAGGTACCCCAATATATTATCTAATAAAGGTTTAACCCCCTTGATCGCCCCCCAGGTAACCCTTTCACCCCCTATCACCACTGTCACTAAGCGATCGTTTTTCTAAACGCTGTCTTAGTGTCTGTGATGCAGATCGGTAGCCGGTAATTTTTTTTAGGTTCGCCGCAGGTTTTTATAGCGTCAGGTACCCCAATATATTATCTAATAAAGGTTTAACCCCCTTGATCGCCCCCCAGGTAACCCTTTCACCCCCTATCACCACTGTCGCTAAGCAATTGTTTTTCTAAACGCTGTCTTAGTGTCGGTGATGCAGATCGTAGCCAGTAATTTTTTTTAGGTTCGCCGCAGGTTTTTATAGCGTCAGGTACCCCAATATATTATCTAATAAAGGTTTAACCCCCTTGATCGCCCCCCAGGTAACCCTTTCACCCCCTATCACCACTGTCACTAAGCGATCGTTTTTCTAAACGCTGTCTTAGTGTCGGTGATGCAGATCGGTAGCTGGTAATTTTTTTTAGGTTCGCCGCAGGTTTTTATAGCGTCAGGTACCCCCATATATTAATCTAATAAAGGTTTTAACCCCCTGATTGCCCCTAGTTAACCCTTTCACCAGTGATCACCATATAAGTGTTACGGGTGACGCTGGTTAGTTAGTTTGCTTTTTATAGTGTCAGGGCACCCGCCGTGTATATAACCCAATAAAGGTTTAACCCCCTGATCGCCCGGCGGGTGATATCAATTAGGTTTTAGTGTCAGAGAGGGTCTGAGTCACACCCCAGGCAGCGTCAGATTAGTACCAGTAACGCTAACACCCACGCGTGAAGCATACACCCCCCTTAGTGGTATAGTATCTGAACAGATCAATATCTGATCTGATCAGATCTATAATAGCGTCCCCAGCAGTTTAGGGTTCCCAAAAACGCAGTGTTAGCGGGATCAGCCCAGATACCTGCTGGCACCTGCGTTTTGCCCCTCCGTCCAGCCCAGGCCACCCAAGTGCAGTATCGATCGATCACTGTCACTTACAAAACAAAAACACACATAACTGCAGCGTTCGCAGAGACAGGCCTGATCCCTGCGACTCCAGTGCTGTAGGAGGTGATTTCACCACCACAGTTAAAAAAAAAAAGCAAATATGCCGAAGCATTGGGGCAGCAGGGGCGGAGTAGCGATTTTGCTCCTAATGCCGCATACATACGGTCGAAATTGCGACGGAGGCTTGCCCGTGGAAAAGTCCGACCATGTGTGTGCGGCATAACTTTTTTGCGGGAGGATGCCCCCATGCTTCGGCATATATAAATGGTGCGTGTATGCCCATCATTGGAAGTGGGTGGATGAAGGGCGGTATTCTAATGGTGGGCATACCCACCGATCAATCTCTTTTTTCGTTCAGCCAACTGGCTGCATGAAATAAAAAGATTACAATACATGTCCAACAAGGACCAGCAACGTACTGGTATGTTGCTGGACTTTGAATGTTTATACCAGAATGATGCCTGTGGGTTTAGGTATCATCTTGGTATCATTCTTTTCAGCCAGCGGCCGGCTTTCATGTAAAAGCAATCCTATCGGCTAATTAGCCTCTGGACTGCTTTTACAAGCAGTGGGAGGGAATGCCCCCCCCGGATATAAAAAGCGCCATTGGGAAATTGGGAAAGCATTTTATCACACCGATCTTGGTGTGGTCAGATGCTTTGAGGGCAGAGGAAAAATCTAGGGTCTAGAAGACCCCATTTTTTTCAAAAAAAGAGTACCTGTCACTACCTATTGCTATCATAGGGGATATTTACATTCCCTGAGATAACAATAAAAATGATATAAAAAAAAATACTTGGAAGGAACAATTTAAAAATAAAATAAAAAAGCAAAATTAATAATAAAAAAAAAAGAAAAAAAAAAAAGCACCCCTGTCCTGCCCTGCTCTTGCCCAATGGCGAACGCAAGCGTCGGTCTGGCGTCATATGTAAACAGCAATTGCACCATGCATGTGAGGTATCACCGCGAAGGTCAGATCGAGGGCAATCATTTTAGCAGTAGACCTCCTCTGTAAATCTACTGGGGTAACCTGTAAAGGCTTTTAAAGGCTTTTAAAAATGTATGTAGTTTGTCGCCAATGCGCGTTTGTGCGAAATTTTAAAGCATGTCGTGTTTAGTATCTATGTACTCGGCCTAAGATCATCTTTTTTATTTCATCAAACATTTGGGCAATATAGTGTGTTTTAGTGCATTAAAATTAAAAAAAGTGTATTATTTAACCCAAAAAATGCGTTTGAAAAATCGCTGCGCAAATACTGTGTAGAAAAAAAAAATGCAACACCCACCATTTTAATCTGTAGGGCCTTTGCTTTAAAAATATATATAATGTTTGGGGGTTCAACATAATTTTCTTGCAAAAAAAAAATGTTTTCATGTAAACAAAAAGTGTCAAAAAGGGCTTTGTCTTCAAGTGGTTAGAAGAGTGGATGTAAGCTTCCTAATGTTGTGTATAAAATGCCAGAACAGTTCAAAACCCCCCCAAATGACCCCATTTTGGAAAGTAGACACCCCAAGCTATATACTGAGAGGCATTTCGAGTCCATGGAATATTTTATATGTTGACACAAGTTGCGGAAAAACTACAATTTTTTATTTTTTTTTGCACAAAGTTGTCACTAAATGATATATTGCTCAAACATGCCATGGGCATATGTGGAATTACACCCCAAAATACATTCTGTTGCTTCCCCTGAGTACGGGGATACCACATGTGTGAGACTTTTTGGGAGCCTAGCCACGTACGGGACCCCAAAAACCAAGCACCGCCTTCAGGCTTTCTAAGGGTGTAAATTTTTGATTTCACTTCTCACTGCCTATCACAGTTTCGGAGACCATGGAATGCCCAGATGGCACAAAACCCCCCCAAATGACCCCATTTTGGAAAGTAGACACCCCAAGCTATTTGCTGAGAGGTATTGTGAGTATTTTGCAGATCTCGCTTTTTGTCACAAAGTTTTGAAAATTGAAAAAAAAAAAAAATATATATATATATATATTTTTTTTCTTTCTTCATTTTCAAAAACAAATGAGAGCTGTAAAATACTCGCCATTCCTCTCAGCAAATAGCTTGGGGTGTCTATATTCCAAAATGGGGTCATTTGGGGGGGTTTTGTGCTATTTTGGCATTTTATGGCCTTCGAAACTGTGATAGGTAGTGAGGAGTGAAATCAAAAATTTGCGCCCTTAGAAATCCTGAAGGCGGTGCTTGGTTTCCGGGGTCCCGTACGCGGCTAGGCTCCCAAAAAGTCCCACACATGTGGTATCCCCGTACTCAGGAGAAGCAGCAAAATGTATTTTGGGGTGAAATTCCACATATAACCATGGCATGTGTGAGCAATATATCATTTAGTGACAACTTTTTGTAATTTTTTTTTTTTTTTTTAGTCATTATTCAATCACTTTGGACAAAAAAATAAAAAATTCAATGGGCTCAACATGCCTCTCAGCAATTTCCTTGGGGTGTCTACTTTCCAAAATGGGGTCATTTGGGGGGGTTTTGTACTGCCCTGTCATTTTAGCACCTCAAGAAATGAGATAGGCAGTCATAAATTTAAAGCTGTGTAAATTTCAGAAAATGTACCCTAGTTTGTAAACTCTATAACTTTTGCGCAAACCAATAAATATACGCTTATTGACATTTTTTTTACTAAAAACATGTGGCTGAATACATTTTGGCCTAAATGTATGACTACAATTGAGTTTATTTGATTTTTCTTATAACAAAAAGTAGAAAATATCATTTTTTTTCAAAATTTTCGGTCTTTTTCCGTTTATATCGCAAAAAATAAAAATCGCAGAGGCATTCAAATACCATTAAAAGAAAGCTCTATTTGTGGGAAGAAAAGGACGCAAATTTCGTTTGGGTACAACATTGCATGTCCGCACAATTTACAGTTAAAGCAGCGCAGTGCAAAATTCTGAATTCACCTCTGGTCCTCTAGCTACCAAATGGTCCGGGGCTTAAGTGGTTAAATATGCCAAATTGCTTAAGGGCCATTTCACACCACATGCAGTCCATTGCGTTTTTTATGCATCAAAAATGCATGGAAAGTTGGTTATATGGTTCTAAATGGCAGTGTTTGTTCCAGTGCGTTCCAGTTCCACAAAAAATGTAGAACATGCTGCATTTTACCTGCACTGGACTGTACTGGAACTCAGCAAAACGCATCATAAACGCACTGGCATGCACAGAAACACACCTAAATGCACCAAAAACGCACTGGAACACACTTGTCCTTATCTGTGGTTAATAAAAAAGAGGGGTGAAAAAAAAAAAAACTGGACTGCATCAAAACGTACCAAAAATGCACTGGAACGCATCAAAAATGCGCATGCAAAAAAGCACCTGGAACGCATCCGGATTGCGTTTCTATGGTGTGAACTGGCCCTAGTTCACACCATAGAAACGCAGTCTGGATGCGTTCCAGGTGCTTTTCTGCATGCGCGTTTTTGACACGTTCCAGTGCATTTTTGATGCGTTTTTGATGCAGTCCAGTGTTTTTTTTCCCTCTTTTCACTTAGGACAAGTGTGTTGCAGTGCGTCTTTGGTGCATTTAGGTGCGTTCCGGTGCATTCCAGTACGTTTTTGGTACGTTCCGTAGCGTTTTTGATGTGTTTTACTGTGGTCCAGTACAGTTCTGTACATAAAAAATGCAGCGGGGGTCCCCCAAATTCCATTACCAGGCCCTTCAGGTCTGGTATGGATATTAAGGGGAACTCCGCGCCAAATAAAAAAAAATGGCGTGGGGGTTCCCCACAAAATCCGTACCAGGCCCTTCAGGTCTGGTATGGATTTTAAGGGGACCCCCGTGCCAAACTTAAAAAAAAAATAGCGTGGGGCCCCACTAAAAATCCACACCAGACCCTGGCAGGCTGCAGGAAAAGAGGGGGGGGTGAGAGAGCGGCCCCCTACCTCCTGAACCGTACCAGGCCACATGCCCTCAACATGGGGAGGATGCTTTGGGGGTCTGTGACCCCAAAGCACCATGTCCCCATGTTGATGGGGACAAGGGCCTCATCCCCACAACCCTTGCCGGTGGTTGTGGGGGTCTGCGGGCGGGGAGCTTATCGGAATCTGGAAGACCCCTTTAACAAAGGGGACCCCCAGATCCCAGCCCCCCCTGTGTGAAATGGTAATGGGGTACAAATGTACCCCTACCATTTCACAAAAAAAGTGTCAAAAATGTTAAAAATGACAATAGCCGGTTTTTGACAATTCCTTTATTAATGTCTTCTCCTTTCTTCCATCTTCTTCTTCCATCTTCTTCTGCCAGCTTCTTCTTTTCTCCATTCAGGTTTCTTCCTCCATCTTGTTCTTCATCTCCCTCTTCATCTTCATATTCCTTCTTCCTTCGGTGTTCTCGTCCGCATCTTGCTCCGGTGACGCTTCAGTTCTTCAGTTCTCCTCTGGGTCCGCTGCCACCTAGTGACCCTGCCCCCCTCTGACGCACATGGATTTCACGGGGACTTCCCCCGTGGTGTCAGAGGGGGTGGAGCCACTGAGTGGCAGCGGACCCAGAGGAGAACTGAAGCGTCACACAGCGGGAACCTCGAAATCAAACGGAGCGGCCGGAGAAAGAAGAAGGGGAACGAGAAGCCGGAGCAAGATGCGGACGAGAACACCGAAGGAAGAAGGAAGATGAAGATGAAGAGGAAGAGGAAGATGAAGAACAAGATGGAGGAAGAAACCCGAATGGAGAAAAGAAGAATCTGGAAGAAGAAGATGGAAGAAGAAAATGGAAGAAGAAGATGGAAGAAGATGGAAGAAAGGAGAAGACATTAATAAAAGGAATTGTCAAAAAACGGCTATTGTCATTTTTAACATTTTTGACATTTTTTTTGTGAAATGGTAGGGGTACATTTGTACCCCATTACCATTTCACACAGGGGGGGCGGGATCTGGGGGTCCCATTTGTTAAAGGGTTCTTCCAGATTCCGATAAGTCCCCCGCCCGCAGACCCCCACAACCACCGGCAAGGGTTGTGGGGATGAGGCCCTTGTCCCCATCAACATGGGGACATCCTCCCTATGTTGAGGGCATGTGGCCTGGTACGGTTCAGGAGGGAGGGGGGGCCGCTCTCTCATCCCCCCTCTTTTCCTGCGGCCTGCCAGGTTGCGTGCTCGGATAAAGGGTCTGGTGTGGATTTTTAGGGGGACCCCCACGCTATTTTTTTTAAGTTTGGCGCGGGGGTTCCCCTTAAAATCCATACCAGACCTGAAGGGCCTGGTATGGATTTTGAGGGGGGACCCTGGGGGACCCACGTCATTTTAAAAAAAAAAATTGGTGCGGAGTTCCCCTTAATATCCATACCAGACCTGAAGGGCCTGGTAATGGAAATTGGGGGGACCCCACGCATTTTTTTTTATCAATGACTTTTCTCTATATTGACGGGAGCTGACAATTCATTATAGCCGCGGGTGCTTTTAAATGCCTTTTTTTTCCTTTAGAAATGTAATTTTGCTGGCGCACTGTTATATAACAGCAAGTTCAGAGCTGCGCTTGTTCAACTTATGCAAATTGATTTACGTGACTTGACATTTACGAAGATTTTGCCGGCGCAGTGTCCCGGCGCGTTTGAATGAGTGAAATTCCCGCGCTGAGCTAAAAAAAAACTCTTGCAGTTCTAAACGTAATTGCCGGCGCAGCGGGCTGGTTCAGAAAAAGTTACTTTCTCACTCTATTTTGGGCATATTCGTTACTTGGGCAGGTGTCACTACACTTCCTCACATCACCCCACATCACCCCCATTATATTGGCACTTCCAGCTTCTTTATATTTCGATTTTAAGAAGATGCCGTGTGCCAGGTCCATAGTCGCGCACTGAGCACCTCCTCCCGAGCGCCGAGAACACTATAATAAATGGGGAATAGCGGTGCTCTACCAGCGCAAATGTTTTGTAAATACCAAAACAGCCGTTGCGCACGCAGATGTGCCGATACTCATGGCGCAAACGTTTCGTAAATCAGCCCCACTGTGCTCTGCAAAGGGGTTGTTGACCCAGATGTGTTTCTCCTCCCAATAGCCCATGGCAAGATTTGCAGAGACCGGGGTGAAGTTTGCCCCCATGGCAGTGCCCTTGCATTGCAAATAAAATTGGTCCAAAAATATAAAATAATTCATACTGTAGATCAAAAACTAAGATTGCTTGGAATTCATATCTCCACTTGTCGTGAGGAAATATTGCACGGCAGCAAGTTCTACATCATGGGGTATGGACGTTGCCTCACTGTATGACGCTCACATATAGCCTTCCTTTCCAGGTGTAATGCTGAAGGATGTCAATGACATGGGTAGAGTCCCTGATGTATGATGATAGTTGACAGACTATAAGCTTAAACAGGAAGTCAATGTAGACTGATAAGCCGCCGGTAAAAATGTTGGTACTTGCCACAATAGGCCTACCTGGAGGGTCCACCAAGGTCTTGTGGACCTTGGGAAGATGGTAAAAGTAGGGAGCGCTGCATATTGTTGGAAGTTGAAACCATCTTTCTTTCTTGTTGAGCACTCCCTCTTTCCAGGCTGTTTCAACCAGGCTTGTAAGGTCCAATTGATACTGAGAAAGGGGATCTGAAAGGAGTTTGGAATAAGTATTAATGTCGGCTAGCAACCAATGCGCCTCTTGGAGGTAGTCTTTTTTTATCTTGGACTACCAAACTACCCCCTTTTTTTGGACTGTTTGACAATAATGTCTTTATTAGCTGTTAAATCTTTAGGTGCTTGCCGTTCAGCTGCCTTTAAGTTGGAATAGTTGTGTTTAACAGGGGTGGTACAAAGATATGTGAAGACCTTGTATACAGCCTGATAAAATGTCTCGATGTAGGGACCTTTGTATTGTGTAGGGTTGAATGGAGATGGAGGTCAGAGATTGGTATGTTTGACCTCTGGGTCTAAAGTCTGGTACACACGATCGGAATGTTGGCCAACCGAGCATTTGATTTTTTTATACAAAGGGCGTGTGCCAGGAAGTTGTCTTGCATACTAACAGCACACAATTGTCGGCCAACAAACACGAACGTTGTGACGTACTAGACGTACTACGAGACTGCAAGGAGGAAGTTAATTTTTCAAGCGCCATCCTTTGGGCTCCTTCTGCTAATTTCGTGTTAGTAGAAGTTTGGTGAGTGTTGATTTGCGCTTTTTAGTTTGTGCTTTTCAGTTTGCTTTTGAACGGTCGTTTGTCAACCAGCCATGTTGCAGAATCAGAGGAGAGAACGTGGTTATATTGGTAGGGATGAGCTTTATGTTTGGGTCGAACATGAGTTCGACTCGAACATTGGCTGTTCGCCGAATAGCAAACAATTTGGGGTGTTTGCGGCAAATTCGAAAGCTGCGGAACACACTTTAAAAGTCTATGTGAGAAATCAAAAGTGCTAATTTTTAAGCTTAATATGCAAGTTATTGGCATAAAAAGTGTTTGGGGACCTGGGTCCTGCCCCAGGGGACATGTATCAATGTAAAAAAAGTTTTAAAAACTGACGTTTTTTTCAGGAGCAGTGATTTTAATAATGCTTGAAAGTGAAACAATAAAAGTGAAATATTCCTTTACATTTCGTACCTGGGGGTATGGATATTAAGGGGAACTCTGCGCCAAATAAAAAAAAAATGGCGTAGGGGTCCCCCGCAAAATCCATACCAGACCCTTGTATGTGAATATATATATATATATATATGTGTGTGTATATATATTATTTTATCACACACACACACACACACACACACACACACACACACACACATATATATATAGTGATATATAATTTTTAATTATCTTCTAATTATTTTTATTTTATATTTAATAATTTTAATACACACACATATATATATATATATATATATATATATATATATATATATATATATATATATAGATATATAATTTTTTATTATAATTGTTACATTTTTTTTTTAAAGGTGACTGCTGTTTAAGGTGAAACAAAGGCGGAGAAACAATTGGAGAGTATATAACAAATGTAATTATTGTAAAGTAATAATACTATATTTATTATGATTCATTACAATTATGGATTAGTATTAATTGAATGTAATTATAAAAGGGATACACACAAACACACACACACACACACACATATATATTAAAATATATATAGACACATACAACTATTTTATTCTATATTATCTTTATGTTTACTCATTAATAGATCCTATTATTGATTAATGCAATTTTTATATTATAGAAGACTTCCGCAGAAGGACAAATAGATCTGGTAATTAATTAACATCACAAGTAGACTATAGCTATTGTACACATTAAATATATTATTTTGCATAAATATTATATTCTTAAAGGACATACTTTTTTTATTACATTTTAATTTTATATAAATTTTATTTTTTAGAATGTTTACTCTCTTTTTGAAATTCTTTAAATGTATTTATATATAATTATCCTAATATAAATTCATTTCTATCTATCTATCTATCTATCTATCTATCTATCTATCTATCTATCTATCTATCTATCCCTATAACAATATAAAAAATTCCCAAAAAAATATATTTCATTATTTAATAAAAATCATTAGAATACCTTTTATTTATATACCACAAACTATAAAATAAATCATATAAATGTCATATAAGGTTAAATAATTAGAAAATAGAGTTTACCTAAATTTTCTGAGTAAACAAGAACATAAGCTACAAATAACACTCCATCCTGGTCTGTGATAAACTTAAAATTATGTCTAAATGTGGTTATTAGAATTATTATAAATTTCAAAGCACTTTTTTAAAATGACACTGAGCTATGTCTAATCCTGCATTGGATAATGTCCAGAGTTTGACCCACTTATTACCTCTAAAATGACAGTCCTGTCAAACAGAGCATTAATCAGAAAAGCGGCTAACTGGCCTACGTTCAAAGATCTATAAAGCAGTGGTGGCCCATCAATAGGGGACACATGGGCGTCCCCCCCCCCCCAAAACTACTTATTAAAAAATAAAAAATGTAAAAAAAATATATATATATTTTTTAAAGTGTCCCTTTAAGTGGATGTGTTAAGGGCGCCGGACATGGGGTGCTATTGGAGGCATGACCCGTGTGTAAACATGTGATTGGGCTAAGAAGCTCTATTGGCGTAGTTTAGAGTGTGTTCGGGGCGCAAAGGCTGTAGCCACAAAAACTCCACATCTAGGCTCTAGCATTAGGTTTGCAGTGCTTGTAATTGATTGGGTCCATAGGGTGGGGCTTTAATTAGACCTGCCGCGTCATTGGCTCACAGGCTGCCTGTCTCCTTCAGTAAGTGAGGGGGAAATCATGAGCAGAAGAGAACTGGTCAGGGAGGACAGGGAGCTACTTATTGAAAAAAAAAATGTAAAAAACAAAACAAAAAACGAGGTACCATTGGAGGCATGACCCGTGTCTAAACACGTGATTGGGGCTAAGAAGCTCTATTGGCGTAGTTTAGAGTGTGTTCAGGGTGCAAATGCTGTAGCCACAAAATCTCCACATCTAGGCTCTAGCATTAGGTTTCCAGTGGTTGTAATTGATTGGGTCTATAGGGTGGGGCTTTAATCAGACCTGCAGCGTATTTGGCTCACAGGCTGCCTGTCTCCTTCAGTAAGTGAGGGGGAAATCACGAGCAGAAAGAAGAGAACTAATCAGGGCAGACAGGGAGCTGAGGCAGCTCCATTCATCCCTGTGACACAGACTCAGCATCCAGCAATGCACACAGAGGGATCACACAGAAATCTTCAGGTACATTTCTACATGCCAGGACTGTAGGGGGGGGGGCAGAAGGGGCTATTATCACTGTGTCCTGACTCCTGAGAGACTGTAAAGCAGCATTTTAATCTCCAACTTTACTTCACCTCTCTCCATGTAATGCAAGTCAGTACACCTTCCCTTTTCTCCCCTGCCTGTTCATGTGCTATAGAGAAACAAAAATTGCGTGGGCATTGTTATGCAAATTAGATCGGCCGTTGCGATTCGGATGGGGGGCACAGTAGGTGTACAGACCCAGGAACTCAGCACAGGAATGATGGAAACCCCTCATAATGGGCACAGCAGGTGTACAGACCCAGGAACTCAGCACAGGGATGATGGAAACTCCTCATAATGGGCACAGCAGGTGTACAGACCCGGGAACTCAGCACAGGGATGGTGGGAACCCTCATAATGGGCACAGCAGATGTACAGACCCAGGAACTCGTTACAGGGATGGTGGGAACCCCTCATAATGGGCACAGTAGGTGTACAGACCCAGGAACTCAGTACAGGGATGGTGGGAACCCTCATAATGGGCACAACAGGTGTACAGACCCAGGAACGCAGTACAGGGATGGGGGGAACCCCTCATAATAGGCACAGTAGGTGTACAGGGATGGTGGGAGGAACCCTCATAATGGGCACAGCGGGTGTACAGACCTGGGAACTCAGTACAGGGATTGTGGGAACTCCTCATAATGGGCACCTCAGGTGTACAGACCCAGGAACTCTGCACAGGGATTGTGGGAACCCCGCATAATGGGCAAAGTAGGTGTACAGACCCAGGAACTCAGTACAGGGATGGTGGGAACCCCTCATAATGGGCACCGTAGGTGTACAGACCCGGGAACTCAGTACAGCCTGTCCTTATACATTTACTTGAGATCACTTAGACCCAGTGGGTCTCTATAGTGGGAGGTAGCGCCAACACCCCATTCTTTTATATTATATCCTATTTTCCCTAGGGAGTTTTTAGGGGGGCTGCAACCTCTGTCTGGTGTTTTCCTGAGCGCGGATTCCCTACTTCTTTAATAATAGTCTAATGTCCATAAAATTTCATAATCTACCCAATAGACCTCATGCACACAGGGTGTTTGCTTTGCTCCTCTGAACATCAGAACTCCTGGCAGGAGAAAAGCCCACTGCAGGCGCGTCATGCGTTTTATCGTAAATATATCCTATTGGCCAAAATATTTATTTGTTCTGGCCATTTAAATGCATTACCTCTCAAATGCGCCTAAATGCGTCTAGCGTTTCAGTGTGTTTGGCTTTTTTCTGCGCTTCACCTCCTCTCCTAAACGTGCTTTCCATGGGGGGTTTTTTTCAGACTGTAATTGCTCTGCTTCTAATATGTCTGTAAATGCCTGTGTGCATGTGTTGCATTTGTTAAAATTGATTTTTATTATATTACTCAGACATAGGATACTTGGGACAATTTTACAATAGTGAGTTGGTCAGATTACTGTCAGTTTTTTGGTTTGAGTAGATTTCTCAAACAAATGCTGTTTTTATACAATGGGGTTTAGATACCATTGTTGTATTATAGCTACAGTAAACAAGTAAGACATTACTTGTTTGAGATTTCTTTCAGCTCTCAAACTGAAAGAATGACTGTTAGATTACTGACAGATTTGGTTTAAGTAGACAATAGGTAGATAGCATTGTTGTATTCAACAGCTACAGTAAACAGGTATGTTTTCTGTTGTTTGGTAACTTTGCCTGACACATAAAAGCAGGCATAAGCTAGGACACACACATCATGTTGCTGTAAGATCAGAAGAAGCCACTCATGATAGAAGAACAGAACCTGGTCTCCAAGAAGAATCATTGCCAATGGAGATCACGAATTTACCGTAACAGAAGACAAGTAACCTTTAAATGTATTTGTACTGTTATAGACCATAGGCTGTTCATTTGCTAGCCATTTTTGCTTGTTATAGAGATCTGTCAGTCTTGTATTGTATTCCTAATATTGTAATAGTTTTGTATGTACAGCATCTTGTATAGTGAAAGCACATTTACACACTGCAGAAGTCTCAGCTTCCTTGTTATACCACAGAGTAACCTTGCTAGATAGACGCAAGCAAAACATTTGGGGGCTCGTCCGGGATCTGTGCTATAATTCATTTGAAGCAGACTTGTTTTTCTGTAGTGTGTTGTGTAGCTTGTGCTAGGTAAAATGCTGCGTAAGCTGTTTAGGAAAAGCAAGGCTGCAGAGGGTTCTGGTGACCAGAAGAAAGTGTGCAGCTTACCTATCTGGGCCAGAAATAATGAGTGGGAGCCTCTTGCTAAAGAATTTGTGAAGTATGCTTCTCCCTTGAAGATGACTTGGGGTGATAAGGTCTCAGATCATTTTGTAGATTTTAGCCTTAAGGGGTTGGATTTAAGTAAGAAAGAGGAGAGGACAGTGTCCACAGTGGGTTGGTACTTCCTCTATGCTCTCTATACTGAATCACATAGAAGGGAGAAGGCAGAGGCAGAAGTTAAGGTATTAAAAGACCAGCTAGCAGTTGCTTCAGAGTGTGTACGTTCAACCGCTAGTCGGGCTGATGATTTGCAAGAGCGGTGTGCAGCCCTCATGACCAAATCAATTAATGCCTTAAGGAAAAGGAAGGAGCATAAACCTGTTAGTAAAGCCAGGGTACGTGCCATTGTCACATCCCAAAATTGGGATTGTGAGGATGTGCTCTCCTCAAATGATAGTGAGGATGAGGACATAGAGTTTGATATTTCAGATGATGATCTGCTAGTAGGAAAGAAAAAGTATGCCAGACCTCTCATTACTAAGCATAGGAAACGGCAACATGATAGAGAGGATATGGCAGATGGGGAGGTGCATTATCGCAACCCCAGAGATGTTGAACTTGAAGAAGTACGGGCAGGGCTGGTGCAAGGATCTTTGACACCCTAGGCAAAACCTAATTTTGCCGACCCCCCCCCGGCTGCGCCCCTGACTCCACTTTAACCTGCCCTTGCAACACATGTGACCTATCTGACCCTTACACTAACCCCCTGTCCCCTACACTAACCCACCTGACAATTACACTGACCCCCCCTTACCTGAAAAATACACTGACCCCCCCTTACATGACACATACACTGACCCCCCCTTTACATGACACATACACAGACCCCCCTTACATGACACATACACTGACCCCCCCCTTACATGACACATACACTGACCCCCCTTACAGGACACATACACTGACCCCCCTTACAGGACACATACACTGACCCCCCCTTACATGACACATACACTGACCCCCCCTTACATGACACATACACTGACCCCCCTTACAGGACACATACACTGACCCCCCTTACAGGACACATACACTGACCCCCCTTACAGGACACATACACTGACCCCCCCTTACAGGACACATACACTGACCCCCCCTTACAGGACACATACACTGACCCCCTTACAGGACACATACACTGACCCCCCTTACAGGACACATACACTGACCCCCCTTACAGGACACATACACTGACCCCCCTTACAGGACACATACACTGACCCCCCCTTACAGGACACATACACTGACCCCCCTGACTCCTACTTCCTGCACTACTCAAACACACTCCCCCCCTCCCCCTCCCCCTCATACAGCATGTAGATCAATACGTCCTCCTCCTTACCTCTGCTCTTTGCTTTGGTGCTTCGTCAGCCATCATCAGGGCTCTGCTCAGGGGCCAGGCCAGCGCCATCCATCCTCTCCATGGAGTCCCCGCCAGGGCCAGGCCAGCGCCGCCCCGCCTCCAATGCCATCCACCCGCTCCATGGAGTCCTCGCTAGGCGGGAGGTCAGTCAGCTACTCCTCAGCCCCGCCCCTCCGCTGCACACACAAGACACACAGCGCCGCACCAGAGGGACAGGCTGGAGCAAAGGAGTCCCGGAGCGGCGCTGTGTGATTATACCTGTCTGAGGACTGAGGAGATGTGACAGCGCAGCGGGGCGCTCTGCGCTACACATGGGGGGATTTGGTGGCACCGTGGCGGCACACTGAATGGGGCCAGGCCAGCGATCAGGAGAGAGGAGAGCCTAGCTCACACTGTCACACAGGACAGAGGCTTAGGTTGCGCCCTAGGTGGTAGTGCGCCCCTAGGCGGCTGCCTACTTCGCCTAGTGGTAGCGCCGGCCCTGAGTATGGGAGTTTACACAAACTGAACTCCATGAGCTGGCAAAACATTACAAACAAAGGTCTCGGGAGCCCCTATTGAGTTGGCTCCTACGCTTATGGGATGAAGGGGCGGACAGTGTTGTTTTGTCAGGTAAGGAAGCAGTGGCTATGGGAGTGTTAACCCATGATCCACAATTGCGCCAGGCAATGCGAAAAGCCCGAGAGTTTAGCGTGAATTTTTCACTGTTAGACCTCGTGAGAGATGGAATAGTCCGAGTATACGCCAGTCCTACTGACCTGGAAAATACCTACTCCTGGAGATCAATAGGAGAGGGTATTTCCAGGTTACGTGAGATGGGTTGTATAACCGGATTAAATACATTTCCAGAATGGATAGGTCCAGATATGGAACCCTTTACGTCTGCTCTGCGCTCTAAGCTGATGAAGTCTGCGCCATTTAATCTCAGGGCTCCATTATTGTCTTTGTTGGGAGGCCTGGGATTAAAACAGCAAGATTCATGAAGCCACAACCCTTTTAAGCCAGTTGGGGGAGATAGAGGAGGCTAAAACAAAACCTGTCAGGGCAGTAGATAAGGTCAAGGCCAGACAGGAAGAATACAAGCAGAAAAGAACAGAGAAGAAACGGAATGGGGTAGAGAAGACAGAAGGTGAAGAAAAAAACAGGCTTGTTATTTCTAGGAAAGAAATGTGGGTGGATCTATTAAAGGCAGGAGTACCTAAAGATGAGATAGATGGCATTTCTACTGCAGAAATGCTGAAGAGGTGGAAACATTTAGTAGGTAAAACTGTCAGGGTTAGAAACACTACTCCTAGTGAAGATAACATCAGCCTAGACTTAGAGGAAACAGAACAGACCCCTCCTGTTAGCCCCAAACCAATTCCCAAAACTGAACATGAACCCAAACCCAAATCCCTTTATCCTGGGGAGGAGTTAGAGAGAATCAGAAAAGGGGATTTATGAAGGGAAGGTGAGTCTCCAGTAATAGCAGCAAGGGCAGTGACAGCAGGAGACCGACGCCCATATGCACCTGTCACTGTATGGGGGGGGAAGTCATCTTCTCCTACACATGTAATGGCTTTAGTTGATAGCGGAGCTGAAGTTACACTTTTGGAAGGAAATCCTTCCTATCACAAAGGAGAATTGATTTATGTAGAAGGTTTGGGAGGGCAAACTACACCAGTAGTTAGGATACGGGTGAAATCGGCTATTGGCAAGGGATCAGGATTTATGACAAATGTTTTGATATCAGAGTTACCTGCAAATATTCTTGGGATGGATGTACTTCAAGGTCAGTCAATTCAGACTGAAAGAGGTACATTCACATTCGGGTATCCTGATAAAGCGTATCTGGTAAGGGCGGTGAAGGCTGTGGTCAGAGGTCATGCGAAATGGACCCCTGTCTACATTCCTCCACCAGAGAAGCCAGTCTGTCTCAAGCAGTACAGACTTCCTGGAGGCCACAAAGAAATAGGGGAGACTATTCAAGAACTGTTGAGAGTAGGGATCCTTAGACCTGCTGTAAGTCCTAAGTCCTTTCTCGTCTCCGGTGTTCCCAGTAATGAAACCTGATGGGACATATAGAATGACTGTGGATTACAGAGGTCTAAACAAAGTGGCACCTCCATTGAAGTCAGCTGTACCAGATATGATCTCAATTGTTGAGAAAATTGCTAAAGATGCAGGAGAATATCATGCTGTGATAGACCTGGCTAATACTTTCTTTTCAATTTTGATAGACCCAGATTGTCAAGACCAGTTTGCTATGGTGTGGGACGGCCGCCAGTACACTTTCACTGTCCTTCCGCAAGACTATCTTCATTCTCCAACGATTTGTCATGGACTGATTGCCCGAGATTTAAGTACCCTGAATTTGAAAGTTGCTGTGTTTCACTACATTGATGACATCATGATCTCTGGGACAAAAGAAGATGTAACTGAAGCACTGCACCTGCTGATACAGCACTTGGAGAACAGAGGGTGGGCTATCAACAGAGACAAAGTCAAAGGACCTGCCACAGAGGTGAAATTCCTAGGAATGATGTGGACTGGGCCACAGAGGAAGATCCCAGAGACAGTTGTGCAAACTATCCAGGCGCTGTCGCTCCCTACTAGTGATGAGCCGAACACCCCCGGGTTCGGTTCGCACCAGAACCCGCGAACGGACCGAAAGTTCGAACGAACATTAGAACCCTATTAAATACAATGGATGCGAACGTTCGAATTCTAAAGTGCTAATTATAACAACTATTATGCATGTTATTGTCCTAAAAAGGGTTTGGGAACCCGGGTTCTGCACCAGGGGACATGTATCAATGCAAAAAGAAGTTTTAAAAACGGTCGTTTTTCGGGAGCAGTCATTTTAATGATGCATAAAGTGAAAAAAAAAAAGTCAAATATTCCTTTAAATATCGTACCTGGGGGGTGTCTAAAGTATGCCTGTGAAGTGCCACGTGTTTCCCGTGTTTAGAACTGTCCCTGCACAAAATGACACTTCTAAAGGAAAAAAAAGCCATTTAAAACTGCTTGCGGCTTTAATGTAATGTCTGGTCCCGGTAATATGGATGAAATTCTTTAAGAAAAATGGCATAGCTACCCCATGACCCCCCCCCCCCCCCCTACCCCAGCCCATTACCAGCCCCTTTGGGTCTTGTATGGATATTAAGGGGAACCCCGCACATAAAATAAAAAAGGCCCTATATACTCTGAACAGCCCTATACAGGCGGTGCATACAAGACAGGGACTGTAGGTTTGTTCTTATGTAGAATCTGTTTGTAATTTTGAACAGGTACATTGTTGAAGTGTAGCTCCAGACCAAAAATCTATTTTTAAACTTTTTGGAAAACATAGGTAAGGGTTATCACCCCTGTAACATTTGTTTTGCTGTCTGTGCCCCTGTTCAGAACATTTCACCTCACTTTCCGTCCCAATGACAACTCTTTTTGAAATGTGGTGTTTTTCTTGAAACAAGGATTGCTGATAAAGCATCAGTACAGAGGAGACACCTTTCTCCCATATTTATTCTTACAGGAGAGAATTTTCCTTCCTAGTGGTAGATTTCCTCTCACTTCCTGTTGTCTTCTTGCGTTTGCAAGTAGGAGTCGTTTGTAAGTTGGATGTTTGAAAGTAGGGACCTGCCGTATATACTCTGCAGAAATAGGCCCCTTAGTTGTTGGTGTTGGCACAACACTGTAAGCACTCACAGTTACTCTTGGTTGGTGCTGGAACGCCCTGCTGTCAACTATTATATCAGGAATTTTAATTACATATAATTGTTGAACAGTGGTAGTAAAAATTGGGCCTTTGATGGTGGTGCTGGTGCCACAACACTGTAAGCCCTGACAGTTACTCTTGGTGGGTGCAGCAATGGGCCCTGCTGTGAATTATTAGATCAAGAATTGTAATTACATGCCCCTGTTGAACAGGGGCTGAAAAATTGGGCCTTAGGCACTGGTGGCACAACACTGCAACCCCTCACAGATACTGTACTTGGAGCACAGCAATGAGCCCTGTTGCAAAGTATTGCTTCAAAAATTGTAATGACACGCCCCTGTTAAACAGGGGCTGAAAAATTGGGCCTTAGGCACTGGTGGCACAACACTGCAACTCCTCACAGATACTGTACTTGGAGCACAGCAATGAGCCCTGTTGCAAAGTATTGCTTCAAAAATTGTAATGACACGCCCCTGTTAAACAGGGGCTGAAAAATTGGGCCTTAGGCACTGGTGGCACAACACTGCAACTCCTCACAGATACTGTACTTGGAGCACAGCAATGAGCCCTGTTGCAAAGTATTGCTTCAAAAATTGTAATTACACGCCCCTGTTAAACAGGGGCTGAAAAATTGGGCGTTAGGCACTGGTGGCGGCACCCATAAACAAAAATGATCTTACAAGCTATCATCATCAATCGTATCATTGAGGACTCGGAGGAGGAGGATAGCCAGTCAACATAACAGCACAGGCACTCAGCATCAGCATCAGTCTTGAAGGGATGTGACATGTTAAAATCAATTAGTCTGTTATATCAGCATCAGGTGTGTGGTAGCTGGTGGTGATCCAAGACTGGTTCATCTTGATGAAAGTCAGTCGATCAACCGAGTCGGTGGACAGGCGCACCCTGTGATCCGTGACAAATCCTCCAGCAGCACTGAATGTGCGTTCCGAAAGAACGCTGGATGCAGGACAGGCCAGTAGCTCAATTGCATACTGTGCAAGCTCTGGCCAGTGATCCATCCTCAAGACCCAGTAAGCCAGAGGATTTTCGGTGGGGAAGGTGTCCAAGTCTGACCTTGCCCCTAGATATTCCTGCACCATGTTTATCAGACGCTGGCGATGGTTGCTGGAACCGATCATACTTTGGGGCTGCGGACTAAAGAATTGTCTGAACGCATCGGTCAGACGGCCACCTTCCCCACCGCTCCTTCTTTGACTGGCCGAAGCCTCAGCAACTCGTTGTCCAGGACCAGGAGTTTGCAACCTCCCAGTCTCTGGGAACGCGTTGCACAGACCTTTCTGCAAGGCCTCCCGGAGTTGTCTCATCCTCTGCTCCCTCTGCGACGGTAACATAAGGTCCGCAACCTTACCCTTGTACCGTGGATCAAGGAGAGTGGCCAGCCAGTAATGGTCCCTCTCCTTGATCCGAAGAATACGAGGATCCTTCCGCAGACTTTGCAGGATCAGGGAGGCCATGCAGCGTAGGTTTGCTGAGGCATTCGCTCCGGAGTCCTCTGGGTCACTAAGGACGACATGATCCGCAGCCACCTCCTCCCAGCCACGTACAAGTCCACTGGTTTCTTGGGACTGTAAATCATCCCTAAAAGACTGCTGCTGATGATGCTGAGTGCCAGCCTCCACCTCCATGCTGACACAATCCTCCTCCTCCTCCTCCTCCTCCTCTTCCTGTGCGATGGGTGGGACAGAAGGAACACTGTCTGGGTAAAGGGGGCCTTGAGAGGCAAGGAAGTCCTCCTCTTCCTGCCTCTGTTCTGCCTCAAGTGCCCTGTCCATTATTCCACGCAGCGTGTGCTCCAACAGGTGGACAAGAGGTACAGTGTCACTGATGCATGCACTGTCACTGCTCACCATCCTCGTGGCCTCCTCAAATGGTGCCAGGACAGTGCATGCATCCCTGATCATGCCCCACTGGCGTGGAGAAAAAAAACCAAGCTCCCCTGACCCTGTCCTGGTGCCGTAGTCGCACAGGTACTCATTGATGGCCCTCTGCTGCGTGTGCAGCCGCTGCAGCATGGCCAACGTTGAGTTCCACCTGGTGGGCATGTCACATATAAGGCGGTTCTTGGGCAGGTTCAACTCCTTTTGCAGCTCAGCCAGGCGAGCACTGGCATTATAAGATCTGCGGAAATGCACACAGACTTTCCTGGCCTGCCTCAGGACATCCTGTAAGCCCGGGTACCTGCCCAAGAAGCGCTGCACCACCAGGTTAAGGACGTGAGCCACACAGGGCACATGGGTCAGTTGTCCCTGTCGGAGGGCGGAGAGGAGGTTGGTGCCATTGTCGCAAACCACCATTCCTGGCTTAAGCTGGCGTGGCGTCAACCACCTCTCGGCCTGGCCCTGCAGAGCAGACAGGACCTCTGCCCCAGTGTGGCTTCTGTCCCCCAAACACACCAGCGCAAGCACGGCATGGCATCTTTTTGCCTGCGTACTTGCGTAGCCCCGTGAACGGCTACGGAGCACCGCTGGTTCATAGGACAAACCACAGGAAGAGGCCATGGAGGAAGAAGAAGAGGAGGGGGTGGAGGAGAGAGGTGTGTCACAACCAGTAGTAGCATTTTGGAGGCGTGGCGGTGGGACAACCTCCAACACTACTGCACCTTGTCCTGAATCCTTCCCAGCTGCCAAAAGAGTGACCCAATGGGCCGTGAAAGAAAGGTAACGTCCCTGTCCATGCCTGCTGGACCATGAGTCAGCGGTAATATGCACCTTACCGCTGACCGCCCTGTCCAGCGAGGCCAAGACATTGCCTTCCACATGCCGGTAGAGAGCCAGAATAGCCTTCCGTGAGAAAAAGTGGCGTTTGGGAACCTGCCACTGAGGAACCGCACATTGCACAAACTCACGGAAGGGGGCCGAGTCTACCAACTGAAAAGGCAGCAGTTGAAGCGCTAGCAATTTAGCCAAGCTAGCATTCAACCGCTGGGCATGTGGATGGCTGGGAGTGAACTTCTTTCGACGGTCCAGCAGCTGGGGCAGGGAAATTTGCCTGCTAGAATCGGACGTCGGTGTACTGCTAGCAGAGTGGGCGCAAGTACTTGGCTGTGACACACCTAATTCTACACCTTCATTCCTCTCAGTGCATGTTTCAGAGAGGACTGAAGTTATAGTGGGGTTGGAGATCCCAGCTGATGCGGTGCAAGGAGAGGTCCGCTTTGTTCTTTGGTGTGGGTCTTTGAGGTAGGCTTGCCAACGAGCTGCATGGCAGGTCAACATATGTCTGGTCAGGCATGTGGTACCCAAGCGGCTGATGTTTTGGCCACGCGATATACGCTTGAGACATATGTTGCAAACAGCAGCTGTGCGATCTGATGCACTAGCCTCAAAAAAGGCCCACACCAAAGAACTTTTTGAATGACGGGCAGAGGCAGCGCCCTGCACAGGCGGAGCTCTGCGGTGTGATTCCGTCGGTGTACTGCCCTTACGCTGGCCACCAAAGGGCATCCTGCCTCGTTGGAGATGTGCCTCCTCCTCATCCTCCTCCTCCTCCTCTCTCCTATTAGGCACCCACGTGGAGTCAGTGACCTCATCATCCCCTCCCTCCTCATCACTGGAGCCAATCTGGCAGTATGCTGCAGCTGCTGGAACATGACTGCCAGATTGGTGTCCTTCTTGAGCATCCCCTCTGTCTGCTCTCACGCTACTGCCTTCCTCTAGCTGGGTTTCATCATCAGACCCTTCGAAACGCTGGGCATCCTCCTGGAGCATGTACCCAACACTGTGCTGAAACAGTTCGGGGGACTCCTCAGGAGGAGGACATGGTGGGTCTAGGGAAGGAGTGACTGATGATTTGTCTGACATTGATACCAGGGAAGACGACGCTTTGGCAGCTGCTTTTCCAGTACCCTGAGCCTGGGTGAGAGAGGATGAGGAGGAGGAGGAGGGCTTGGTCATCCACTCTACCAAGTCTTCGGCATGATGTGGCTCAACATGTCCAGCTGCCGAAAAGAAGGACAAGCGTGTCCCATGGCCATGTGCTGATGACAATGCACCGCGTCCACGACCAGCACTGTTGCCCCCAGACACAGAGCCTGCTTGCCCTCTTTTATTGCCTCCTGACTGTCTGCCTCTCCTTGTTTGCCTTCCAGACATTCTAATAGATGGCCTGCAGGGAGATGGGAAAAAAGCAATAAGGGCTACCTTCAGGTGTCCTTCTCTGTCCCTTGAAACAAGGACTTTCACAGTGAAAGAAACTGACACTCTCCCTACCTACAGTTTTCTGTCCCTAGAAAAAATATTTTTTTTAAGCACAATATAGCACAAGGACAATTCACTCACTGTCCTTACAGGTCCCTGGAAACAAGGACTTGCAGAGTGAAAGAAAAAAAACACTCTCCCTACCTACAGTTTTCTGTCCCTAGAAAAAATGTTTTTTTTAATCACAATATAGCACAAGGACAATTCACTCACTGTCCTTCCAGGTCCCTGGAAACAAGGACTTGCAGAGTGAAATAAACTGACACTCTCCCTACCTACAGTTTTCTGTCCCTAGAATAAATGTTTTTTTTAAGCACAATATAGCACAAGGACAATTCACTCACTGTCCTTACAGGTCCCTGGAAACAAGGACTTGCAGAGTGAAAGAAAAAAAACACTCTCCCTACCTACAGTTTTCTGTCCCTAGAAAAAATGTTTTTTTTAATCACAATATAGCACAAGGACAATTCACTCACTGTCCTTACAGGTCCCTGGAAACAAGGACTTGCAGAGTGAAATAAACTGACACTCTCCCTACCTACAGTTTTCTGTCCATAGAAAAAATGTTTTTTTTAATCACAATATAGCACAAGGACAATTCACTCACTGTCCTTACAGGTCCCTGGAAACAAGGACTTGCAGAGTGAAAGAAAAAAAAACACTCTCCCTACCTACAGTTTTCTGTCCCTAGAAAAAATGTTTTTTTTAATCACAATATAGCACAAGGACAATTCACTCACTGTCCTTCCAGGTCCCTGGAAACAAGGACTTGCAGAGTGAAATAAACTGACACTCTCCCTACCTACAGTTTTCTGTCCCTAGAATAAATGTTTTTTTTAAGCACAATATAGCACAAGGACAATTCACTCACTGTCCTTACAGGTCCCTGGAAACAAGGACTTGCAGAGTGAAAGAAAAAAAACACTCTCCCTACCTACAGTTTTCTGTCCCTAGAAAAAATGTTTTTTTTTAAGCACAATATAGCACAAGGACAATTCACTCACTGTCCTTCCAGGTCCCTGGAAACAAGGACTTGCAGAGTGAAAGAAAAAAAACACTCTCCCTACCTACAGTTTTCTGTCCCTAGAAAAAATGTTTTTTTTAATCACAATATAGCACAAGGACAATTCACTCACTGTCCTTACAGGTCCCTGGAAACAAGGACTTGCAGAGTGAAAGAAACTGACACTCTCCCTACCTACAGTTTTCTGTCCCTAGAATAAATGTTTTTTTAAGCACAATATAGCACAAGGACAATTCACTCACTGTCCTTCCAGGTCCCTGGAAACAAGGACTTGCAGAGTGAAAGAAACTGACACTCTCCCTACCTACAGTTTTCTGTCCCTAGAATAAATGTTTTTTTAAGCACAATATAGCACAAGGACAATTCACTCACTGTCCTTCCAGGTCCCTGGAAACAAGGACTTGCAGAGTGAAAGAAACTGACACTGTCCCTACCTACAGTTTTCTGTCCCTAGAATAAATGTTTTTTTAAGCACAATATAGCACAAGGACAATTCACTCACTGTCCTTCCAGGTCCCTGGAAACAAGGACTTGCAGAGTGAAAGAAACTGACACTGTCCCTACCTACAGTTTTCTGTCCCTAGAATAAATGTTTTTTTTAAGCACACTATAGCACAAGCACAAAACACACTGACACTCTCCCTACCTATCCTTCTCTTTCCCTAAACTAAAGGAATCCAGGTTAAGCAAGAAAGAAATAACAGTCACTGTCCCTGCCTATGCTGCTCTATCCCTGCTCCGGAACACACTACACTAGGCCGCCGTGCTGGCGGCCTTTTATAGTGTGGGGCGTGTACTAAACACCCTCAGCAATAATTGGCCACAGGCATCCTGCCTGTGGCCAATCATTGCTCTCCTCGCTGCCGGCGCTGTGATTGGCCAAGCATGCGGGGTCACAGTGCATGCTTGGCCAATCACAGCGCCTGGATGACACTGCGATGGCGTAGTGCATTGTGGGCCGTTCGCGTCACTCGAATTTGGCGCGAACGGCCCAAATCGTTCGATCTTCGTCGAACGATCGAACAGCCGATGTTCGAGTCGAACGTATGTTCGACTCGAACACGAAGCTCATCCCTACTCCCTACTAACAAAAAAGAGGCACAGAAGTTCATTGGAGTTGTGGGATTCTGGAAATCGTTCATCCCACATCTTGGACTGATATTGAGGCCTATATACATTGTTACCAGAAAAAAGACTGAGTTCTCGTGGGGTTCAGAGCAGCGGACTGCATTTCTGGCTGCTAAAGAAGCTATTTTGCAACATCAGGGATTGGGACCTGTGAGACAAGGAGTATCATTTCAGCTGGATGTAGTGGAGCAGAATGGTACCGTATCTTGGAGTCTGTGGCAGCCAAATGAAAAGAAAGGACTGAGAGCAATACCTATTGGATTTTGGTCCAAACAACTGACAGGGGCACAGACGAGATACACGCCCCTAGAGAAGTACCTGTTTGGGGCCTACACAGCACTTCAACATGTAGAGACCATACAGGAAAGGACACAGTCACCATCCATACTGCATTGCCAATAGTAGGATGGGTGAGAGATAATGGACTGACCACTAGGGCAGCTGTAGCCCAGAACCAGACACTGATGAAATGGAAGTGGTACCTTCAAGAAAGAGGGGGTATTGCAGCTGGGGATGTTAGAGACATTTTAAAACAGTTGGCAGGGCCTGTTACTTTTACCAGCACCCGACCAGAAGAAGAAATTCCTGTGCTGCAGTCATCCCCCATTCAAGAGGCTCCACCCTTTGAGTCTCTGTCAGAATACATGAAGGAGTCAGCGTGGTTCACTGATGGTTCAGCCATATTCACCTCGTCTGGACGTAAATGGACAGCAGCAGCCTACAACCCAAGTACAGACACAGTCCTGCAGGAGTCCGGAATCAGAGGGTCCAGTCAGTATGCAGAGTTGAAAGCTATAGTGATGACTCTTCAGGAGGATCCTTCTTCCCATGTCACTATCTACACTGACAGCTGGGCGGTTTTTAAAGGACTGACAACTTGGATGCCCACGTGGAAGTCCAATGAATGGATGATTCATGGAAAGGTGGTGTGGGGAGGCAAGGAAGTCTGGGACTACATCTGGAAGGAAGCTTACTCCCGCACCATAAAAAGTGGGGCATGTTGATGCACATGTGCTCCTAGTACCAGACTTTGAGAACTATAACAGAGTTGCAGATGAAATCACCAAAGTGAAGGCAGTTGTGCCAATTGATCCTGTTTTGATGAACTTGGCCAACTGGGCCCACAAGCAATCTGGACATTTGGGGCAGAAAGCAACATACAGTAGGTGCCGCCGACATTGTATATTCATCGCCAGGGCCGATCCTAGGCAGGGTGCGCAGGGTGCTTTGCACCCAGGCGCCTGCAGAGGTTGGGCCGCCGAAGTGCCAGAGTTCTCCCCTCCCTCCTTCTCTCCTTGTTTGTGTCCGTCCAGAACCAGTGTTCTGAGCATAGGTGTGTGTCCGTCCAGAACTGATGTGTGAGCATAGGGCAGCCCATCCAGCCTGTCAGTGCTTGGGGGAGGGGCCGCTCCTCTTCCTGACACAAGGGTTCTAGTTTTCAGTGGCTGCTGAGTGCTGATGTGCAGGAATGAATTCCTCACACTTGGAGTCTTGGATCCCGTCTCCACCAACTCCAGTTGGAATGCCTCCCCCTCCCATCTCTATCTCGGGCTGCACAGAGAGAGAACTGAGGTGAGTCACAGTGTTCAGTGTGCTGCGTGCTAGGGGATGGCATTCCCAGCATCCCTTTACATGTGCTCTGGGCTGCCCCTGCTCTAGATGTTTTATGGCATGATAGATTGCATAGGATACACAGCCCCTGCCCATTCCTGCGCCTCAGTAGTCCATCTACAGATGTGATGTATAATGAGATGTACCAAGAGCCCTTTCACATTGACAATGCTGGGGCATTGGCGGTAAAGCGCCGCTAGTTTTAGGGGTGCTTTACCGTCATTTTAGAGGTACATTTAACCCCCACTAGCGGCCAAATAAAGGGTTCAAAGGTGCCAGTGCCGAAGTGCTTTGCAGGCACTGCCCATTGATTTCAATGTATACACCGCTCCTAAAGAGCCTCAAAGAAGCTACTTGCAGGAATTTTTTTGACGTCCTGCCAGCGCACCGCCCCAGTGTGAAAGCACTCAGGCTCTCACACTGGGATTGCAGATCAGGCTTTTTCAGGCGCTATTTTTAATGCTAAAGCGCCTGAAAAAATGCCTCCAGTGTGAAAGGGGTTTAATGGACCATCTCCTGTACTATGTCTGCGGTCTCTGGCCATCTCCTTTACTATGTCTGCAGTCTCTGTCCATCTCCTGTACTATGTCTGCAGTCTCTGACCATCTCCTGTACTATATCTACAGTCTCTGATCATCTCCTGAACTGTGTCTGCAGTCTCTGACTTTCTCCTGTACTGTGTCTGCAGTCTCTGACGTCTCCTGTACCATGTCTGCAGTCTCTGACCGTCTCCTGTATCATGTCTGCAGTCTCTGACCATCTCCTGTAGTATGTCTGGGGGTTCTTTCTAACAGACTCTCTAACAGAAGCCCTCTCTGTGTCCATCAGAGAGGCCCCCCTCCAGGTCCCAATAAAGTACTCTGCTTCTCTTCCTGTATTTTGTTTATTGTTAAGAGATCATGTAAGGATAAAGGATCCCAGGTTAATGAAGACTTCATGGGGGAGGTTCAGTCATTGCCATAGAAAAATTTGTAAAGGGGAGGAGTTAGTAAAATGACCATGCCTATGTGGGGGCGCCAGAAATATTTCTGCACCCAGGCGCCTGTGACCCTAGGATCGGCCCTGTTCATCGCGATCCTATCGCGGAGATTCTCGGCGACAGGGGTGCCGACATCTCGGCGACAGGGTGGCGACACATGTCGCGCTCGCTGTAATAGCGAGGAGACGCGGCACTGTATTGAACGCGGATCCGACGTGGATTCCCGCCAATACCAGGCACTGCGTTTGGTATGAATCCTGAGCGGGAACTCCACGCCAATTTTTAAACAAAAAACCAGCGTGGGTTCCCCCTCCAGGAGCATACCAGGCCCTTGGGTCTGGTCTGGATTTGAAGGGGAACCCTACGCCGAAAAAACGGCGTGGGGGTCCCCCTCAAAATCCAAACCAAACCCTTATCCGAGCACGCAACCTGGCAGGCCGCAGGAGAAGAGAGGGGGACGAGATAGCGCCCCCCCTCCCTCCTGAATCGTACCAGGCCGCATGCCCTCAACATGAGGGGTTTGGTGCTCTGGGGCAGGGGGACGACCTGCGCCCCCCCCACCCCAGAGCACCCTGCCCCCATGTTGATGAGGACAGGGCCTCTTCCCGACAACCCTGGCCGTTGGTTGTCGGGGTCTGCGGGCGGGGGGCTTATCGGAATCTGGGAGCCCCCTTTCATAAGGGGGCCCCCAGATCCCGGCCCCCCCACCCTATGTGAATGAGTATGGGGTACATCGTACCCCCTACCCATTCACCTGGTGGAAAAAAAATGGCAATAAAAACACAACACAGTTTTTTAAAGTATTTTATTGCACAGCTCCGGGGGTCTCTTCCGTCTTCGGGAGTCTCCGGTGTCGTCGCCGCGCTCTCCGGTTCTTTATTCTGCCGGGCCACCGCTATCTTCTTCCAGCTCTTTTGCTAGCGGGGCCCGGTCTTCTCCGTCGCCTTCTTCTTCTCCCGCTCTCCGGTTCTTCTCCCGCTCTCCGGTTCTTTCTTCTGCCGGGCCTCCGCTATCTTCTTGCAGCTCTTTTGCTAGCGGAGGCCCGGTCTTCCCCGTCGTCTCGTCCGGCTCTCCGTTGTCCTTCTGCCGGCCTCTCCACTACCTTCTTGCAGCTCTTTTGCTAGTGGAGGGGCCGGTCTTCCCGTCGTCGCCGTCGGCGTCTTCTTCTCTCTTCTCCTCCTCGATGTTGACTCGTCGCTTCCTCTCGCAGTAATGCTAAATCTTCGGTCTGCAGAGATTTATATAGGCTTCTCATGACGTCACAGTCACATGCTCCGGGTGGCCCTGGAGCATGTGACTGTGACGTCATGGGAACATGTGACTGTGACATCATGAGAAGCCTATATAAATCTCTGCGGACCGAAGATTTAGCATTACTGCGAGAGGAAGCGACGAGTCAACATCGAGGAGGAGAAGAGGGAAGAAGACGCCGACGGCGACGACGGGAAGACCGGCCCCTCCACTAGCAAAAGAGCTGCAAGAAGGTAGTGGAGGGGCCGGCAGAAGGACAACGGAGAGCCGGATGAGACGACGGGGAAGACCGGGCCTCCGCTAGCAAAAGAGCTGCAAGAAGATAGCGGAGGCCCGGCGGAAGAAAGAACCGGAGAGCGGAAGAAGAACCGGAGAGCGGGAGAAGAAGAAGGCGACGGAGAAGACCGGGCCCCGCTAGCAAAAGAGCTGGAAGAAGATAGCGGTGGCCCGGCAGAAGAAAGAACCGGAGAGCGCGGCGATGACACTGGAGACCTCCGAAGACGGAAGAGACCCCCAGAGCTGTGCAATAAAATACTTTAAAAAACTGTGTTGTGTTTTTATTGCCATTTTTTTTCCACCAGGGGAATGGGTAGGGGTACGATGTACCCCATACTCATTCACATAGGGTGGGGGGGCCGGGATCTGGGGGCCCCCTTATTAAAGGGGGCTCCCGGATTCTGATAAGCCCCCCGCCCGCAGACCCCGACAACCAACGGCCAGGGTTGTCGGGAAGAGGCCCTGTCCTCATCAACATGGGGGCAGGGTGCTCTGGGGTGGGGGGGCCGCAGGTCGCCCTCCTGCCCCAGAGCACCAAACCCCCCACGTTGAGGGCATGCGGCCTGGTATGGTTCAGGAGGGAGGGGGGCCGCTATCTCATCCCCCCTCTTCCCCTGCGGCCTGCCAGGTTGCGTGCTCGGATAAGGGTCTGGTTTGGATTTTGAGAGGGACCCCCACGCTGTTTTTTCGGCGTAGGGTTCCCCTTCAAATCCAGACCAGACCCAAGGGCCTGGTATGTTCCTGGAGGGGGAACCCACGCCGTTTTTTTCTTTAAAAATTGGCGTGGAGTTCCCGCTCAGGATTCATACCAAACGTAGTGCCTGGTATTGGCGGGAATCCACGTCGGATCTCCGTCTATCAGCAATGCGTGTCGCTCATCGTGAAAGGAACATTTTTCCTTTCCCGATGACGAGACAGCTCAGCGCTGGCTCTCGCGACGGAGCTCATAGGGTGTCAATCTCGGCGGCACCTACTGTATGACTGGGCACAGCAGAGAGGATTGCCTATATCCATGGACATGATAAAGACTGTAATAGGGAACTGTACAGTGCGTGGAGAAGTGCGACAATAGCCATTGCAAAGTACTCCACTGGGTCGATTAAGAGGGCCTGCAGAGATCTGGCAGATTGACTTCATCGGTCCCCTGCCCCTGGGAAACAATGGACTGAGATATTGTTGCACTGCAGTGGATACCTATTCAGGACTTATGCTTGTTCATCCCGGCAAACATGCAGATCAAGCCGCAACATTTCAACTGCTCCAGAAACTTGTCATTGCTTATGGTTGTCCCAAACAGATCCAAAGTGATAATGGCTCACACTTCACCGGATCAACAGTACAGCAGTGGGCCAAAGATTCTGGAGTGTACTGGTTGTGCCACATCCCATACCATCCACAGGCAGCTGGTTTGATTGAAAGATACAACGGGCTATTGAAAGACCAGATACGCAAACTTACACCCACACATACACTAAGGGGGTGGGATCGGGTCCTCACACAGGCAGTCATGTTGTTAAATTCTAGGCCAATAGCCAAAAGCACACCATATGAGAGGATGGTAGGTGCTGAGGCACAGATTGCACAGATGGAGTGCAAAGTTCAGTATTTATGTAAGGTTCCTGAAAGAACAGGGTTTAACAGATACCATGTTACTGCTTCCCATGACATAGAAACCAAGAGTGGCATATCTGAAGCTGAAGCCTATCTAGGAATAAGAGGGAATCTGGCAGGAAGGTTTGAATTTATATTTGCATTGGCAGATGAGCTTCAAGACAGTGGCTGGGACTCTGACTGGTTAGTGGATACTTCTCAGCAAGAGTGGAAAGTGAGGCTACATAACATCAAAACTTCCAAAATAAACAGCAGTGATCTTCTGGGAAATATCAGTATATTTCCTCTCCTCCCTATTGATGTTCTTTGGGAGGGTCAGAGGTGCATACAGGCAGGTGGCAAAGTATTGGTCAGATATCCAGGCAAGAAGCCATTTAGAGGAGAGATTGTAGCTGAAGGGCTAGGATCTACTGTTTATGTATTGTTAGAAGGAACAGAAAATTTGCTTTGTTTTCCACTCCACAGGCTGTCTCCGATTTGATCCATAGGAAGACAAGAGAAAAGTGGTTACATGATGGGAAGAATGACGGAAGATCGCAAGAGCTGTGGAGAGCAAGGCCTTTGATGTATTTCAAGCCTGGACTTATTTCTAAAGAATTTTAGAATGGACTTTCTAATGAACTATTATCCAAAGACTGAAACACCTTCCCAGTGACACAAATATGGGAGGGGTTGCATTTAAGGAAAATTCATGTGTAGAATGAGTTGTTAGTAATGAAGAGATTTTCTGTGTAGTCTGAGAGAGAAAAAAAAAATCATAGGGTGGAATGTGTTGTGTTTGTTAAAAATATGATTTTTATTATATTACTCAGACGTAGGATACATGGGACAATTTTACAATAGTGAGTTGGTCAGATTACTGTCAGTTTTTTGGTTTGAGTAGATTTCTCAAACAAATGCTGTTTTCATACAATGGGGTTTAGATACCATTGTTGTATTATAGCTACAGTAAACAAGTAAGACATTACTTGTTTGAGATTTCTTTCAGCTCTCAAACTGAAAAAATGACTGTTAGATTACTGACAGATTTGGTTTAAGTAGACAATAGGTAGATAGCATTGTTGTATTCAACAGCTACAGTAAACAGGTATGTTTTCTGTTGTTTGGTAACTTTGCCTGACACATAAAAGCAGGCATAAGCTAGGACACACACATCATGTTGCTGTAAGATCAGAAAAAGCCACTCATGATAGAAGAACAGAACCTGGTCTCCAAGAAGAATCATTGCCAATGGAGATCACGAATTTACCATAACAGAAGATAAGTAACCTTTAAATGTATTTGTACTGTTATAGACCATAGGCTGTTCATTTGCTAGGCATTTTTGCTTGTATAGAGATCTGTCAGTCTTGTATTGTATTCCTAATATTGTAATAGTTTTGTATGTACAGCATCTTGTGAAAGATCTAGTAAAAGCACATTTACACACTTGTGAAAGATCTAGTAAAAGCACATTTACACACTGCAGAAGTCTCAGCTTCCTTGTTATACCACAGAGTAACCTTGCTAGATAGACGCAAGCAAAACAGTGCACATGGACACATAAGCTAACATACAGGTGCTTTTACCGGCTGAGAAAAAAAATGTCAAATGCCAGTATTTTTTAAGCTTTAATCGGAGCCCTTTGTAATCTCATGTAGCCATATTCCTAAGCGATCATCACAAGTCTCTGTGCTTGATATACCATCAGTCCAATTCATGCTTCAGAGTAAGTTTAAGGCCCCGTTCAGTCTAGATTCACACTTGTGGCTCACAGCAGGGGTCCGGTGCGTCCCTGTTCTCCATTTCAGGGATGAATCGGGCCCGAGTTTTTGCCTGCATTTGGACCTAAAACAAAGCATATTTGTCAGGTTGTAAGTTGACAAATGTCATTGCAGATCCCTACTTGTTATTGCTTGTATTGAAACTTACATAACACAGTTGGTGTTCTGTACATTGACCGTGTATAAAAACACCACCCTCCATGTACAACATGTTTAAACATTTGCCAGTTTTATGAGTCATAGCGGGCAGCAGATGAAACTACATAGGTAATTGTAAAAATACAAAATGTAGTGTAGTACTTTTTTTCTTATCAAAAGCGAAATTACCTTTTAAATGCAACCCATCGTCTAACGTTTAATGTTGTAGAGAGGTTATGCAATGGGTTAATAAAGTCAGAACTTAAAATGCAAGTTTAAACCATTTCCTAGTCTGTGATCTCCAGATATCGTCTGGGTTTTAAAACAAATTGAAGCTTAATCGTCGTCGACTTCCTGGCGGGCTCTGCACGTGGAGTATGCGAACGCGCCAGAACTCATCCTTAATGATGTGCAGAGCCCTGTGTATAATGTGCAGCCTGGTATATGATGTGCAGAGCCCGGTGTATAATGTACAGCCTGATATATGATGTGCAGAGCCCTGTGTATAATGTGCAGCCTGGTATATGATGTGCAGAGCCCTGTGTATAATGTGCAGCCTGGTATATGATGTGCAGAGCCCTGTGTATAATGTGCAGCCTGGTATATGATGTGCAGAGCCCTGTGTATAATGTGCAGCCTGGTATATGATGTGCAGAGTCCTGTGTATAATGTGCAGCCTGGTATATGATGTGCAGAGCCCTGTGTATAATGTGCAGCCTGGTATATGATGTGCAGAACCCTGTGTATAATGTGCAGCTTGGTATATTATGTGCAGAGCCCTGTTTATAATATACAGCCTGGTATATGATGTGCAGAGCCCTGTGTATAATGTGCAGCCTGGTATATGATGTGCAGAGCCTGGTGTATAATGCTGACACTATGAGTGGAATACAGGAGACGGAGTGGGTGGATTCTATAAGGGGTGTGGCCTATGAGAAGTGGGAGGGACCAACCACGGAGGGGCGGGGTCTTGCACCCCCCCCATCCTAAAACTTCACCAGCCGCCACTGCTATAAAGGTAAGTTTAATTTATTTTTTAATCAACATAAATGACACCCATACATCCTTAGTGTGATGGCCCTATCCTCCTCTGCAGTTGTTTATGCAACTAAGTCCTCTATATTATATTTTCTAGAATTCCCCCTTTTAAATCCAATTTAAATTTTTCTAATTGGCAATTGCACCAAACAGTGCCACCTAACAGTGCACACAATTTATGTCAATCAGTGCCCGTCAGTGACTCGTGATTAATGTTATAAAATAATTATGACTATCAACTTAGAATGTTTATCTGTGCCACCTATGAATGCACATAAGTGCATTGTGACTGTACACATTTATTTTGTACAGTTTTAGCACATATCAGTGCACAAAAGTTAAACCTATGAATGCAAAACAGTTATGCCACACCAGTAAACACAACAGTGTAACTTTTCACTGCACTAAACTCTAACTTAATCAGTGCATCTCATAGCCTACTCGTTAATGCTAATGCATCCCTCTGGCCTAGTAAGGCCACCAAATTACAGCCACCAATTTTTTATTTTATTTATGTACCTCTACTATCCCACCAAAGAGACAGTAAACGTTA
Organism: Rana muscosa; assembly: GCA_029206835.1. Taxonomy (NCBI): domain Eukaryota; kingdom Metazoa; phylum Chordata; class Amphibia; order Anura; family Ranidae; genus Rana; species Rana muscosa. The sequence continues at coordinate 267,385,936 of CM055120.1, read as the reverse complement.
GAAAAATAAGTTCTTCAAGGCTCAAACACTGTAGCTATTTTAAATAAATTTGATGTTTAATTAAATTGTTCTATGGGCTTGCCATTTGCCCATTCCTAGCAATATTCCCCAATAAAATAAAAAATAATTCAAATTACTTTTCATTCTTGAAAAATTGATAGCTGAAGATCTGTATGTTCGATGTTAGTAACTAGAGTAAAGTGTTAAAATATATATATATATATATATATATATATATATATATATATTACTGGCATTTTAGAGGATTTTTTCATAAAGATGCATTTAATTAAAAATAAAAATAATGAAAAAATGTATTAACATTTAATAATAATTGATCAATTTTCATTATTATGATTACTAATATTGATAATATATTTTTTTTATTATTTAATTTTCAGGTAGACAAAAATGCCAAAGTGCATCTTTAATTGCTGCCCACATAGCACAGGGTTAAAAGCAAAATATCCCGATGTAACACTCAATATATTTCCCAAAAATTTAGAGATGATCAAACTGTGGATAGCCTCATCTACTTTGAGCCAAGAAGACCTAACTAGCATAGCGGATGAAATTTTGAAAGACAAAAATGGAAATCGTTTTCGAATGTGCTCTGCTCATTTTTCAAAAGACTCCTATTACAATTAAAAAAAAAACAAGGCTTTTGAAATCTGACGCTGTACCATCATTTTTACCCAATGACACTTCCATGCCCTTTATGAAGATAAAGCAAACTCATATTTGCTGCCCTTGTCATCAATTCTGCTTGAAAAACAACCTAACAAAAAGAGAAATGGGGACACAAACTGGTGAAGATTTTAATTTTTCAATGTCAGAGAAATCGTATAGCTTTTGTGCAAGTTACCATGACATATGTCATGATCATGAGTACTCATTATCTTGCCCTATTGTTGACCCTCAATTAGAATCTACTCCAGCGAAAAAACAGAAAACAAAAGACATTACTGATTTTCAAATCACACCAATTAAGCCTGCTGTCACACTATCCCAGTGTTTCTCAACTCCTGTCCTCAAGGCGCCCCAACAGGTCATGTTTTCAGGATTTTCCTCAGATGAAATGGCTGTGGTAATTACTAAGGCAGTGAAACTGATCAAATCACCTGTGCAAAATAATGGAAAACCTGAAAACATGACCTGTTGGGGCGCCTTGAGGACTGGAGTTGAAAAACACTGCACTATCCTATGGTGACTTTGCGGAAGCAGAGAGTAGTACTAGTGAATTGTTACTGTCCACTGAACACAATGTGTTTCAGCTTCCAATTTGTGAATTAAATCAGGCCGTTCAAGTTCAATCAACAGGTGTTCATATAACTTTCGAAATAGAAGAAAAAAGTTTTACTCAACATGATACTAATGAAAATATGGATACTATTGGTCAAATAGATACCTCAATGGATCACAATACGACACAGGATGGCAGTTATGTCCCCGATCTTTTAGAAATGTCTGAAACAGATATATCAAGGGCTGAGAGTTCGTTTGAAATTGATAATAAAACTGTTGCAGCAAAAGATCACTGTTTAGGGGTTGACGAACGAAAATTTATCGTTTTTGAATCTAGTCTAGATCAATTACTTTCAAAATTACGTTGCCCAAAAGATGAATGTTTTGAACGAATTACTTCATTCAATAAAGTCATGGTTGGAACTTTACTTAAAGTTTACAGTACATGTGTAGACAATCACCAACTTCTTATTTGAGAAAGCCAAACAAAGATAGGTCATTTAGCTGCTGGTAATCAAATGTTTGCCTCAGCAATGACTTGCAGTGGATCATCTTTTACATCTGTGAAACAAATTATGGATTTTTGCAATATACTTTTTTTTTTTCAAAAGTAACATATCATACATATTTGAATAAATTCATCTATGGCGGGATAGATTATTGTTGGCTGGAAGAAAAAAACAAAATCAAACAAAAATTGCAAAAAAATTCAGTGTTTTTAGTCGGTGACGGACAGTGCGATAGCCCTGGATTTTCTGCAACATACTGTACGTATACCATGATGGAGATCGAGTCTGAATACATTATAGATTTTGAGACGGTGCAGGTGACTCAAACTACTTCGTCCGTTGCCATGGAAAAAATGGCATTCCAGATTTGTCTTGATCGCATAATCCAAGAAAATTACAATGTTCAAGTTCTTGGGACCGATCGACATCTTGGAATAAAAAAAAAAAAATGAGAGAAGAATACAGCCAGATCTCACACCAGTATGACCTTTGGCACCATGTTAAATCATTTAAAAAAAAATATTAGAGGCCAGTAAAAAAGCACATTGTAAAGATCTACAATTTTGGATGTCTGCAGTGGTAAATAATTTTTCCTGACACAGCATGACAGCATATACTTATGGGAAGGCTCCGCCTCCCTGCCCAATTCAGGACCGGTTATATTATAAAAGTAGGTCTCCTCCCTTCCTGCAGTATTCTCTTTTTTTCCCTCACTGCTACAGCCGGTTATGCTACTGCTAAAAAGCAGAATTTTTATTTTTCCCTCACCTTGCCGGACGCTTCTGGCCAAGCCGCACAGGTTCAAGCCTCTCCTGTGACGAAGCTCCCCGCTGTAAAGGTAGACATGAACGCCTATATGGGGGAGACCCCACCCCCCCTCTCAAGATCCAGGAAGATATGGGGGTGAGGGCATCTGGTCTCTAGGGAGTGCTCCTTTATCATGATGCCATGGATGGACATTCATTGGACTTTCTGTTTGGACATAAAGCATGCAGGTGGTAAGGCACCACATGGTGCACAATTCCATTCAGTTACTGCTGCAAGTATGTGGTTAAGCTTACATTTCTGAAGGGTTGTGTCTGCAATACTGCTAATGATGATAGCAGGTGTGCTGTGCTGTGCTGAAGCCTTCCTACTAACTGAACAAGCCTGGCCCTACAGTCTTGACTTATTTTCTGCAGGTATGCTGTTGGTTTGCATTTCTGAAAAGCATATATCACACATGTGAATCTAACTGGCTATCCATAGTGCCACTTTGTTTACTAATGTGTCACAGATTGGAGTCTGTGTCTGCAGTTTTGCTAATGCTTGAACTGATAACAGGTGATATTGAGCCCTTTCCTTTTAATGCAGGGCCTGGCCCTGCAGGCCGGGCTCACTGTGTATTGATGCTTGGTTGTGGTATGATCCTTGGTGGTACATGTGTCTAAGGTAGGTTTAACCTGCTAGTGCTAATTGTCAGATGACTATTAACTTGCGCTGCTTGTCTATGATTACATTAACTCTACAGTGTGAATGACTGTGATGTGTTTATTTTTATGCATTTACATGCTGACCTTGGTTCTAAAATAAAAGTCAGGATCTGTTTAGTCACATTCCTTAGTGCTTACCTGTTAGCAATAGGTAATTGCTTGTGTTATTTGGGGTACCCCACAGAAAGATATGTGGTTTGTAGTGGTTACTACTTATGGCAAATACCCCAGGCATGGCTCCAGGCTTCAGCTCATCTGTGAACCAGTAGCAATCAGCCTTCCTAGAGACCAGCAACTTTAACTAAGGTGAGGGCAGGTAGGTATATGGTATATCCTAAAAGAGTGCACAATATGGGCATAATGAATGTAAATCTCTCCAGCCCTAAACACCAACACCAGTCAACCTACTTCTGCAACAGGGGACAGATCCTCTTCAGCCCTGAAAGAACCACTATGTAGTTAACTCCCAGTGGAGGCAGATCAAGAAGTCTCTACAGTAATCATAGTGGTCTGGTGGTAACTGGTGTGTCGAGCAAAATGCAAAACAAGGTTGCAGGCCAAAGACAGTGACAAAGGGGCAGAGACTGAAAAGGCCTACAGTCACTAATGGTTCCATACCAAGCCTAATCAAACAATTGTGTTTGTTTAAAGGCAACCTCTACTTCAGAGCTTGCTTCTGGGAAATTGCTATGACAAGTTGGCATATCAGAAGCAAAAGGTGGATACTTTAACCCCATCCAAACTGACTGTGTGGAGCTCAGGGACTAAGCTATTCAAACAAAAAGGGTACCTCTGCCTCAAAAGCAGCCGGCCAAACAGGCTGCATAAGATTAACCAAGGGTGCCATTCTTGCAACAGAAGAGGCAATATCCTTTGCAGAGACCCTGGGACAGCAAATAGATCCAGAGATGAAGAAGGTTCATACTACTGTTAAGTAGTGTTTTGTGTCCTGCGATTGTGCTCACTTCGGTAGCCAGACTGTCAGGACCCCAGACAAAATGAAAGCAGAGCTCTGCTCAGCGATAAACTCTCTATGATGGCGGATCCTAGATTAAAAATGGAGTAGCCAATGATGCAGTTCAGACACTGCGAATACAAAACTATATGCGGTTTCTCCAGTAATCATTGTGGTCAGTGAACCCTTATGTCCCATCCCACAAGTAAACACATGCCGCTTTAAGTCAGAGTGGTGACTGTTCAAGTCGGATCTGGTGATATTTACAAGGAGGATTAAGTCCTTATGTTAATCACCAATGACCAGAGGATGGCCAAAAGGCAAAGTAACAGAGTGAATGACAGGTTAGACCTGGGAGAACTATAGCGGAGAATAAAGAATTATCTTTATTTGCCTAAACCCAAGCCGCCCAATAGGGTCAGCTGACAGTTATATGTAAATTTGAGCTTAGGATCCGTGGGTCCTGTGCATTAAGGAAGCCAATGGAATTTTTTAATTTCTCTACCAATTCATTGCATTCCCTTCATGATGCATCAGAGCACAAGGGTTGTGATTACATGGTCGTTAGTTAAAAGTAAGACTTGAATAACAGGCGGAAGGTTAAGGATCCAAAAGATTGCACAGGCCATCGTTGCAATTAATTTCTCCAGCCGTCAGTAAGGCTTGACCTCCACAAATCATACCTCATGATTTCCAAGGAGTATCGTTCATAGCAGTGCGACCCCCCAAGTCGCTGCAATGGTAAAGTAGTCCCTACACTACTTTTAATCCCACTGTGATTGGGGCCATAGACATCAAGAATACACAGGCATTGATTCAAGACACATAGAAATCGCAGTAAATCGCACGATTTTAGGTCGCAATAGTGGAAACCTAGGCTAAGACTGTCGATGGTCTTTAGACCTAGCAAGTTGTATATTTGCATGGTTGCATAGGGGGTGAGGTTGAGGATGGACACAGGTCCATCAAGTCCAACCTATGTGTGATTATATGTTGATATTACCTTATATATCCTGTATGTTGTGGTCATCCACAAGTGTGTGTGTGTGTGTGTGTGTGTGTGTATACTGTATACACACTTCAAAAATGCCCATGTTGCAGCAAGTACCTTCGCTTGGCAATTAGAGTTCACTACGAGTTCATCTGGCAGACTGTGACCTTTCCACAAACTGGGATATTGGGTCCAGTAAGGGCCGACTTGCGGGACCAAGGACTTCTGGTGAGCCTTGTCTGGACAACAGACTGGCGCAATGACTTACAGATTCTGGGAAAAGAGTCCCAGTACAGACTCTGATCGAGTTGGGAGGAACCATCATCGAGAGACTATCATCGAGAGACCAACTAGTCTCATCACAACAATGACCTACCGGGAAGCAATTCTGAATCTCTAAAAAAATACAATAAAGTTACACTCAGAGAGAGCAACAGTATAAGTATCTCACTTGAACAAATGGCTCTTTCCCATTGGTTGCATCCCACGGTCGCAAGAGCGATAAAGTAGCCTGTAGTAATCCATGAGGTCCGAGGTGCCCAAGGGAAGGTTGACAACTGTATTAACTGGTTTTGTAGTAAGGAAAGACTTACTTCCTGCACTAGAAACAGTAACTCCACAGGAGGAGAAAAGTCCCCTCTTGGGGAGGTAGCTAAACTAACTAATCTTTCAGCGTATCAGCTATTAGGCATACCAATCATTACTCATCGGGTATTCATGCCAAGGGAAAACAAGGTGTCAAAGTCAGAGTTATAGCGGTCGCAGACTGGAGTCTTTCCGAAACGCAACAAAAAGAGCCTCAACTATGCTGAAAAGACTCAGCAAAATGGGGAAGGCCTATCTTCGCTGTCAAGAAGGAATGCAAAACTAGTCAACTTCTGTCAGAAGTATCTCCCAGCATGTTAAGTTAGGGTTTTCTAGAACTTACGGCCAGATGGCGTAAGATACAAAAGCCGTTGGATGACAAGGGACAGTCTCCAAAACAAAAATCCGGTCAAGGGATCGGCAACAAAAAAGGCTATCAAGATATTGGTCTGACAGTAACCTGGGTGGCTTCCCAGAGGTGGAAGCAGAGAAACTAATGACAGCCAACTGGGTCGGCAAATTAACCAATATGTATATTCAACAAACCTAATAGTCTCCAGGATCCTTATCCGGATTCGCAGCCGTTCGGTGGTGATAACAATAATTGCCCTGTGGCTTGCAGGCCATAATATCCGCGGGTACAGTCTCAGATCCGAGAACCTCCTATTCTCCTTCCTGAGATCCAACACCTCATACAGCGTAGCCAGCGGTATCTTCCAAATTCATACAAGTTATATCTAGATGCTGGAGACCAAGAAGTAGAGGTCTCACCGTTTTTAGTGTTTGAAATCCTATGGAGGTCAGAGCACCTACTCCAGACTTCAAGTACATTAGATACGAGAAAAACCTACAGAATTTAAAGGATGGAATTCTCTGTTCCTTACTGTAAGGATTGCATTGTATACAAGCAAGCCTAGAGACGGCATTAAAGGATACATGAAACTCAGTCGTGTCCTCACTCTCTGGGATCCAGTAACGGTGGGATCCAGTAACGGTTGCATATCTTGGCAACCAATTCCGAAAAACCTGGGCAAGTTATTATTTTCCCCATGGAGTCTTCCAAATAGTGTGAGACACATTATCTCACTCCCCATTTAGAGGGATAAGACATCCTAAATATGGCCAGTAACATGGAATAAGTATTCCTTTTGGCGAATAGGTCTAGAAAGATCTCAGACATCCAAGTGTCAAGCTATAAACTACCTTGTTGCTGAAATTATCAGGCAAAATGGCTCTAGTCTCTTCCTCAACACTATACAAAGGCTGGTATCTTTGCAACCTGGGTTAGAATGTCAGCCTTCTGACATATCCAAACTAAAGTGTTTGAAGTACCACGAACATTGAAAATAGTCAAGGTTGAAAAGAGACGTAGAATTGGCCCTTCTTCTAGGAGAAAAACGATAGACTCATCAGGCCTAACGGCATCGGAAAAAGACAATCACTGTCTAACAAAGACAATTGTAATGGTGCGGATCAAGTTAGTCAAAGCTTAGATGACTAGGACAAACCCATCAGGTGAGGGCAGAGACGTCTCTGCCCAGACTGATTGCGCATCCTTTGATGGAACTCCCAGAATAGTTCCTCCTGAATTAATATGTAAAACTACGACCTAGTCTACATTCAACACGTTGGGGGTCCATTCTTGTGGACCCAGCAGTCTTAACTACAATACATCTCAGTCGTTAGTGGGGATAGATCTAATCCTCTTAAACACTTGAGCAGTACCCACCCTTGTTGTCTGGTGATTTGGTACATCCCATACGTATATGCTGTCATGCTGTGTCAGGAAAAGGGAAAATGTTATACTTACCTGACGGTAATTTTCCTTTCTTGATGCAAGCATGACAGCATATAGGTCCCCTCCCAAAAAAAAAAAAAAAAATCTATAAAAAAAAAAAAAAAAAAATCACGAAAATATAATAAAGGCCTTCGCCGTGATACTAAGTTAAGAGAATACTGCAGGAAGGGAGGAGACCTACTTTTATAATATAACCGGTCCTGAATTGGGCAGGGAGGCGGAGCCTTCCCATACGTATATGCTGTCATGCTTGCATCAGGAAAGGAAAATTACCGTCAGGTAAGTATAAAATTTTCCCTTTTACTGGTGCAGTAGGCACTGCAAAGGAGATGAAGAAATTTTCTGGAGGACATGGACATCCCTGCTTTACCATGTGCGGAAAATTCATGAGTGGGAGGAGGCTGGTGAAAAAATGTCCTGCCAGCATGGTTCACTTAGTGACTCTGATGACCATGTCGAATGGCTGTTAAAACCAAGCACGGCATTCAAGGCACTTGAGGATTTGGTGATGTCAACCCAGCTCAAAAATGATGATGTACCTCATTTGGTGCTGTACTGTCGCACTGGTGCGATAGAAACTTTTTATTCAAGTGTTTTGAAATATAGGAGCAAACATGTTCATTTACGCATAAACTCAATGGAGGCAAGAACTAAACTGGCCATTCTATCACATAACAGTAATGTAGGTCGTTCACAAGCAATAGTACGTAGACTGACAAAAAAAAAGTGAAGAATTGGGCACCAAAAGAACAGCTTTAGAACACCCTCTCATACGTAAAAAATGGATTGTACGTACATTATATGAGCCTGTGTCCCATGATTATTTTTTTACAATATGAGGACAATTGTCAATGTGGCTGCCAAAAACATAACACCCACATGGAAATCAAAAGCAGATCTATTCCCTGAAAATATAGCATCTACAGAAAAACCGGATAAAAAATATGCAGTTTCCATGCATATAACACGATTTCCAAAGCAAAGAGAGGAAGACTCTATGGAATAAACGTATCATGTAAAAATTAAATATAAATAATTCTTATTTAATTAGATATTGTTTAAAATTTGGAATGAATATTTATATATCTCCTAGTCTCCTATTTATGTGAGGTTAGTATAAAATGTATGTACTATATTTTTAATTATTGCTGTATTTATTAAACAATAATCTACTAAAAATTTTAATAATAAAAATCAAAAAAATATCACAAATTAAAACTTTAACTTACAATTTTTATTGCATCTTATGTCAAAACTACATTGAACATCAAAATAATTAAACTATTTCTTGAAAGTTATTTTTAATTTTTTTTTATAACAGTTTATTATTACTAAAATTCAAATGCCATTTCTCCTGCGTCACAATCGTTCAAATATTTAAACCCAACGTATAGGCCTTCAGGATCTGGAAAAGATGATCTTACTTCATGAACTGCACAGGACGGTATGGGTCTGCGATTACCTTTGCCCAGATATCCATGTATCCATGAAGTGAATGTTTTATATGCAGTTTTTCTCAAGTTTCTGTAAGGCTCGATTCACACTAATGCATGTTGCTTTTGAGCGTTTTTGCCATGCTTTTTGCGGTGCTTGCCGCGTTTTTCAACATGCGTTTTTACCGCGATTTGCGTTTTTTTAATTAATTTTTATAAATACATTTTTATTTTTATACATTTCCATGAAAAAAAAAAAAACGCAAATCGCGGCAAAATCGCGGTAAAAACGCATCATAAACTTGGTTCTTGCGTTTAAGATGCAGGTCCATTGACTTCTATTACATGCAAAACGCTGCTTTTTGCATGAAAAAAGTCCCCGACCCTTTCCAAAAACGCAGAGGTACAAAAATGCATTGATGTGAACATGTTCCATAGGAACCCATGTTAAAAAATTTCCATGCATTTCTGCAAAATGCAAAATGCACCAAAAAACGCAGTGTGAATGGAGCCTAAAAGATAAAGAAAAAAGATTGTGGGCAACATTAGATCTAAAAAAGTACATACAATTTTACAGATACACATAGATTCTTTCTACCTAGTCCACCCAAAAAAAAAAATTACACTAAAATAAAAAAATACAAAATAAAAATTGAATAGAAAAAAAAGAAATTTATACTCATCCGAAATGCCTGTTGCTATGCGGAAGTCCCCTAATCTGCCTCTTCTTTGCCTCGGATTATGTCCTTCCACTTCCTCTTCTTGTGAATGGGGCGCGCTGCCTTCTGGAAACTGTTGGGGGAAACTGTTGGGGGTGATTTACTAACAAGGCTGGTTCATACCTTAATTGGTGCGCCGGATAAAATGTTAATTGGGCGCGCGAACGGTGCACACAGATGCGCAATGCGATAGTAAATATAAAAAACCTTCCGATGTAAGGGATTTCCTTATTAATCTCAGCACACGCTGACTGCATTGAATCGAATTGGGTGTGTCTTGCTAGTCAATTAGTATCTGTTCTCAGTTAATTAACCCCTTTTGATGTTAAGCTCATTCTTATTCTTCTAATATATCTTTGAATGTTTTAAATTTTCTTTCTTTTTGTACCCAAATCTTTCAATATAATACAAAGAACAGAGAAGTGTTTATAAACACCAGAAATTTAATTTGTCAGATCCTTAAAGGTGACAATACACTGGGCAATCAGATCTTACATAAATTAGATTCATTGCAAGAGCCTGTTTGTTGTACTACAATTAGAAGTAACCAGCACCATCGAACTCCATGGCTTTTAACTTGTCATGCGACTTCACAGGTCTCAAGTCGCACCCAAGTTGGAACAAACTGATGCAACAATTTTGTTTTGGAGTCGCACCAATTCAACTGGCACCATTGAACTCCATGGCTTTTGACTTGTCATGCGACTTCACAGGTCTCAAGTCGCACCCAAGTTGGAACAAACTGATGCAACAATTTTGTTTTGGAGTCGCACCAATTACAACAGGCACCATTGAACTCCATGGCTTTTGACTTTTGGCATGCGACTTCACAGGTCTCAAGTCGCACCCAAGTTGGAACAAACTGATGCAACAATCTTGTTTTGGAGTTGCAACAATTACAACCGGCACCATTGAACTCCATGGCTTTTGACTTGTCATGCGACTTCACAGGTCTCAAGTCGCACAACAACTTGCAGTAGTGAAAACAGAGCGTAAATGTTGATTTGGACAGAGATTGTACAATCACGTTGTGTAGTGTCTGACCATGTTAATTTCAACATTTGGAATGTATATATTTACAGGCCTTTATTGTTCAAAAATAAAATTGGTTTAGGTTTCTATTTGACTGTTCTTATCTTAATCTCTGTTAACTAGTTTGCCAAAAAGCACATTTAGCCCAGGTTCTCACTGAGCTGGGCTTGCACGATTTTACTCCTGCATGTCAGTCCAGATCAATGAAAATCGCACAACAAGATTACAAAAACTAGTCCCGAAACAGATTTTTTAAATTGTTGTGGCCCTGAAAATGCAGCATTACAACAATTAGGATGGTGCCATTGCTGGCACTTGCTGCCAATTTGACATGCAATTTAACATGTCAAATCATACCCAATGTGAACCAGGGCTAAGCCCTGGTTCACACTGGTGCGTTTTGTCATGCGATTTGGCATGTCAACTCGCATGTAAAAACGGCGATATTTTTAGCAATTTGCCGGCAATGGCACCGTCCTAATCGGTGCGACACCGCATCTGCGGCGCTGCACCGATTTAGGCAAAAAAAATTTGGACTACTTTTTGCGATTTCGGCCCGCGATTTACATTGACATCTGGGCAGATGTCTTTGTAATGGCGGATGAAATTGGGACTGCCAGCGAGAGTGAAATCGTGCAAGTTCAGCTTCACTCCCGCAGCCCAGTGTGAACCTGGGCTTAAGGATTGTCTTTGGCCCACAACAGAGGTCAGCTTTAGGATCTTCTCAATGCTAGGGCCCACGCTGGACTACATTCTGAGAAATATGATTTTATATTTAATGTATTTCTCAGGGATCTTTTTGGATATGTGTATATTTGGAATGCTCACACAAATGCCCATCACTTTGCCAACACATGGCACCTCCACATTTGGAAAGAAAATGGTCTCAGATGTCAATTTCATTTAGTTTAAAATAAAAAAATTAAACAGAGGAGAGGGGTGAGGAAATGTCTGTGCAGCTTCCAAACCACCTCTGACATGTCAGGGTGTTTATGCAGGTCCAAGATGCCAGTTCTTGCCTTGTGCCACAACATATCCACTTTTCACAAATGAAGATGAGTGGAGGATGTGAAGATGGCTTTCTTCCAACAGGATCCGTAAATAGTACCACTCCTGTACAATGACATTAAGATATATATGAGTCACATTTCACTATAGGCTTTCATTTATTGCAAGCAAGGTAGAGTTTGGGAAATCACTTTATCATAGTTTAGGAGTGAAACAAACATATTGGTTGCAAACACATGTTGATTACCACAGTATCTTTACTTCATGTGGGGCATACAGGACAAATTAGGTCCAGGTTTGTAATTGGGCACCTATAGACTCAGGAGAGCCATGTGTGTGCATGCTGGTCTGTGTAGTGCGCTACATTCCTTGGTTGCTGTTAGCAATCAATCACAAAGTTAAAAAAGATGTTCCTAATTAATGGATAAAGTTAAAAAAGATGTTCCTAATGTAGCGCCCTCCACTCTCTCTCTCTTGCTCCGGTTTCTTTCTCTCTGGCTTTTGTCTAGGGCTGCCTTGGAGGAGAGAGTGCGAGGTCACTACGCCAAGCTTTCACCGCAGATGTTGGTGTGGTGTGAGCAAAGTTTCTTTACCTTCGGGTTGGTGTTTGGTGTATGGAGCCTCCGCTTCTTCTGTGGAACAGTGTCTGCCAGTAATTGAGCCCCACACCATACAACCGCTGAGAGAGGCCAAAAAGGGGTACGGCACTCAGCGATGGTTCAACCCCAGCCCACAGGGACAGCGCCACCTGCTGGGCCGCAGGGAACTATACATCACTGGTGTCTCTGCCAGTTTTAAACATATAGAAAAGTACATACCCGCTACACTCTCCCCCTGGTTGTTTGACACTGGTCCCCAGTGTCTGGAATAAACTATGCCCTCAAGGGCCGACATAGTCCAATCCAGAAACCAACTGAAAATTTCAAAAAAACACAAAAAGTTTGAAAGAAAACTAACTAACTAGAGCAGTTGTGCCTGAGCCTGACATGTACGGGAAGGAAAGGGAAACATATAAACACTTAACAGTAAAACATTTCAAAACTCACATCATTGACATTTTCCCCCCGCCCACATCACTGACTAAGACCCACCCCATTCTCAGCAGTCTTGATGGGATGTTCTCCTGTAGAGGGGAAAAGAATCGTTAAGCACACAAATTCCTGACACATATGTTCGTGTGAGAACGAAAGAACCTCTCCGTAGAGAAACCCTTTCCTTTAAAAAGTGTGTGTGTGTGAAAAGTGAATGCCGATGCACGACACTGCCACCTGGTGACAGCGTCACGGTTAACTACACTTGTGAAGACCTCTTCTTCTTCTTTGGCCCTCTCTACCCCAGAGACCAAGATCACTTGTTGGAGAATGAAGAACAACAACAGGAACAGTCCTTCAATTCCTCCAAAGAGCACAAACACCCATTAGCTTGGGTACAGTCATTGAGTTCTACCGGGAAACAAACAACAAACCCGGAGAGTTCACCAACAATAAATGGCAAAAACTGAGTCTTTTATCTCCTACAGATAGAAACGAGGGTGCGGCAGGACAAGTGGTTTCAAATGCTGGTCCATGGTCTCTAGATGGTATTCAACATCTTCCCCTTCCTTGCGTCGAATCAGCACCTTGTCCGCGTGGATATGCCACCCCAGCATCCATTCTGCCTTGCAGTCTTTGAAGCGATGGGATGCCTTGGGAGAACACGCGAGGTACCTGCGGGCGTGTGGGACCTGAAGGTGGGTCCATACAAAGTCATTGTACCGGCGCTCCCAGGAAAACTTCCACTTCATACAACAACAACCTTCTGGCAAAATAGGCGTTGTAGTCTCGCCAGTGGAGGCATGGTGGCTTTGTCCCCTTCACCTGGCAAAACTATAGCATCCGGGTGACGAGGTGCTTTGATCATCTCCGTTCTGGGCATAGACCCCCGCAACAACAGTCTCTTTTCCCTGGCATTAGGTGCAGGTGGCACCGGGGATGTGTAGGTAGGCTGGGAACGGGATTCCTCATCAGGCGCTGGTGCCTCCACCCGGGGTGTACTATCCCCTGTAGACATGGGTGGATCCCTAGCTTTGCGGGACGAGGAGAGAGGCATCTTGTCCCAACCCTTGCTGGCAAAGAGTTCATCTATGGCAACATCGTCTCCCAGATCGGAGAGCGACTCCAGGTCGGAGGCGTCACACTCCTCCGCGGGCAGGTAGCCTGTAGTGGAGACTGAACTGCCGCCTCCCGCGGACACACAGGGCCGTGACTCCCCGACACCTCCGCCCACACACCAAGTCCCTCCGCCAGGCTTACCTCGGCCTTTACTTGAAACGGGATGTTCGGGACTCTTCCTACCGGATCCATCCAGGCCGGGCATAGGCAGGCAAGATGGTCCACCGCGACCGCTGGACGGGGCTACCATGCCGGTCTTCCTCTTCGGCGGTGGACGCTGGGAAACCGTGGTGACCGAGTCAGCATCCTCGGATTTCTCCCGTACTTCGGTGATCGCGACCTCCCCCGCGGTCGCTGCAGTGCGCACAGGGATGGCTGTCAAAGCGGTGATTCCTCCTCCTTGAGTGGTGCTGCCTGTAGTACACTCCTTTATTTTCCAATGTCAGAATGAAACACAATCAGTTGGACTCCCTCAACAGACAGACAGGGGGTGTGGATACGAGTAGGCCCAGGCACAATGAACTCTCCTATTCCTTTTTAGCGAATAGGCTTGGCGCACGGTCTCTGCCACCGACCGTGAATTGGTAGCTGCCACCTACCGGGTGAACTGTTGAGGACCCTGCCACAGGCCCAATTGCAGGCCTCTGTCACTGACCCGAGCCGACCAGCTGAACCGCTGCCACTGGTCATGGAACATGAACCACCTTCCGTGTGAATAAGGCCCTATTTGGTGAAGGCATCCATCCAGACGGTCTCCGGAGGCCCTGTCCCGGCACTGGCAATATGCTGCACCAGATCTACGGGAAGGTCACCTGCGCGGTCCATTGCGTCTTAGATTCAGGTACCCGGTCCATTGGGTACCTTAGGATGATATCTCCCGGGCGGAACCCAGTGGAAGTAGCTGGGCCCCAGGCCTGGAACAAAGTACCTCACCCCAGACTAAGGGTGTCTGGGGTGGCTCCCGAACTCCTGGTGTCCAGGCCTAGGCCGCCTGGACACCGACCACGGACAGCAGCCCTCAGGCTAAAGGTGCCTGTGACTCGAAGACCCCGTGACAAAGAGGGCCGGGCCCTTTATACCCACTCCCAGCAAGCACGGCGGGTATCCCCGCCCCACCATACAACCGCTGAGAGAGGCCAAAAAGGGGTACGGCATGCAGCGATGGTTTAACCCCAGCCCACAGGGACAGCGCCACCTGCTGGGCCGCAGGGAACTATACATCACTGGTGTGTCTGCCAGTTTTAAACATATAGAAAAGTACATACCCGCTACACTAATTTATGGAATTACAAACGGCTTTGCTTCCTTGGACAGGGAGCTGTGATTGTGCTCCAGGTATCACATGGGTACTGGTTAAGGCACACACCTGTGACTCCAGACAGTCCTTCTGAATGGGTTTTCCAGGGTCCAAAGCTCATGTGCTTATTCAGTTAAAGCAAAAAATTACATTACAAACATCAAAAAGATAGCAGAAGTTATTTCATAATAGACTCTCTCTAAAAGGGACACACAAACACCTGACAGCTGTTCTACTCCTTCTTCACTCCATGTCAGAAAATAAACAATGCTTGCCATTTATCTTGGGGTTGTGCTGCCCAGTGGCATCATGTTGATGGCAGCAGACTCCATATAATGCCAAGAACAGGTGACAGATATTTCTTAATGGGTGTCTCCATGTCATGGAGAGATTTCAATGGTATTTTAATTTCATAATCTTAACTAGGTATGATTACTTACATGTAAAGTATCTCCTGATCAGCTCAGCCCGAGTAGCCAATCCTGCCTCAGTGCTCTCCCGTCTGGCGACTGCCAGCTGACGGACCTCAGGCTCCCTCTCCTCAGAAGGCTCCCTGGATTCATTCCTTACAAAGCATATGTTGTGTAATACACAGCAGGCAAGAATGATCCTGGCAGCCTTCCAAGGAGAGTACAGGAGTTCTCCCCCAGGCCTGGCCAGGCACATGAAGCGGCTTTTGAGAAGACCAAAAGTGGTCTCCACAATAGACCTGCTTTTTTTGTGGGCCTTATTTTATTGGTGCTGTGCCTGGCTCTGGGGGTACCTGTCTGGAGCCATGAGCCATGCCAGTTGCGGGTAACCGGCATCCCCTGCCAAAAGAATGATTCAAAATTAGTAAATATCATGTTTGCAATGTGCCTTCCCCACTACATCACCCACAAAGTGTTAGGTTATTTTTACAAGTTCAAAGCTTACACTATACAGTACATGTACCTAAGGCTGGCCATACATTATACAATTTTCTTGTACAACTTTCCTTTTAGATTTACCATAACCATATAATAGGGGGTCACACCTAAACACTTTCACTTTGTATGCAATCGGGCCCTTGCACTACATAGTTGAAGGTAAATCTATATGAGTATTGAATTATAAAATTGTATGGTGTATGGCCAGCTTATGGGTGATTTTTTAAAAAGTTAGGTCAAAGTCAGACCTCATTTCTTATGCTAGGTTGACCCAGTGGCGTAGCGTGGGGGGGGGGGGCATGGGGTGCCGTGGCCCCGGGTGCAACATTTAGGGGGTGACATTCCGTGCCTCCTCTTAATTTTCATTTTCTGTGTCCGGGTTTCCCCGATCTCTGGCCGCCATGTTTAGTGTCCGACGCCCTGTAATTGGGCGTATGGGGGTCATGTGCGGCGTGTGGCTGGCCTGTCTGTGATCGCTCTAGAAGTCCCACCTCTGCACATGACCGCCATACGCCCAATCACAGTGCGCAGGGAAACAAGCACTGTGTGAGCCGCCGGGGCCGCTATCTTCTCCTCCGCCTGTCCCTCTGCTCTGGTACAGCGCTGTGTGTCGGAGGGCGAGGCTCGGTGAAGATGGGAGCATGGAGCGGAGGTGCAGCGTCTGACACATGGAGCGGAGGTGCGGGTGGATGGCGCTGGCAGGGAGTCCGGGACTCCGAAGAAATTCTGCACATCCAGATCCAGTGCTGAGGTCATGAGGAGAGTCCCGGCAGACAGAGGTAAGGAGGATGTATTGGCACTGAGCTGTGTGGAGGGGGGGGGGTGTGAGTAGTGCAGGAAGTAGGACTCCTTCTTTAGGAGTCAGGTGGGTCTGTGTAGTAGGTCAGTGTAGGTGTAAGGTCAGTGGATGTGTCAGGTAGGTGTAAGGTCAGTTGGTCAGTGTATGTGTCAGGGGTAGGGTTGCCACCTCATCCCTTTAAACCCGAACACATATTAATTACACGGGTTCTGTGGCTGATTAAGGTGGTAATTAAACTCACTTGGTGCCTTATCTGCATTAAATTAGCCACAGAACCTGTGTAATTCATATGTGTTCGGGTTTAAAGGGATGAGGTGGCAACCCTAGTCAGGGGGTCACTGTATGTGTCAGGGGGTCAGTGTATGTGTCAGGTAGGTGTGTCAGGGGGTCAGTGTAGGGGTCAGATAGGTCACATGTGTTCAAAAAATGGAAAGAGTGCAGCGCTATGTGGTTAAAACCATGTGTGAAATAAATGTTAAACCTTGAAATGTAAACAAATGATATGTGAAAAATAGTCCAAAAAGAACACAACATAGTCAGTGAAGAGTTAATTCCAAAAGCAAATCCATGAAGGGTTAACTCCCAAAAAAAAAGACAAATTGCTTGCCAAGAAAGTGAAGTTCGGTGAATAATAAGTCCCAAAATAAACCAGGGTATTGCCAGAGAAGTAGTGAGTGATACAAGTCTTCCCAAGAGCAGCGTGATTTTTCAGGTGTGACACCCAAGTGATATCTTGCTTACCAGATAGCCGTGACTGATGCAATCTGGAAAGGAAGATATTAATCACTTGGGTGTCACACCTGAAAAATCACGCTGCTCTTGGGAAGACTTGTATCACTCACTACTTCTTACTTATTATTCACCGAACTTTATCTTCACTTTTTTGGCAAGCAATTTGTCTTTTTTGGGGAAGTAACCCTTCACGGATTTGCTTTTGGAATGAACTCTTCATGGACTATGTTGTGTTCTTTTTGGACTCTGCATTCGTTTTCTTTTTAATACATTTTTTGTAGCGGGTGTTTGAATTTAGGGGAGGCATCTGGGTGGTAGTGTAACCCAGATGCATTGATTGTCAGGGAATCTGAGACCCTTTTGTGGTTCTTGGAGGACTCTGGTGGTGTGAGGTTCCCTGTGGCCTGCAGGTGGCGCTGTCGCCCTGGCCGGAGTTGAACACTCACCGCAAGACTGCTTCCCTTTTTGTCCTTTCCCGGCGCTGGTACAGCGGGGCGGGGAACCCGCTGTGACGCAAAGGGAGAGGAGATAAAAGGGGCGGATGCCCTGACCTTGGGGTTCAGAGTCGGAGGACGCAGCCACGCCCAGGCACCTTCAGCCTGGGTGCTGGCGTTCCAGAGTTCCGGGCCAAGGTGCCCTTGACCTGGCCGGAGCGGGAGATGGAGTCCATCTCAGGCACCTTTAGCCTGGGGTGAGGTACTATGGCGGAGGCCTGGAGCTCAGTACCTTCGACTGAGTTCCGCAAGGGTAGAGGAATCCGAGGGGGCCCTAACTCCTTGGGTGCCCGTGTCTGAGCCGAGGAGGCCGGTGAGCGGAACTTCTCCGGAGAGTCCAGCGCAGCATTGCTGGTGACGGAGAGGCCCCCGGTAACTGTCTTGGATGGATGTCCTTCCCCTGATAGGGGCTATGTTAGCAAAAGTAATTCATGTTCTGTTCAATATAGTCAGTGGCAGTGACTATTCGCCACTGGTGACACCACAGTGGTTAGCTCTATCTAAAAGAATTGTGCCTTGGCCTACTCCCCACAAACACTGAAGTGGTATATGGGTCTCAACCTGTCTGTGCTGTATGACTATTTATTGAGAAGAATAAATACGAGTTGGACCTTTTTTAGTGTGTGGAACTCTGGTTACTAGGAGCAAAGGGGAGTCAATCCGAGGAGAGGATTTGACTCTGGGACACATACACAAAACTCGATAGTTCTGGCCTTCACCTCTACACATTGGAGGACATGGGCCATGGTGTATCTCATCCCTCCCCCCAGTGCTAACCCCTAGACGAGACAGACAAGCCGTGAATGAGAAGGGGTGAGAGGGGTGAGGTCGCTACATTTTCATATATTTATTTTTCACATATCATTTGTTTACATTTCAAGGTTTAACATTAATTTCACGCATGGTTTTAACCACATAGCGCTGCACTCTTTCCATTTTTTGCTATCTATCCTAAGGAGGCCACTGTGAGGGGGTGAGGAGGACCCTATCATATCCACAGCCTCTGTCCCCCTCCTGTGTCATGTCCGCAGCCTCTGTCCACCTCCTGTGTCATGTCCGCAGCCTCTGTCCCCCTCCTGTGTCATGTCCGCAGCCTCTGTCCCCCTCCTGTGTCATGTTCGCAGCCTCTGTCCCCCTCCTGTGTCATGTCCGCAGCCTCTGTCCCCCTCCTGTGCCATGTCCGCAGCCTCTGTCCCCCTCCTGTGCCATGTCCGCAGCCTCTGTCCCCCTCCTGTGTCATGTCCGCAGCCTCTGTCCCCCTCCTGTGTCATGTCCGCAGCCTCTGTCCCCCTCCTGTGTCATGTCCGCAGCCTCTGTCCCCCTCCTGTGTAATGTCCGCAGCCTCTGTCCCCCTCCTGTGTCATGTCCGCAGCCTCTGTCCCCCTCCTGTGCCATGTCCGCAGCCTCTGTCCCCCTCCTGTGCCATGTCCGCAGCCTCTGTCCCCCTCCTGTGTCATGTCCGCAGCCTCTGTCCCCCTCCTGTGTCATGACTCTGCAGCCTCTGTCCACCTCCTGTATCGTGTCCGCAGCCTCTGACTATCTCCTGTCTTTTTTATCTTTTTATATGTCTGCAGTCTCTGAGGGGATTCTAGAAAGATGTCAAGAGTGGAAGCGCCGTGATCGGGGTTATGGGAAGAAACGGATGTGTGGACTGTGGGGAGGAGGTCAGAGCCACCAAGCTGGAGCCGTCTGACTGAGCCCCGCACTTTGCACCTGAGAGCAGGTCAGTGACAGCGCCGCCAGGCCAGTCTGAGGGGGGGGTCACTGATCTAAGGAGGGGAGTAAATTCAATAATGTAAGGGGGCGTGGCCGGCATGGTGGACTGAGCGGACGTACCTTCTGAGCTCTGCTGGACAAAGATCAGTTTCTGACTCCGTTCTTGGGTGGATTTCCTAATATTTTGGATCCACTGCACCTGTATGCCGTCCAGAGCCTCCGGAGGCCCGAAGAGGGGCAAAAGGCTGAGGTTTCCCTTGATTGTCGCAGCCACAGAGAGTCCGGCCTCACCACTGCCGGGCGAGCCTGTGCGCCAACACAATATGGCGTCCCAGGCGGACCAGGAGGGAAGCGTGGCGGCCTCCCCGCCTGGAGTCCTGGAGGTTATGGCGGCTATCACGACCTGCCAGGCGGCCATTACCACTTGCCAGACGACGCTCACGAATAAGATTGAGGCGGTACAGTTGGACGTGGGCTTGCTGAGGCAGGATCTGGACAAAATTCGCTCCAGACTCATGGAAGCTGAGCAGCGGGTCGGCGATGTGGAGGACACGGTGTCCACTCATGATGCCTCCATCCGGACCTTGCTCACTAAGGTGAAGGCACTTGAGTACCGCGCGGAGAACGCCGAGAACCGAAGCAGGCGCAACAACATTCGCATTGTCGGCCTCCCGGAGGGGGTGGAGGGGTGCAATCCCGCGACTTTCATAGAGGATCTCCTCAAAACCCTGCTGCCTGCGGCCCAACTCTCCCCTCATTTCACGGTTGAGCGGGCTCATCGTGTACCACCGAGGCCGGGTCCGGAGGGGGCCCCCCCGTACCTTCATCCTTCGACTGCTGAATTTCCGGGATAGGGATGAGCTGCTCCGTGCCGCCCGCATGGCGGGTAATCTGCGGTACCGCAACACCAGGCTGATGTTCTTCCCGGACTACACCATGGAGACGCAGAGGCAGCGGCGCTCCTTTGATGGCGTGAAAGCGGCTCTCCGAACGAAGGGAATCAGCTACAGCATCATGTTCCCGGCTAAACTGCGGGTGGTTGACGGTGAGACTGTGCGGATCTTCACCAATCCTCAAGATGCAGGTGCATGGCTGGAGACACTGCCTCCATGAGGATCCTACCTTCCCTCAACGTACTTGGCGGTGATGGGGTTTTTAGCTGGGATACTCAGGTGTGTGACTGTGGGGGGGTCTTTCTATTTGGTCTGGACTACCGTTACATCCCTGTGCCCTCACCATGCATACTGCCTGAAGTTGCACTGGAACTCCCCTGCCCATTTAACCTGATGAATGGCCCGCCAGTTGCCTTATTTTTCTCCACCCAGGAGTTTTGTTTGACTATGCTGGCAAGGCATGCTTCTCACTCCAGCATCTCACACAGGAGACTGTAAAACCCTTTTCTTTTCCCTTTTTTCTTTTTTTGGTTACTGTTCATCATCCACTGGTGACTGTATGGGCCGGTCTGCTGCGGCTCACACCTCCCAATCTTTTTGAGATAGTCATTGGACTAGTTCTGTTTGGGGATATATGTGCTCCTCCATGTTCAGGGGACACGGGGTGGGGGTAGGGGTTGGATGGCCGTTGCTGTCCGTACTGAAGCTGTTTTATGGGTTGTTATGTTTATTTCCTTTATTATCAATTGGTTGGTCTTAGAGATAATTTTTTCGGGGTCTGTCTATCGGGTGTGTCCTCCGGCGTCGGCTGGGGGGGGTGCAGTACCTCCTGGTCTTCCAACTCTGGATAACTGCATTCCCTGGTGCGGGGGTGCTGCGCCCCCTCAGGGGACCTTGGCTGGGGGACATGAGATGCTCTCCTGATTCATGTCCCACCTACATGATGGCTAATTTCACAGTAATGTCGTGGAATGTTAGGGGCCTCAACTCTGCTATTAAGAGGTCACTAGTGTTTAAATTCATTCAGCAGCATAATCCGAAGATTTGTATATTACAGGAGATGCACTTGGTGGGCTCTAGAGTCCTGGGGCTGAGACGGGCCTGGGTCGGTGCACACTATCATGCCTCCTATTCAAATTATGCGAGGGGAGTGAGTATTCTTGTGCACCGCTCCTTGCCTTTCCAGTTGCAGGCGATTCGCACTGACCCTGGTGGTAGGTTTATTATTATGCATGCTTTAATAGCGGATGTTCCGTATGTTATTGCTGGACTCTATCTGCCTCCTCCTGCGGATCCCACCCTCCTCCACTCGGTGATGCAGATGGCTGTTCAATATGGGGTAGATAAGGTACTTTTATTGGGGGATTTCAACCTGGTCATGTCTGACGTACTGGATAGACTCCGGCCCTCACCTGCCCCTAGCTCGGGGCTGTCTCTATGGGCTTCCTCCTTTGGTATGACGGATCTTTGGCGCCATTTTCACCCTTCTGACACACAGTATACTTGTCTCTCCACTACTTACCGTACTCTGTCTCTAATAGACTTGCCATTTGCCTCTCCCGGACTGGTTGGGACGGTAGCTTCGACTGAGATTCTCTCTCGCGGCATTTCTGATCATGCTCCGTTGATGGTCTCGGTTGGTGCTGCTCCTCCTGGAGGCCGGGGGGTCTGGAGACTTTCTGGATACTGGGTGGCAGATCTGGAGATCCAGGAGGACCTACCGGATGAAATCTGTCGTTTTTGGCTGCGGAATGCTGAGTCCTCAGGACCATTGGTACTCTGGGATACTTTTAAAGCCTGGTTGCCGGGTGTGTATATTAAAAAGATTGCTGTTAGGAGGAGGGGGTCCAAGCGGGCTCTGAAGCAGCTGGAGGCAGAGGCCCTGTTGCGTGAGAGGGCTTATGTCCAGTCACCTGGTTCGGATGCCTATCACGCCTGGCATTACACCCTTAGGGAGTTGTCCTTGATGAGAGTGGACATCACTAAGAAGTCCATGCTAGATAGGGCTCAGAGAGTCTTCGAGTTTGGGGACAAAAATGGCAAGCTCTTGGCATGGTTGGCCAGGGGACAGTGAGCTTCTACGCATGTGGGCAGGCTTAGAGACGCAGACGGCTTGTTGCTTACTACCCCGGAATCCATTTGCTCTAGATTTTTCCGCTTCTATCGAGACATCTACTCATCCAAGGTAACTTTTACTGATGCCGACCTCTCTGACTTTTTGGACAGGGTCCACTTCCCCACGCTTGACCCGGACAGAAGCCTGGACTTAGAAAAGGACATCACTTTGGAGGAGGTGCAGAAGGCGCTGAGTTGTATGCAGTCAGGGAAAGCCCCTGGGTTGGATGGTATCCCTATTGAGTTTTACTCAGAATATCAAGAGTTGTTGGCCCCTAGACTGACGGATCTTTTTCAGAGGTTTTCGGTTCTGGGCTCCCTTCCTGATACAATGGCTGATGCTATGGTGGTGTTGGTGCCCAAACCTGGTAAGGATCCAGAGTAATGTGGCTCTTATAGGCCCATTTCTCTCATTAATGCCGATGCCAAGCTACTGGCCAAAATCCTTGCTCTTCGTCTGATTACGGTGATGGAGGATTTGGTCCACCCGGATCAGATGGGATTCATGCCGGGTAAGGGCACGGAGATCAACATCCGCCCGTTGTTCCTTAATCTAGACACCTCCCATGACAATGGTGGTAACTGAGTCATAGCCTCTCTCGATGCAGAGAAGGCTTTTGACTCGGTGGAATGGGGTTATCTTTGGGAGGTTTTGAAATGATTCGGGTTTGGGCCTAGGTTCCGCAGGTGGCTGGGTATGCTGTATGACTCCCCCAGAGCTAGGGTCCAGGCTAACAACAGGTTGTCTGAGTTTTTTCTCCTCCAGAGGGGCACCCGGCAGGGTTGTCCCTTATCGCCCAGTTTGTTTGCCTTGGCCCTGGAGCCGTTGGCGATCTTGATCAGAGAGTCTTCCGTGGTTCGTGGACTGCGGGTTGGCCCTTTGGAGGAGAAAATTTCCCTATATGCGGATGATGCCTTACTCTACCTTCAGGATGCTGATGGTTCATTGCAGGCAGCTCTACAGATATTTGAGGAATTCGGACACTTTTCCGGGGTCAAGATCAATTGGTCAAAATCAGTCTTGTTCCCGCTGGATCCTCGGCCCCGGAGCGAGGTCTCTTGTACCCCGTTGCTTTGGGTCGAGGAGTTCAAATACCTGGGAATTGTGGTATCGAGGGACCTTCAGGACTTTCGCTGCCTCAATCTGAAGCCCCTGGTGTTGAGACTTAGGGAACATTGCGTCAGGTGGAAAGACTTACCCCTCAACCTGCTTGGACGCATTAATGTGCTAAAAATGATGTGTGACAGCAGGAAGGTAAAGTCACCTGGTTGCATCCAGGGGGGGAGATATATTTCGCCCAGATTCAGGCTTTACGCCGACTTATACAACTAGGTGGAGAGTTGTATAAGCCCAGCTAAGGCTAGTGGGCTCATGGATGACTCATACCTCTAGGGAGAGTGTGGGGCGTCGTGCAGACAGGGAGTTGATGAGACCAGCTGAAGCTTGTCAGCTCATTTAGGCCTCTATAAGAACTCCCAGATTCATTAGGTGTTAGCTCATGCCTGGAACCAGACCTGTGTGGACTGTCTAGGGAGAGTGAACCCCTGTGCGGTGAGACAAAGCCTGTGTGGCTATTTGCTTGGACATTTAAAACCAGGGACTTAGGGACTAGGACAGCACTAGGCTGATCCCAGTTGTTAGTTAGGAAACCTGTATGTTTAGTCAGAGGTCAAGTTGACCAGGATTTATTTTGTTTATGTTTCTTTTGCTTTGCTGTGTTTTGTCACTGTAAATAGAAAATAAACCGCACCTTTTTGATTTTGAAAACCACAACCTCCGTTTGCTGGGCCTGTTTTTGTGTGGGGAGCCCATCTCGGGGGTCACACACACCCGCTGCCGAGCTAACCCCCTCACAGATGTTTCTGCCCAGATTAACTTATGTGTTTAGGAATTGTCCGGTTTGGCTCCCTGGCTCTTTTTTCAAGGAGTTGGATGTCTGTATAGGCTCCTTTATCTGGAGGGGCTCCTCGCCTAGGCTTGCAAGATCCACCTTACAACTCCCTGTCCGCTGTGGGGGTCTTGCGCTTCCCTGCCACCTGGTGTATTACTGGGCGGCGATTCTGGTCACAATACGTTGGTGGTTTGTGCAGTCCAGGTCAAATGCGGCCACCAGCTTGGAGGCCGCTGTCGTGGGTTCACTTAGTGAGTTGGGGAACCTGGTACACAGGGGGGCGGCTGCGTACTCGTCTCTTCCGGGACCAACCAGGACTGCCCTTAAGGTGTGGATCATTGCTCGGAAGAGATTTAAACGTCCGAACCAAATTTCTCCATACTGCCTGCTGTGGGGTAATCCCTCCCTCCCTCACTTTAGGACGATCCCTGATCCACAGCTATGGGCTGGATATGGCATTAAGACCCTTTAGGATGTCTTTCGCTCTGGTAGGCTATTGTCCTTCTGGCAGTTGGTTGATCAGTATGGGCTGCCGGAGCGGATGCTCTTCCGATACTTCCAGTTGAGACATGCTGCCAGGGCTCAGTTCCCCCAGACTATTAGTTTAGTAGCGGATCCTATTAAGAGGTTACTAGCTCAGGAGGACCTTGAGAAAACGCTCTCTGCTCTTTACCTTGCCCTCTTGGTAGTTGACTCGCCTAAAATAGACACTCTTTGGGAAAAATGGCTGACTGATGTCCCCAGCCTAGACAGGGCTACTTGGGAGGAGTGTTTTGAAGATGGGTCTAAGCTGATGATATCCTCTAGAGATAAATTAATGCAGACTAAATTTCTTCACCAAATTTACTACACACCTCAGAGACTACACAGAATTTTCCCGGATAGATCCCCTACCTGCCCGAAATAACGCTCTTCCGAAGGTACATTTATTCATATGTTCTGGGCTTGTCCCTTGGTGGAGGAGTTCTGGGCCGAGGTCTTTGAATGTATTAATATCCGACTCGCATTGTCTATCCCAACATCACCCAAACTAGGTCTGTTTGGGATACACGATGATGACCAGAGGCCCAGATACACAAAGTTACTTGTATCTATGCTACTGTTCTATGCTAGGAAAGAAATCCTCAAAAAATGGTCCTCCCCTGCCCCCCCTAAAATTGAATCTTGGGACTCCTCTGTTAACGCGGTCATACCGATGTATAAGTTGACATATGTCAGCAGGGGTTGTCCCAAGAAATTCGACCGGGTATGGCTTCCTTGGACCCAAGGATTTTGAGATGCTGTTTTTCTCATGTTATTGTTGTATTTTCCTATGTCTAGTTTTAATAGTGTATTTCTTTCTCGTACATCACGGGACACAGAGCGACATAGTCATTACTAATAGGTTATATAGATACCGTCAGGTGCTGGCACTGGCAACTTCCAAAACCGGAAGTACCCTCCCCTATATAAGCCCCTCCCATCCGGGAGCACCTCAGTTTTTTGCCAGTGTCTAAGGTGTTGGCCAAGAAGAAACATGTGTTTTTCACTGAGCTTGCGTACAGGTTCTTTTGGGCCTCAGTAAGCTATTCCGGATCCGACCAAAAAAGCTTCATAGCTAAACGGTCGGTACCCGGGCCTTGCAGAGAAGAGCAAGGTTTTGCCTGTAATGCTTCTCTTAGGAGAGCTGGACCCTGGGATCCAGAGCTCTGGTCATACCCACGACCAAGATGTTTTCTGTGCAGGGTGCTATACAGGTCCAGGGGAGTGGAATCCTTGGGAACCCGGTCCCTGAAGGTTTGATTACAATGCCTGCCGTGATAGGTGAAGTTTGGGCTTTTGTGGACCAAACAAAGTCCTGCGGCGGGGAACAGGTAAGTGGGGGGCCCCCAGGAACTTGGTTCTATTGGGGGACCCCCAAGCCTAATTTGTCTTTCTGTCTGTTACCTAATGGTATTCCCGCAAAATTCTGTGCATGCCTGTAACTACTAAAAAAATGTAATAATTTTTAATGGTGGTCAAGAAAAAAAAAAAAAAATTTTTTTATATATATATATATTTAATATATTACACTGCGGTACCTGTGTTGGTCCACTAGAGGCCGCTGTGGAACGTTTCTTGTCATGTGGACTAGTTTCTTCTCATCAGAGCGAGTCCAGGCAGATGGTGAGTTCTCTTATGGGAAACTGCTTCCTCTGCCATGTTGCAATGCTCGTCCATCCCCCGGCCTGCGGCAAAGAGGGGCCCTGGCTCTTGTCCCTAGTTTCCATTTTTGAAATTAGCGCCGAAGGCGCACGTGGCCGCGCGCGTGCGCGTGCACGCGCCTCTATATGTAGAGGTGAGCCGGGAAAGGGGGCGGAGCCTGGGGGATGACGCTCTGTGCGCGCCGCAGCGCTTCTGCGCATGTGCGGGCGTCCCAGCATGTTAAAAACCACAATATTGTGTGGTGAGCTGGCTATGAAGTACAGAGACAGAGCTGGCAACATTTAAAAAAGGCATACAGCAAGCGGTTGATACAGGCATCCCCTAGAAAGGCACATTAGTAGACACCAACTGTTTCTTATAGCAGCATTGATGCTAGACTATTGTCAGTAACTGGTGTATTTCGGCTGGAATACCTCAGCTTTGTGGCTTAGGAATATGCCGTCTAAAAACTCCGGGACTAGAAATTCCAGGAGGAATAGGGGGTCTCCATCGGGCTCTGAGGATCTTGGGCATGCTTCGGCTGCACCAGTCTCCCCTGAAGAATCAGAGGTTAGTGACCGTAGAGCACCCTCAGGAGTACCTGGTACTGTGGCTGTCCTCAGTTCACCTGCTCCTGTGTATGTAACAGAGGAGGTTTTTTCCTCAGCTCTGGGAGGGCTGGAAGAGAGATTGTCAGCATTGATCGCGGCTTCCCTGTCACAGGAGAAAAGCGCCCGATCTCCGTCTCCTCCCTCAGAGTGCCTGTTAACAGAGCAACAGTCCCATACAGGGATCGACCTACCTGAAAGGGATCAGGATGAGGTCGATTCGGTTGTAGAGGAATCAACAGTGGAAGAGCCGTTCTCAGCATCACATGCTGAAAGGTTATGGGTTCAGTCCCTGACTAATATGGTCCGATCAGCATTTAAAATGCCACTTGCGGAGCCATCATCCACTTCTGTCTCCTCGTTGGGGTCGCTAAAAGCTCCCCAGACTGTTTGTTCCTTTCCGATCCATCCTTTACTGGAAGGGCTCATTTACCAGGATTGGGAGCATCCTGACAAAATATTTACTCCCCCCAAGAGATTTCCGGTGGTCTATCCCATGGAGGATAAGTTCATCAGAAAATGGAGGGTCCCTACAGTGGACGCAGCCATCTCTTGTGTGAATAAATCACTGACATGTCCGGTGGATAATGTCCAAATGTTCAAGGACCCAATAGATAAAAAATTGGAGTCCTTATTAAAATCTGTTTTTTCTACAGCAGGATTGGTGACACAACCAGCAGTGGCAGCTATTGGGGTCTGCCAAGCAGTGAAGGATCAGTTGAAACAGGTCTTAAGGGACTTGCCAGATCAGCAGGCTCTTGCCCTAGCTGATCTACCTAGAGCCTTATGCTTTGCGGTGGACGCTATAAAGGATTCAATCCATCAGGCCTCCCGCCTTACGCTGTCTGTAGTACATATGCGCAGGCTTCTATGGCTCAAAAACTGGTCTGCTGAAGCTCCCTGTAAAAAATTGCTGGTCAGCTTCCCATTTCATGGTGAACGCTTATTCGGGGAAGACCTGGACAAATATATCCAGAGAATTTCCAGCGGTAAAAGTACACTTTTGCCGGTTAAAAATAGAGTTAGAGGTCCCTCTTTTAAGAGGCCTGCTTCTCCAGTCCCTAGGACATCGGCTGTGAAACAGTTCCGACGGCCTCCTCGGTCAAATCCCGGAGGTAAAAATCAGGGACAATTGCAGGGTAACAAGAAGCCCTGGAGCAGGAGAGGTACAAAACCTCCCCCAAAGTCAAATGCATGAAGGGTTGCCCCCACCCAATCGGGTGGGGGGAAGACTTCAGTTGTTCACAGAGACCTGGCGGGACACGATCCGAGACAGATGGGTGCTCTCCGCAGTAAATCTGGGATACAAATTGGAGTTAAAAAACTCCCCTCCTTCCCGCTTTATAAGGTCAAACGTGCCAAGGGATCCCCAGAAGAGAGGATCCCTCCTGTTGGCACTAGAACAATTATTGCTCCAAGTAGTAATTATAGAGGTTCCCCTGGAAGAATGGGGGTTCGGGTTTTACTCAAACCTCTTTACAGTCCCGAAGCCAAACGGGGACGTGAGGCCCATATTAAATCTAAAAGGGCTAAACAAATTCCTACATATCAGGACTTTTCCGGATGGAGTCGATCCGATCGGTAGCCACTGCCCTACAAGGGGAGGAATGGTTAGCCTCGATCGACATCAAAGATGCTTATTTGCACATTCCCATCTTTCCAGCCCACCAAAAATTTCTACGCTTTGCGGTAGAAGGGCGCCATTTTCAGTTCAGAGCCTTACCCTTCGGTCTGGCCACAGCACCAAGAGTGTTCACAAAAATTCTGGCCCCATTATTGGCCAATCTAAGAACACGAGGTGTAACGATAATGGCATATCTAGACGACTTGTTGCTGATAGACCACTCAGTGGAAAAACTAGAAGTGGTTGTTCACGAGACAATCAAGTATCTGGAATATCACGGTTGGATTATCAACCGAGACAAGTCAGCCCTAAAACCAGTCAAAAGTCTGGAATACTTGGGGCTAAGGCTGGATTCAGACCAGAGAAAAATTTTCTTGCCTCAAGAAAAGGGGTCGTCTTTGAGAGATTTGATCCACTTAGTGGGTTCAAAAAGACAGCCATCCATACGCCTGTGCATGAGGCTGCTGGGAAAAATGGTGGCATCATTCGAAGCAGTACCCTACGGTCAATTCCATTCAAGGAAGTTGCAAAGGGCCATACTGTCAGCCTGGAACAAAAAAGTTCAGGCTCTGGACTTACCAATGTCCTTGTCCCCTTCCGTTCGCAAGAGCCTCCGCTGGTGGTTGGTTCCCCAGAATCTGGAAAGAGGGAAATCCTTCAGTCCGATTTCCTGGAAGGTGGTCACTACAGATGCCAGCCTTATAGGCTGGGGAGCAGTACTGGAGCAATGGTCTCTCCAGGGCAGATGGTCGGATGCGGAAAAGGCCCTGCCCATCAATCTCTTAGAGATACGAGCAGCCCGGTATGCCCTAGTAGCATGGACATCCAAACTCCAAGGGTCCCCTGTCAGAATTCAATCAGACAATGCCACGGCAGTGGCATATATCAATCACCAGGGTGGCACCAGGAGTCGTGCAGCCCAGAGGGAAGCAAATTGCATCCTGGAGTGGGCAGAAAGATATGTCCCAGCCATATCCGCGGTTTTCATCCCAGGAGTGGAAAATTGGAGAGCGGACTTTCTAAGTCGCCAACAATTATGCCCGGGGGAATGGTCTCTTCACCCCGAGGTTTTCCAGGCAATATGCCAGCGGTGGGGAACACCGGATGTAGATCTGCTAGCATCCAGATTCAACGCAAAGGTGGACAGATTTGTGTCTCGCACAAGGGATCCCCTAGCTTGCGGCTCGGATGCCCTAGTGTTCCCTTGGGATCAGTTCAAGCTGATATATGCATTCCCACCGCCACAATTGTTACCGCGATTACTCCGCAGAATCAGGGTAGAAAAGAAACCAGTGATTCTGGTGGCTCCAGCGTGGCCCCGAAGGGCATGGTACGCGGAGATTGTAAAAATGTCAGTGAGGAGTCCTTGGACCCTCCCACATCGTCCGGACCTGCTGTCGCAGGGACCGATATACCACCCTTCCTTACCAGCCCTAGGTTTGACGGCCTGGCTATTGAAGCCCACATTCTGAAAAAGAGAGGGCTCTCTAATTCTGTGGTATCTACCATGATCAATGCCAGGAAGCCGGTATCCAGGCAGATCTATTATAGGATCTGGAAGGCGTACATCGCCTGGTGTGAGGCCAAGAAATGGCATCCACGTAAATAAGTAATAGGTAGGATTCTGGACTTCCTACAATGGGCTGTAGATAGGAAGCTTGCCTTGAGTACTATCAAGGGTCAGATTTCGGCCTTGTCAATATTTTTTCAAAGGCCCTTGGCTTCGCATTCACTAGTCAAAGCCTTTATACAAGGAGTGATGCGTATTAGTCCTCCGGTTAATATTCCCATATGTCCATGGGATCTAAACTTGGTTCTGACGGTTTTACAGAAACAACCATTTGAACCATTACAGCATATTTCCTTGGTGCTTCTCACCAGGAAATTGATTTTTCTAGTAGCCATTTGTTCGGCTAAAAGAGTGTCGGAATTAGCAGCTATGTCCTGTAAAGAGCCATATCTGGTTATCCATAAGGACAAAGTAGTGTTACGTCCTCATCCAGCCTTTCTTCCTAAGGTGGTATCGAGGTTTCATTTGAACCAAGATGTGGTTCTTCCTTCTTTTTTCCCCAAACCTACTTCGGTAGAGGAAAAGTTATTGCATTCTTTGGATGTAGTAAGAGCAGTTAAAGCTTATCTAAAAGCCACTGCTCAGATTCGCAGAACGGATACTTTGTTTATTCTGCCGGAAGGCCCCAGAAAGGGTCAGGCAGCGTCAAAATCTACTTTAGCCAAGTGGATTCGACAGGTCATAATACAAGCCTATGGCTTGAGAAGGAGACCGCCTCCGTTCAAAGTTAGAGCGCACTCCACGAGAGCAGTTGGAACTTCATGGGCAGTGCATCACCAGGCCTCCCTGGCTCAAATCTGTAAGGCCGCAACATGGTCTTCAGTTCACACGTTTACTAGGTTCTACCAGGTGGACGTTAGAAGTCAGGAGGATGTCGCCTTTGGGCGCAGTGTGTTGCAGGCCGCAAAAGATCCTCATGTCTGATAGCGCTCAGCTTATATATGGTGTATCCCCCCCCTCATTTGGCATTGCTTTAGGACATCCCATTAGTAATGACTATGTCGCTCTGTGTCCCGTGATGTACGAGAAAGAAAATAGGATTTTTATAACAGCTTACCTGTAAAATCCTTTTCTTGGAGTACATCACGGGACACAGAGCTCCCGCCCCTCTTTGGGGACACTTATTGCTTTGCTACAAAACTGAGGTGCTCCCGGATGGGAGGGGCTTATATAGGGGAGGGTACTTCCGGTTTTGGAAGTTGCCAGTGCCAGCACCTGACGGTATCTATATAACCCATTAGTAATGACTATGTCGCTCTGTGTCCCGTGATGTACTCCAAGAAAAGGATTTTACAGGTAAGCTGTTATAAAAATCCTATTTTTGGGTTGGATTGACACTGATCTATGTATTGCTGTTATGTATGGACTTCTGAATTGTACTATGTACAGGACATGTCTGTGTATCTCTTGTACTTTGATATCTTCTTAATAAAGACCAACCTTTTCTTGTAAAATACAATAATGTAAGGGGGCACTGATATAAAAGGTGCCCCCCTACATTAGTAACCCCCCCTTACCTTAGTGTATTCACTCTGCGGAAGGTTGTCTCTATTCACCAGAGCCCCCCTCCACATCAGAGTTCCCCCTTGCATCATGATCTGCAGTGTTCCCCTTTACATAAGAGTTCCCTTGCACTGTAAGGGGGCATCCTGCAGACTTTGATGTAAGGGAGAACTCTGTGCTGGCTGGGTTATAGTATCCTGACCTTCATGTAAATTGAGAAATATGTTTTTTTACTTTTGTTTAACTTAAACACATTGATAATAGCATTAGCTATGTGTTTATAGTTCAAATATTAATATTTGCACTGTTTAGCAGAAAAAACAGTAATTCTAGGTACTTTTTTACAGTGGCATTATAAAAAAAAAAAATTGGTGCCGTTCGTAAATTTTGTCGTTCTGTCAGTAAATTTCACTTCGGGGGGTTGGCAACACTGATGTGCACCACCGAGAGTTGCTAGCAAAGATTCGTCTACAAACTATACCCCAAGTTATAGTCAGGCCTGACTGGGTAGCAAAGGGCATCGCTGGGCGCCATTTTTTTTGCTCACGAGGGAGGATAGCTGCAGCGGGGATATTTTATTGTTACTGCATTATTGAAGGTTATACCCTTTTATTGCATGCACCTATACTGCAGGGATCTGCATGAGATATTGTATGCAAATTACCTTTTATGCTTTTACCAATAGTAAAAAGTTATAGTTAAGTAATTTGGTGGTCAGTGTCAATTACTGTGCTGGGATACGGAAAGGGGATTGTACCATATAAAAGTATAGTTATATTTCAGTTGTGTCATCCCTCCCCTTTCCTAACTGTGCCACGAGAGGTTAGAGCCGATTGCCAGGGGTTGATAGCGGTGCATTACAAGGCCCAAAACAAACAAGCAGCCCTCTTAAGCTGAGGGTATCGCTACACGTGGGGGTTCGTTCTGGGACCCTTGTATATTGCACGCTGCGATCAAGGCGGTCTGAAATACCAGCATAGACTCGCAGGTAGTGACAGAATGGTGCGCAGAGGAGGCTGTGGATCCACTCCGGGCGGTAGCTATTGAACTCCCGGGAGGGATGCAGGAGAAAGAAGAGGTAAAGCAGCTAATAATGTCAATATCCCCAAACTGGAAAGCATGGGCGGTGGATGCAAGGACAAATACCTCGGGGGCATATGCACTAATAGAATGGACAAGAGGAGTCCCAGAAGAGTTCAAAGGGCAGAGTGTAAAAGACATAGATGACAGAACGTATCGCTTAGTGCATACTGGGGCTGTGAAGAAAGAGTTCCCACGGGCTTCCCCACAGTTGTCTCCGTCACTCTTCTCCAAAATGGGAGGCAGTAGTGAAACGAAAACAACAAAGTCACCCCTGACCGCCATAGGTCCGGAACTGCTGACTGCTTTGGGGGACTTTGTTGTTAAGTGCCAGAAAAACAACACGGTGCATGTGGAATGTCAGGGTCACCTGTGGCCAGGTGACAGATGCACACCGTAGGGGGACAGGAGTGCATCGCGAGGTAGTGAACCCTATGGCTGGCTTCTGTGGATAGGAAACTGGGTGGTTGTGGAAAGCGGGACCAGAGGAGCACAACCGGGATCCCAACGGAAGCGAGAGCCAAGATTCCCCAGGGCGCGGAGTCTAAGACCCAGCTGGTCTTCTCCAGGGCCTCTAGTGGTGAGGATGTTACGCTGCAGGCTGGGACCAGGTCGCGGCCCCTGGAGTTTCCTAGCTCACGCCCCGTAGGATAAGGGGAAGCAGCAGCACACGATAGAGAGAACCGAATAACAAGCCGAAGGTCAGGGGCCACAAGCAGACAAGGATAACGAAGAACGAGCCGAAGGTCAAGGGTCACGAGCAGACAGGGATGGTCGGGGACAAGCCAATAACGTAACAGAGAGACAGACGTAGCACACGGCAGGCAGGAACCCAAACACACAATGCCTAACAAACACGTTGATCAGCAAAGCAGGCTTGCAGTGCACAGGTTAATATAGTGTTCAGTGATAGGGCCTGGGGTGGAGTCAGGCTGGGAGGAGATTATAAAGGAAGCCAGGTGAAGGAGGTCTGGTCTCTAGATGAACACATGAGGAGGAAGGTAAGATGGCAGACAGACATTAATGCATATCCATGACATGGAAGCTGGGTACCGAAAACTCCGGGTGTTTTCAGGAACACAACCTGTGCCACCCGGGGAGGAAGATTTCGATATTTGGATCGAGCAAGCAATGCAGGCAGTAGAAGGTTGGGAAGTTCCAGAAACGCAGAAGAAGCAGCGCATCAGTGAGAGCTTGAAAGGTCCTGCTGCTGAGGCTGTGAAAAATCTTAGGTGCAGCAATACTGTGTGTACATCAATGGATTATTTGTCTATGTTGCAGGAGGAATTTGGCCAGCTGGAGAAGGTGTCGGAGCTGGTGTATCAATTTGAACATACCTTCCAACAGCCGAGGGAGAAGTTGCCCGAGTATGTCCGGAGACTGAATAGAATGCTGTGCCAGATTGTACTGAGAAAAGGAATGCAACCACAGGTCATAGATGCTACCAGGATGAAACAGATCCTAAGGGGAGCCTTACGGTCGGATCCAGTGTGGCTTCACCTGAAGACCTCTGACGGAGTCATGGCTCTGAATTACACAGACCTTGTGCGGATCACAAGGGACGAAGAGGCCTTGATGAAGGATCAAGAGGGGGTTGAGAAGACCGGCCTACCTGTTTCAGTGGGAGTCAGAACGGCAGTAGTTACCGAACGTGACTCAGAAGTAGAAACCTTGAAGTCTCAAATGGCCCAAGTACTGGACTTGTTGACCGCCTTATTGGCCAAGAACTCTGGAGCCAAGGAGAAAGAAGAGATCCAGAAGGAATGAGACCAGAATGTCCCTATTCCAGCATCCCCAAAAATAAGGAAGGCAATTGTCTGCTTAAATTGAGGAGGAGTTTGCCACCCTGATAGAAGGTGCCCGAGTCCAAGAATGAACAGAGGCACTCAATACCAGCCGGAAGAAAACTTCAGAGGGCCCCGGTGAAGGAGTCAGCCGGGCGCCCGCTACCTACAGAAAGCTCCAAGAAGATCCAAAGACAAGCAGAGCAAAAAGAGAAGGGTAACAATGCCCCTCCTAAAAACTCCCATACTGTCTGTCGGGAGTTGCAATTTGACAACCAGAAAAAGATCAATGCATACCAGGTTCAAAAAGGGTTGAGGTCCAGAGAGAAATGGAAAAAGAAAAAAAAATACACTGGAAAAAGGAGTCCAAAGGAGAAAATACCTCCTAAGAAGTTCCCGGATAAATTAGTTGGACCCTCCCCTTTAGTCTCCGTTCAAGTGGAGGGAGTTTACACAAAGGCACTCCTAGACACAGGAGCCCAAGTGACTCTCTTATACAGAGACTTTTATCAGAAGCATTTGAGTCATGTGCCCTTGCAAAAGCTGGAAGACCTGAAGATAGGGGGAATTGGCACTCGCAGTTTCCCCTACGACGGTTATGTTTCAATCAGGCTGGCCTTTGACCCCTCTGTGACCGGGGAGGCCGAAGTTTTTGGTTCAATATTATTTTATTAGTTTATATAAATATTACAGGGATTTACCCTAAACAAATATATATATATATATATATATATATATATATATATATATATATATGGAGACCATCTACATATACTTTCAGAATACAGTATATA
Source organism: Rana muscosa (assembly GCA_029206835.1). Taxonomy (NCBI): domain Eukaryota; kingdom Metazoa; phylum Chordata; class Amphibia; order Anura; family Ranidae; genus Rana; species Rana muscosa. Next base: position 267,350,067 of record CM055120.1, on the reverse strand, counting down.
TTCTTACAAATCTTCAGTACAAATCTTCCCTATCTACGAGAGAAAAAAAAAGAAAAAAAAAAAAAAAAAGGAAAGGGAGGGAGAAAATAAATAAATAAATAAATAAATAAAAAAAGGGGGGGTGCTCCCCTATTAGCTTATAGAGCGGATCGGATATTATTCCACTAGAGAGGGGGAAAAAAACAGAGGCCGAAGTTTTTGACACCCTGGTGGTGGTTTGCCCTCGCCCACCAGGAGCCAACACGATGTCCATGTTGATAGGGACCAACACTGATTTAGTCCGGAGACTGCTGACCCCGTTGGTGCAGGGGCGGAATTCTCCCAAACAGAAGATTCACCCCATGCTGCAACAGGTCTACCAGAAGATGATCCTGGAGCAAAAGGCCCCGGAAGAGGGAGTGGGCAGAGTCTGGAGACTGTTGAGAAGAGAGAAGATACTGCAGCCTTGTGAGGTGACCTGTCTTCAGGCTACAGTAAAACTCTCCTGGGAGCAGCCGGGTCCCTTTGTAGTTGTGGAACCTGACCCCTTCAACACTCACCAAGGATTGGAAGTACTCCCTGAAGTGGCCCTGTTGAGGGCACTGAAGAAAGCCAAAGGCCAGATTCCAGTGAGTGTCAGAAATGTCACAAATTCTCCTGTGAAGATCCCAGCCCGAGTGCTACTGGGCAAGGTGAATCCTGCTACCCCAGTGGCCCTGTCTGAATTAGGGTCCAAGGGAGGAGAAGCCACCCTGGAGGAGCTCTGCCTTGAAGATACCGCCTTGCCACTGAAATGGAAGGAGAGAGCCAAGGCTCAGCTGACTAGGTGGAGAAGGATATTCTCAGAAGATGAGTTTGATGTGGGGTGTGCGAGAAGTGCCACCCATAAAATCAAGAGGACAAGCCCTTTCGGGAGAGGATCTGAAGAGTTCCACTGGCTGACCTGGAAGATTTGCTTGAGAAGTTAGCAGAGCTAAAGAGGACAGGGGTCATCCGAGAGTCCAGAAGTCCATATGCCTCACCCATCATGGTGCTAAGGAAGAAAAACGGGTCACTGAGACTCTGCATAGACTATAGAACTCTCAACAGGAGGACCATACCCGACCAGTACACTACCCCCAGGATAGAAGATGCTTTGCAGAGTCTGTCTGGGGCCAAGTGGTTCAGTGTCATGGACCTGAAGAGTGGATATTATCAAATCCCAATGCACCCTGAAGATAAGGAGAAGACGGCCTTCATCACCCCAGTGGGATTCTATGAATTCAATAGGATGCCCCAAGGCCTGTCGGGAGCCCCCGCTACTTTCCAGAGGTTGATGGAGAAGACCGTTGGCGACATGAATCTGATCGAAGTCCTGGTGTACCTAGACAACATCATTGTCTTCGGGAAGACTCTGGAGGAGCATGAAGCAAGATTGGAGAAAGTCCTGAAGAGACTCAGTGAAGAGGGACTAAAACTCTCCAGAGAAAAATGCCAGTTCTACCAGTCCTCGGTCCACTATCTGGGGCACATAGAATCTGCAGAAGGAGTGTCTACAGACCCTGATAAGCTGGATGCAGTCACCTCCTGGCCCAGACCAGCTACAGTGACTGAGCTCCGGTCCTTCCTAGGCTTCTGTTCCTACTACCGTAGATTTCTGGAAGGATTTGCAAAAATTGCCAAACCCCTAAATGAGCTATTGAAGACGGAAGGAGAGGAGGATGATACTGGCCCCAGGAAGCCTGGAGAGTCCGTGGAAGACCAGTGGACGGGGGAGTGTGAAGAAGCCTTCCAGATGTTAAAGAAGAGTCTTACCATTGCACCAGTCCTGGCCTTTGCTGATCCCAAAAAGCCATATGAACTGCATGTAGATACCAGCCATGATGGTCTAGGAGGGGTGCTATACCAAGAATATGACGGGCAGTTGCGCCCAGTTGCTTACGTTAGTAGAAGTCTGGCACCCGCAGAAAAGAACTACCCCACCCACAAGTTGGAGTTCCTGGCCCTAAAGTGGGCAGTCGTGGATAAACTCAGAGATTACCTGTATGGAGCTGACTTCACAGTAAAGACTGACAATAATCCACTCACCTATCTCTTCACCACGGCCAAGCTGGATGCCACTGGTCACCGTTGGTTAGCAGCCCTAGCCGGATTGAACTTCAGCCTGAAGTATAGGCCCGGAGCTGGAAACCGTGATGCAGACGCATTGTCCAGAAGAGGCCACGCACCCACCCACCATCCAGAAGATTGGACCCAGGTAACCCCCAGATGGCGTACAGGACTTGTGTCAAGGGGTAAAGCTTCAAGCTAGTGGTGGGTCAAGGGCTGAAGAGATCGGTGTTTCTGCAGTGGGGGTGCCTAAGTGTTACTGCAATGTGACCCAAGTTGGAGAGGATGACCTGCCAAAACTGTCTAAAAAGGACCTAAGGAGAGACCAGTTGGAAGATCCTTGGGGAAGATTAGCATTGGAGACATTGGAGGACCAGGATCCAGGCAGACTTCTGAAGGACCCCTCAAAGGTGGGCCGGTTGGTCCACAAAGAATGGGACAAGTTGCAGGTGCATCAAGGGGTGGTCTACCGAAGGGGCCCCTCTGATGATCTTGAAGAGAAGTGGCAGCTGTTTCTGCCAGACAAATACAGAAGAACTGTTTTGGCTGCCCTACATGATGATCATGGCCACTTGGGGGCTGAACGAACATTCCAACTTGTAAGGGATAGGTTCTATTGGCCTTGTATGCAGGCTGAAGTGGCGGAATACTGCCACTCCTGTGCACGCTGTATCCAGAGGAAGACATTGCCACGTCAAGCTGCCCCAATGGGCCATCTGCAGAGTCAAGGACCCTTGGACTTGGTGTGCATTGACTTTCTCTGAACCTGACTTAAGTGGACAAGGAAATGTTCTGGTGATAACCGACCATTTTACCCGTTATGCCCAGGCTTTTCCAGCCAAAGACCAGAAGGCATCCACTGTAGCTAAACTCCTAGTGGAGAAATACTTTGTGCATTATGGGCTGTCACAGCGTCTGCACTCTGACCAAGAGAGAGACTTTGAGAGTCGACTAATCAAAAAATTGCTGGACTCTTTGGGTATCAAGAAAACCCGCACTACCCCTTATCACCCTCAGGGTGATGCTCAGCCGGAGAGGTTCAACAGGACTCTGTTAAATATGTTGGGGACTCTGAGTAGCGAGCAGAAGAAGCATTGGAGCAAGCACATAGCAGCCATCGTGCATGCTTACAACAGTACCACCAACGATGCCACAGGGTACTCTCCATATCGCCTTATGTTTGGCAGGGAAGCAAGACTGCCTGTGGATCTGGCACTCGGCATATCAATGGATCGCACTTCAGCCACCTCACATAAGGGATATGTAGACAGACTGAGGAAGAGTTTGAAGCTAGCTTTTGAACAGGCCCAAGTGGCCTCAGAGCTAAGAGGAGCCCGGAACAAGAGGAACTTTGACCTCAAATTTCGAATCCAGGACCTACAGCCAGGAGACAGAGTGCTGCTATGAAACCTAGGAGTTCCAGGGAAGCATAAATTGGCAGACAGATGGAGACAGGAACCATATGTGATCTGTAAGAAGTTGCCAGACCTGCCGGTGTATCAGCTAAAACCAGAAGGGAAGGTAGGGCTGCTGAAGACATGGCACAGAAACCATTTACTTCCACTTTCAGAAGCGGTTCGGATACCTCCTGTAGAAGATTCCCCTGGACCATCCTCAAGCTTGGAGACACCTAGGCCAAACACTCGGTCTCAGGTATCTCAGTCTGGAGAAATGGATGTCTCTGATCAGAGTGAAGAGGAAGAGCTCGGGTGGTTGTGGCCTTCTCAGACCCCAGAACCCATGTCTATAGATCTTCCACCCTCTGAAAGTACTGTGGATAGTACATTGAATGTGGAAGCCACTGAGTTTGTTCCGTCTAGTCCTCTGGCTGAAGAGTGGGAAGATGCCACATGGTCACCTTCTGCTGATCATCAAGATTACTCCCAACATCTTCCTGCACCTGATCTGGATGTACCGGAAGTATTGGAGCCCAGTGTACCTACTCCAGAAGAAGATACAGTGAGGGATGAAACAGTCACCCCAAGGGAACAAAGGCCCAAGAGAACCATTCGTCCTCCTCGGAAGTTAACCTATAACCAGATGGGGGAAAGTTCTGAGGATACAGTAACCACTGCTAGAAGGACATTACCAACACCTGATCCTTCTGCTGTGCATTTGGTGGAAGGCAACCCCAGCTCACTCTCTGGCACAGTTAGGCAGGTCAACCCCATTGATGTGACCAGTGGGCAGGACAAGCTCCATTCCCCGTTCTGGTGGGAGTTTCCTTTGCCAACTTCTCTAGCTGCCCTTAATGAGTTTGTATTTTCCTACTGTTGATACTGTCTTTGGGGACCAAAGATTTCAAGTGGGAGTGTGTAGCAGGGTATCGTTTTCACCCACAAGACTGCAGTTCCCAGCACGCTTTGAGGCACCCAGGGTTAATTTCCCCGCGCAAGGACTGCTGGGGTGGACTTTAAAAGGGGGAGAAGGAGCCTCGCTCTTTCTCTTGGAACGCCGCCCTCCTTGCAAGAGGATCCCTGCACTCACCTGCTGCGCGTGCAAGGCCTGAAGCCTGGGCCTCGCACTTTGTTCCAGAGAGCCTTCCGTTCCACTGAGGAGCCTGCGGAACATCCAATCCACCTGAGGTACCACCATCTTCTGGAGGACCGAAGACACAGTGCATCGTGGGCACTGTGAAGTCAGGTACCGGACAGGAGTCGGTCCTGTCTGGGTGAGAGAGCGCCAGCTCAGAACCACATCTCAGTAACTGTGTTGCCTATTAACTTTGCCTAGGCCCATCATTGACCACAGTTATACTTTGGAGAGACTGTCTGCTGAACTGAGTTTATCAGTCTCTCCAGTTTTACCAAGTTAGCAGTCATTTGCTACCCCTATTGGATTACAGTTTGTTTCTTTATGTGCACCACCGAGAGTTGCTAGCGAAGATTCTTCTACAAACTATACCCCAAGTTATAGTCAGGCCTGACTGAGTAGTATAGGGCATCGCTGGGCGCCATTTTTTTGCTCACGAGGGAGGATAGCTGCAGCGGGGATATTTTATTGTTACTGCATTATTGAAGGTTATACCCTTTTAATGCGTGCACCTATACTGCAGGGATCTGCATGAGATATTGCATGCACATTACCTTTTATGCTTTTACCCATAGGCGTGCGCAGCCTATTGCATTAGGGTGTGCACCTCAAACCAAAGCTTAAAAACACGTGCATCTGTGTGTGTATATAGAGAGAGAGAGAGAGAGAGAGAGATACACACACGCTCTTATAAACAAACGTTAACAAACATTTTAAAATGTATTAAACCATTTTTATTAAAACATTTATCAATGTAAACAAACATAATTTTTTTAACTTATTAATTAAATAATCTTTTAACATAAACAAAGCTTTTAAATAAATCTCTAAATCAAATAAGCAATTTAAAAAACTGAACGGTAAGTAGGATTTTTTAATATCCTGAATTGTATTTACTGCTTTAAATAAATTTGTTAGATTCCCCCAGCAACAATAGATCCCCCAAGAACAAGACATCTCCCCAGCAACAATAGATTCCTCACGGCAACTATAGCTTCACAAGCAACAATAGATCCCTCCCAACAACAATAGACACCCCCAGCAACAATAGATCCATCCCATTAACAACAGATCTCCCCGCAACAATAGATCACCCCCAGCAACAATAGATCACCCCACAAGAAAATACCCCCCAGCAACAATAGATCTCCCAGCATCCAGTATCAATATATTCTCCAGCAGCCAACAACATAAGCCCCCTCCCTCAACAGTAGTATTCTCCCATCAACAATTGACCCCCCAGAAACAATAGATCCCACCAGCAGTAACAGACTTCCCCAGCATCAATAGATCACCCAGTGATAATAGAGACCCCATCAGCCAACATCAATAGACACTCCAGCAAATCCCGCCACCACTTGGCATATACATTCAGTGCTGAGGTGCCGAAACTGTGTTCTCCCGCATTCCTGCTGAAAAAAAGCCCCCGAAATATGTATTTAGACATCAAATTGGCATCAGAAAAGTGGTTAGCACACTACAGATTATTATGGCTTCCTCAACATGTTTTAGAGAAGAAGACGTCGCACAGAAGGTGTTGAGGAAGCCATAATAATCTGTATTGTGCTAACCACTTTTCTGACTATTCAGGTGCCTGGCCCCTTTTCGGGAGCCTGAATTACAGTGGTGGGGTATTTTTTGGAAGCACCTGATTAGAGGCATAGGCTCTAATAGGCGTCCAAAAAGGTGAACAGCGGGCGCCATGCTGGGCGCTCGCAGTTTACTCAGCGTTATGTTAGGAAAGGGAATGATTATTCCCTTTCCTAACACTGAACCGCCTCTCAGCCAATCTGGTGCTCGGGTCTGTTACCTGTCACCTGATTGGCTGAAACGACAGGCGCTCTGATTGGATGCCTATCAGGCGTCCAATCATAGCAGAGGAAGGGAAGAGAGGACGGGAGAAGACATTGAGGAGCGTGCAGGACACCGCCGCCGTGACCCGTTGCCCCACCAAGACAGGTAAATGCCGGGCGGATGGGGATGCACACTGGCAGCATTTGATGGGCACAGTAGCAGCAATTGATGGGCACAATGTCAGCAATTGATGGGAACACTGGCAGCAAATGATGGGCACACTGGTAGCAATTGATGGTACAGTAGCTGCGGTTGATGGCACAGTGGCAGCAATTTATGGGCACAATGGCGGCAATTATTGGGCACAGTAGCTGCGTTTGATGGGCACAGTGGCTGCAATTGATGTGGGTTTTTTTCAGCTTGTTTGCGCCCCCCCAAAATTGTTTGAGCACCAGCCACCACTGCTCCAATGTGGGCTGAAGTACAGGTACGTTAACCCACATTTGAAACTGCCTTCCTTACGCCATATATTGGGGTTGTGGGCATATGGGACGTGGTTAATATACACTTGGGATATATTTTTTTTATATCAAAGACATGTAGTATATGTATGTGTATATATATATATATATATATATATTACATACTTTTTCGCTGACAGGCCAATTGTATATGTGAGATATATATATATATAGATATATATATACATAATATATACATATAAATATATATATATATTGTGTAAATAGATATTGTCAGCGAAAAAATATGTAATATATATATATATATATATATATATATATATATATATATATATATATATATATATTGTGACAGCAGGAAGGTAAAGTCACCTGGTTGCATCCAGGGGGGTAGATATATTTCGCCCAGATTCAGGCTTTACGCCGATTTGTACAACTAGGTGGAGAGTTGTATAAGGCTAGTGGGCTCATGGATGACTCATACCTCTAGGGAGAGGGCTGGGCGTCGTGCAGACAGGGAGTTGATGAGACCAGCTGAACCTTGTCAGCTCATTTAGGCCTCTATAAGAAATCCCAGCTTCATTAGATGTTAGCTCATGCCTGGAAGCAGACCTGTGTGGACTGTCTAGGGAGAGTGAACCCCTGTGCGGTGAGAGAAAGCCTGTGTGGCTATATTTTGCTTGGACATTTAAAACCAGGGACTAGGACAGCACTAGGCTGATCCCAGTTGTTAGTTAGGAAACCTGTATGTTTAGTCAGAGGTCAAGTTGACCAGGATTTATTTTGTTTGTTTCTTTTGCTTTGCTGTGTTTTTGTCACTGTAAATAGAAAATAAACGGCACCTTTTTGATTTTGAAAACCACAACCTCCGTCTGCTGGGCCTGTTTTTGTGTGGGGAGCCCATCCCGGGGGTCACACACACCCGCTGCCGAGCTAACCCCCTCACAGTTGGTGGAGAATGCGGGCAGTTTTTTTTTAAGCCAGCATGGAGGAGATACTGAAACAGCTGGCTCTAGCAAATGCCAATCAACAGCAGACAAATGCAGGTTTGCAAAAGAGCCTTGCAGCTCAACAACAGAACTTCGCAGCCCAGCAGCAAGCTCATCAACAGAGCCTTGCAGCCCAGCAGCAAGCTCACCAACAGAGTCTGGAAGCTCAGCAACAAGCCCAGCAACGATCTGAGGCCCGCTTCATAGACCTATTACAGAAGCAAGAGCAGAGACTACAACAAATGGAAGCAGTAATGCAGCAACGTCCGCAGACCAGTGAGGAAAGCCGTCCCACTAATACCGCGTCCTTTGGGGTGAGTCGTTTATTGACAAAAATGACTGGAGAGGATGATCCAGAGGTATTTTTGACCACGTTTGAAAGGACTGCTGAAAGAGAAAAGTGGCCTGAGGAGCAGTGGGCTGGACTGGTGGCTCCTCTGTTAACGGGTGAATCGCAGAAAGCTTACTATGACCTAGAGCCTGACCAAGCAAAAGACTATGTGATGCTAAAAGCTGAAATATTGGCAAGGCTGGGTGTCACCCTGGCTGTCCGGGCTCAGCGTGTGCATAACTGGACTTTCCAGCTTGGAAAACCCCCCAGGTCTCAAATGTATGATCTCATTCACCTGAGCAGAAAGTGGCTACAGCCAGAGACTTTGTCCGCACCAAAGATTGTGGAATGTGTTGTAATGGATCGGTTTTTGAGAGCTCTTCCTACTGCCATCCAAAAGTGGGTAAGCCATGGAGACCCAGAGACGGCCGATGGTCTTGTGGATCGTGTGGAGAAATACTTGGCTACAGAGAACCTGACGGCCTCTTCCAGAGACACTCGGACTTTCCACCCTAAGACCAGACCATCCCCAGGGGCGGATAAGATGATTCCAAGGGGTAAGGGTGGAGAGAGTGAGAGGGTGGGAGCTCTACCCCAAGTTTGGCGAGAACAGCCTGGGAAATCAGCGGCTCAAGAGGCGGCAAGAAGGATCATTTGCTACCGCTGCCGGCAAGCGGGACATATTGCAGCAAATTGCCCGGTTTTGGAGGAACCCATGCAGTGTGACTTTCTGACGGGCAGACGTCAGTCGCTGTGTGCGACAGTCGCATGCACTGCCATTCGGGGAACTGAGAAACATTTATGCAAAATGTGTATTAATGGTAGAAATGTTGTGGTATTGCTGGATTCAGGTAGCCTTGTGACCCTGATAAAGGCTGAATTAGTTAAAACAGAGGTCTCTGGGAATAGCAAGGTAGCTGTTATTTGTGTGCATGGGGACACCCGAGAGTATCCAGTGACTACAGTGTGTTTCGAGACCCCCAAAGGTACCCTTTCTCATCCAGTGGGCTTAGTGTCTCAGTTACCGCATGACGCCATTGTGGGAAGGGATTTTCCGAAGTTCTGGGAACTGTGGGATGATCCTGAGCCCCCCACTGGTGCCCCTATGTACCAGGAATATGATAGCCAGAACTCCTCTGAGAGTGGTGAGGACTCTCCCGAATTTCCCTTGTCAGTATTGGCAGGGGAGACTCAAGAAACTGGAGAGGAGCCCACCTCCTCAGACGAAAACCTACCGTCTGTGGAGTTTTCTGATCTTGAGGTTCACAGGGAAAACTTTGCCACAGAACAGTTGAAAGACCCCGCCCTAATAAAGGCACGGGAAAACGTAGTGAAAATAGATGGCGAGTTAGTGAACCCAGATAATACCTGCACTTACCCATACTTCAGCGTAGAGAAGGACCTACTGTATCGGGTGGCAAAAAGGGCAGAAGAAACCGTTGAGCAGCTTGTGGTGCCCAAACCTTACAGGAAGTTGGTGTTGGAGTTGGCCCATGGGCACATTCTTGGAGGTCATCTGGGGACAGAGAAAACCCGAGAGAGGGTATTACAGAGATTCTATTGGCCTGGGGTGATGAAGGACATAGAAAATTATTGTTCCTCCTGCCCTGTGTGTCAGAGGTCGGCCCCGATGCCACACTTCCGTAGCCCGCTGGTCCCTCTACCCATCATTGAGGTCCCGTTTGAGAGAATCGCAATGGATTTGGTAGGTCCTATAATCAAGTCCGCTAGGGGGCACCAGTACATATTGGTTATAATGGACTATGCCACCCGTTATCCAGAAGCGATCCCTCTCAGAAATACCTCGGCCAAAACCATAGCCAAAGAGCTATCTCTTGTTTTTAGCCGGGTGGGTATTTGTAAAGAACTGCTTACGGACCAAGGTACACCCTTTATGTCCCGGGTTATGAAGGAGCTGTGTAAATTGTTCAAAGTGACGCAATTACGTACATCTGTGTATCACCCCCAAACCGGATGGGAGCTGGCGATTTTGTAACGATTTTCGTCAGTTGAACAAAGTTACAAAATTTGACACCTACCCCATGCCACGTATAGATGAGTTGATCGACCGGCTGGGAACAGCCCGATACATGACGACTCTTGACCTCACAAAAGGGTATTGGCAAATCCCCCTGGCCAAGTCAGCCAAAGAGAAAACCGCATTTGTAACCCCAGACGGGGCGTTCCAATATAAAAGAATGCCGTTCGGGTTACAGAATGCGCCGGCCACATTCCAGCGGAAAATGGACCAGATGCTGAGGCCCCATCGGAAGTATGCTGCGGCTTACCTGGATGACGTAATTGTCCATAGCACAGATTGGGCCTCACATCTGCCAAAAGTGCAAGCAGTCCTGGACTCTGTTCGGGAAGCAGGGTTTACGGCTAACCCCAAGAAGTGTACCATTGGGCAGGAGGAGGCCAAATATCTTGGGTACACCATTGGGAGGGGAGTAATAAAACCCCAACTCAACAAAGTCGAGGCCATCCAGAGTTGGCCACGTCCCAACAGCAAGAAGCAGGTACGAGCCTTTCTGGGAATCGCTGGGTATTATCGGCGATTCATTCCCCACTTTGCTTCTAAGGCTGTGCCCCTAACCAACCTGACGAAGGGGAAAGGGTCGGTCATGATTAAATGGACCCCCGAGGCTGAGGCAGCATTCCAATTCTTGAAACAAGCCTTATGTAGCCAGCCAGTGTTGTACTCACCCGACTTCTCTAAAGACTTTGTCGTACAAAGTGATGCGTCAGATGTGGGGTTAGGAGCAGTATTGTCCCAGGTCTGGAACGGGGAAGAGCACCCAGTCATTTACCTCAGCAGGAAGTTGAAGTCCCATGAGGTAAATTACGCCACCGTTGAAAAGGAGTGTTTAGCGGTGAAGTGGGCTCTAGATTCCCTTCGGTACTACCTGCTAGGTAGGCACTTTGACATGGTTACGGATCACGCTCCGTTAAAGTGGATGGCTCAAAACAAGGAAACAAATAGAAGAGTGAATAGGTGGTTCCTGGCCCTCCAGGAATTCAACTTCACAGTAAAGCATCGCCCTGGCGTTCAAATGGGGAATGTGGATGCTTTGTCTCGAGTACATGAATGCCTGATTGCTGGTGTTCCAACCCCGAGGTTAAAACAAGAGGGGGGGGTATGTGACAGCAGGAAGGTAAAGTCACCTGGTTGCATCCAGGGGGGTAGATATATTTCGCCCAGATTCAGGCTTTACGCCGATTTGTACAACTAGGTGGAGAGTTGTATAAGGCTAGTGGGCTCATGGATGACTCATACCTCTAGGGAGAGGGCTGGGCGTCGTGCAGACAGGGAGTTGATGAGACCAGCTGAACCTTGTCAGCTCATTTAGGCCTCTATAAGAAATCCCAGCTTCATTAGATGTTAGCTCATGCCTGGAAGCAGACCTGTGTGGACTGTCTAGGGAGAGTGAACCCCTGTGCGGTGAGAGAAAGCCTGTGTGGCTATATTTTGCTTGGACATTTAAAACCAGGGACTAGGACAGCACTAGGCTGATCCCAGTTGTTAGTTAGGAAACCTGTATGTTTAGTCAGAGGTCAAGTTGACCAGGATTTATTTTGTTTGTTTCTTTTGCTTTGCTGTGTTTTTGTCACTGTAAATAGAAAATAAACGGCACCTTTTTGATTTTGAAAACCACAACCTCCGTCTGCTGGGCCTGTTTTTGTGTGGGGAGCCCATCCCGGGGGTCACACACACCCGCTGCCGAGCTAACCCCCTCACAATATATATATATACACACACACACACACTACATACTTTTTCGCTGACAAGCCAATTGTATATGTGATATATATATATATATATATATATATATATATAATTTATTTATATATATATATATATATATATATATATTGTGACAGCAGGAAGGTAAAGTCACCTGGTTGCATCCAGGGGGGTAGATATATTTCGCCCAGATTCAGGCTTTACGCCGATTTATACAGCTAGGTGGAGAGTTGTATAAGCCCAGCTGAGACTAGTGGGCTCATTGATGACTCATACCTCTAGGGAGAGGGCTGGGCGTCGTGCAGGCAGGGAGTTGATGAGACCAGCTGAAGCCTGTCAGTTCGTTTAAGGCCTCTATAAAAACTCCCAGCTTCATTAGATGTTAGCTCATGCCTGGAAGCAGACCTGTGTGGACTGTCTAGGGAGAGTGAACCCCTGTGCGGTGAGAGAAAGCCTGTGTGGCTATATTTTGCTTGGACATTTAAAACCAGGGACTAGGACAGCACTAGGCTGATCCCAGTCGTTAGTTAGGAAACCTGTAAGTTTAGTCAGAGGTCAAGTTGACCAGGATTTATTTTGTGTTTGTTTTTTTTGCCTTGCTGTGTTTTTGTCACTGTAAATAGAAAATAAACCGCACCTTTTTGATTTTGAAAACCACAACCTCCGTCTGCTGGGCCTGTTTTTGGGTGGGGAGCCCATCCCGGGGGTCACACATACCCGCTGCCGAGCTAGCCCCCTCGCAGTTGGTGGAGAACCAGTGGCAGTTTTTTTTTAAGCCAGCATGGAGGAGATACTGAAACAGCTGGCTCTAGCAAATGCCAATCAACAGCAGACAAATGCAGGTTTGCAAAGGAGCCTTGCAGCCCAGCAGCAAGCTCATCAACAGAGCCTTGCAACTTTACAACAGAGTCTGGAGGCTCAGCAACAAGCCCAACAGCAATCTGAGGCCCGCTTCATAGACCTGTTGCAGAAGCAAGAGCAGAGACTACAACAACAGATGGAAGCAGTAATGCAGCAACGTCCGCAGACCGGTGAGGAAAGCCGTCCCACTAATACCGCGTCCTTTGGGGTGAGTCGTTTATTGACAAAAATGACTGGAGAGGATGATCCAGAGGTATTTTTGACCACATTTGAAAGGACCGCTGAAAGAGAAAAGTGGCCTGAGGAGCAGTGGGCTGGACTGGTGGCTCCTCTGTTAACGGGTGAATCGCAGAAAGCTTACTATGACCTAGAGCCTGACCAAGCAAAAGACTATGTGATGCTAAAAGCTGAAATATTGGCAAGGCTGGGTGTCACCCTGGCTGTCCGGGCTCAGCGTGTGCATAACTGGACTTTCCAGCTTGGAAAACCCCCCAGGTCTCAAATGTATGATCTCATTCACCTGAGCAGAAAGTGGCTACAGCCAGAGACTTTGTCCGCACCAAAGATTGTGGAACGTGTTGTAATGGATCGGTTTTTGAGAGCTCTTCCTACTGCCATCCAAAAGTGGGTAAGCCATGGAGACCCAGAGACGGCCGATGGTCTTGTGGATCGTGTGGAGAAATACTTGGCTACAGAGAACCTGACGGCCTCTTCCAGAGACACTCGGACTTTCCACCCTAAGACCAGACCATCCCCAGGGGCGGATAAGATGATTCCAAGGGGTAAGGGTGGAGAGAGTGAGAGGGTGGGAGCTCTACCCCAAGTTTGGCGAGAACAGCCTGGGAAATCAGCGGCTCAAGAGGCGGCAAGAAGGATCATTTGCTACCGCTGCCGGCAAGCGGGACATATTGCAGCAAATTGCCCGGTTTTGGAGGAACCCATGCAGTGTGACTTTCTGACGGGCAGACGTCAGTCGCTGTGTGCGACAGTCGCATGCACTGCCATTCGGGGAACTGAGAAACATTTATGCAAAATGTGTATTAATGGTAGAAATGTTGTGGTATTGCTGGATTCAGGTAGCCTTGTGACCCTGATAAAGGCTGAGTTAGTTAAAACAGAGGTCTCTGGGAATAGCAAGGTAGCCGTTATTTGTGTGCATGGGGACACCCGAGAGTATCCAGTGACTACAGTGTGTTTCGAGACCCCCAAAGGTACCCTTTCTCATCCAGTGGGCTTAGTGTCTCAGTTACCGCATGACGCCATTGTGGGAAGGGATTTTCCGAAGTTCTGGGAACTGTGGGATGATCATGAGCCCCCCACTGGTGCCCCTATGTACCAGGAATATGATAGCCAGAACTCCTCTGAGAGTGGTGAGGACTCTCCCGAATTTCCCTTGTCAGTATTGGCAGGGGAGACTCAAGAAACTGGAGAGGAGCCCACCTCCTCAGACGAAAACCTACCGTCTGTGGAGTTTTCTGATCTTGAGGTTCACAGGGAAAACTTTGCCACAGAACAGTTGAAAGACCCCGCCCTAATAAAGGCACGGGAAAACGTAGTGAAAATAGATGGCGAGTTAGTGAACCCAGATAATACCTGCACTTACCCATACTTCAGCGTAGAGAAGGACCTACTGTATCGGGTGGCAAAAAGGGCAGAAGAAACCGTTGAGCAGCTGGTGGTGCCCAAACCTTACAGGAAGTTGGTGTTGGAGTTGGCCCATGGGCACATTCTTGGAGGTCATCTGGGGACAGAGAAAACCCGAGAGAGGGTATTACAGAGATTCTATTGGCCTGGGGTGATGAAGGACATAGAAAATTATTGTTCCTCCTGCCCTGTGTGTCAGAGGTCGGCCCCGATGCCACACTTCCGTAGCCCGCTGGTCCCTCTACCCATCATTGAGGTCCCGTTTGAGAGAATCGCAATGGATTTGGTAGGTCCTATAATCAAGTCCGCTAGGGGGCACCAGTACATATTGGTTATAATGGACTATGCCACCCGTTATCCAGAAGCGATCCCTCTCAGAAATACCTCGGCCAAAACCATAGCCAAAGAGCTATCTCTTGTTTTTAGCCGGGTGGGTATTTGTAAAGAACTGCTTACGGACCAAGGTACACCCTTTATGTCCCGGGTTATGAAGGAGCTGTGTAAATTGTTCAAAGTGACGCAATTACGTACATCTGTGTATCACCCCCAAACCGATGGGCTGGTTGAAAGATTCAACAAAACCCTAAAACAAATGTTGAAGAAAGTGGTGGATAGGGATGGAAAGGATTGGGACTGTCTACTTCCTTATTTGATGTTTGCTATTAGGGAGGTGCCCCAATCCTCTACGGGATTCTCCCCCTTTGAGTTACTGTATGGGAGACACCCAAGAGGGCTGTTGGATATTGCCAAGGAAACTTGGGAAAGTGAGAGTTCTCCCCACAGGAGTGTGATTGAGCATGTCGCCCTGATGCAAGATCGAATTGCACAGGTAATGCCCATCGTGAAGGAACATTTGGCCCAAGCGCAGTTGGCACAGCAGAGAGTGTACAACCGTGGAGCCAAGACCCGTACCTTTTCCCCGGGGGATAGGATATTGGTACTTGTCCCTACGGTTGAAAGTAAATTCCTTGCCAAATGGCAAGGCCCCTACGAGATAATGGAAAAAGTGAGCGAAGTGAATTACAAGGTCAGACAACCAGGAAGGCGAAAGCCCGAACAGATCTATCACGTTAATCTGTTGAAAGCCTGGAGGGATAGAGAGTCCCTAGTCGCAGACACTTGGTCACCAGCTCAAACTGGTTGCGTGATTCCGGAGGTTGGAATAGCAGCCACCTTGTCACAACCCCAACAACAGGAGGTTAAGGAGTTTGTGCTTCGCAACAAGGAGGTATTCTCTGAGCTGCCGGGACAAACATCTGGGGTAGAGCATGACATTATTACCCCGCCCGGTGAAAGGGTGAAGTTAAAACCCTATCGGATCCCAGAGGCCCGACGGGAGGCAATACGGGAGGAAGTACAGAAAATGCTGAACTTAGGGGTGATAGAGGAGTCCCAAAGTGATTGGTCTAGTCCCATTGTGTTGGTGCCTAAACCGGATGGGAGCTGGCGATTTTGTAACGATTTTCGTCAGTTGAACAAAGTTACAAAATTTGACACCTACCCCATGCCACGTATAGATGAGTTGATCGACCGGCTGGGAACAGCCCGATACATGACGACTCTTGACCTCACAAAAGGGTATTGGCAAATCCCCCTGGCCAAGTCAGCCAAAGAGAAAACCGCATTTGTAACCCCAGACGGGGCGTTCCAATATAAAAGAATGCCGTTCGGGTTACAGAATGCGCCGGCCACATTCCAGCGGAAAATGGACCAGATGCTGAGGCCCCATCGGAAGTATGCTGCGGCTTACCTGGATGACGTAATTGTCCATAGCACAGATTGGGCCTCACATCTGCCAAAAGTGCAAGCAGTCCTGGACTCTGTTCGGGAAGCAGGGTTTACGGCTAACCCCAAGAAGTGTACCATTGGGCAGGAGGAGGCCAAATATCTTGGGTACACCATTGGGAGGGGAGTAATAAAACCCCAACTCAACAAAGTCGAGGCCATCCAGAGTTGGCCACGTCCCAACAGCAAGAAGCAGGTACGAGCCTTTCTGGGAATCGCTGGGTATTATCGGCGATTCATTCCCCACTTTGCTTCTAAGGCTGTGCCCCTAACCAACCTGACGAAGGGGAAAGGGTCGGTCATGATTAAATGGACCCCCGAGGCTGAGGCAGCATTCCAATTCTTGAAACAAGCCTTATGTAGCCAGCCAGTGTTGTACTCACCCGACTTCTCTAAAGACTTTGTCGTACAAAGTGATGCGTCAGATGTGGGGTTAGGAGCAGTATTGTCCCAGGTCTGGAACGGGGAAGAGCACCCAGTCATTTACCTCAGCAGGAAGTTGAAGTCCCATGAGGTAAATTACGCCACCGTTGAAAAGGAGTGTTTAGCGGTGAAGTGGGCTCTAGATTCCCTTCGGTACTACCTGCTAGGTAGGCACTTTGACATGGTTACGGATCACGCTCCGTTAAAGTGGATGGCTCAAAACAAGGAAACAAATAGAAGAGTGAATAGGTGGTTCCTGGCCCTCCAGGAATTCAACTTCACAGTAAAGCATCGCCCTGGCGTTCAAATGGGGAATGTGGATGCTTTGTCTCGAGTACATGAATGCCTGATTGCTGGTGTTCCAACCCCGAGGTTAAAACAAGAGGGGGGGGTATGTGACAGCAGGAAGGTAAAGTCACCTGGTTGCATCCAGGGGGGTAGATATATTTCGCCCAGATTCAGGCTTTACGCCGATTTATACAGCTAGGTGGAGAGTTGTATAAGCCCAGCTGAGACTAGTGGGCTCATTGATGACTCATACCTCTAGGGAGAGGGCTGGGCGTCGTGCAGGCAGGGAGTTGATGAGACCAGCTGAAGCCTGTCAGTTCGTTTAAGGCCTCTATAAAAACTCCCAGCTTCATTAGATGTTAGCTCATGCCTGGAAGCAGACCTGTGTGGACTGTCTAGGGAGAGTGAACCCCTGTGCGGTGAGAGAAAGCCTGTGTGGCTATATTTTGCTTGGACATTTAAAACCAGGGACTAGGACAGCACTAGGCTGATCCCAGTCGTTAGTTAGGAAACCTGTAAGTTTAGTCAGAGGTCAAGTTGACCAGGATTTATTTTGTGTTTGTTTTTTTTGCCTTGCTGTGTTTTTGTCACTGTAAATAGAAAATAAACCGCACCTTTTTGATTTTGAAAACCACAACCTCCGTCTGCTGGGCCTGTTTTTGGGTGGGGAGCCCATCCCGGGGGTCACACATACCCGCTGCCGAGCTAGCCCCCTCGCAGTATATATATATACACACACACACACACACATATATATATATATATATATATATATATATATATATATATATATATATATATATATATATATATGTATATATTAATTTATATATTGTGAGGGGGTTAGCTCGGCAGCGGGTGTGTGTGACCCCCGGGATGGGCTCCCCACACAAAACAGGCCCAGCAAACGGAGGTTGTGGTTTTCAAAATCAAAAAGGTGCGGTTTATTTTCTATTTACAGTGACAAAACACAGCAAAGCAAAAGAAACATAAACAAAATAAATCCTGGTCAACTTGACCTCTGACTAAACATACAGGTTTCCTAACTAACAACTGGGATCAGCCTAGTGCTGTCCTAGTCCCTAAGTCCCTGGTTTTAAATGTCCAAGCAAATAGCCACACAGGCTTTGTCTCACCGCACAGGGGTTCACTCTCCCTAGACAGTCCACACAGGTCTGGGTCCAGGCATGAGCTAACATCTAATGAAGCTGGGAGTTCTTATAGAGGCCTAAATGAGCTGACAAGCTTCAGCTGGTCTCATCAACTCCCTGTCTGCACGACGCCCCACACTCTCCCTAGAGGTATGAGTCATCCATGAGCCCACTAGCCTTATACAACTCTCCACCTAGTTGTATAAGTCGGCGTAAAGCCTGAATCTGGGCGAAATATATCTACCCCCCTGGATGCAACCAGGTGACTTTACCTTCCTGCTGTCACAATATATATATATATATATATATATATATATATATATATATATATATAGCTAGTTAGTGACAAGCCAGGGTAAGGTAAGGTTTATCAATTCAATTCCAATTGGTTGGCTATTTTGGCAGATTTTTTTATATTCTTTTTTGCATGATCATTTGTGCACAGAGACAGACCACAGTGCTGTCTCTCTCACTCGCTCTGTCACGCTCACCTTGATTACAGGCTGCCTGCCTAAAGCCGCTCGTCTTCCGCTGCCGTTAATCAGGCCACTTCGCTGCTTCTGATGGAGTCAGGAGGGGAAAGGACGGAGGGGGGGCGGAGTGCAGATTTAGATCTCTCCGCCGGCGACTGCGGAACCTGCAGAGCCGGAACTATAGAAGCTGCATCGGCTTATGCGGCTCCCGGCGGTGTTACTCCGCGCTAGTTCCCCCCCCCCCCTGCTCCCTTCTCCCACTCGCAGCATTTAGCAGCAATAAGCTGTATTTGCCAGCCGGCGGCCGGACATTACCCCAGGCAGTGCCAGTGACTGTTACACACAGCAAGGAGGACATACATTGCAGGCACAGCAGGGATGATTAGGGTGTGCCTGGGCACACCCGGCACACCCCGTGGGCACGCCTATGCTTTTACCAATAGTAAAAAGTTATAGTTAAGTAATTTGGTGGTCAGTGTCAATTACTGTGCTGGGATACGGAAAGGGGATTGTACCATATACCTGTAACTAGGGATGGGCCCGGTGCTCGATTCGAACCCATGTTCGAATCGAGCATCGGGCGTTCGCTCGCTCGTCGAGCCCAGAACTATTTGGGCCGTTCGCATCACATTCGTGTGATGCGAGCGGCCCCGCAATGCATTGCGGCCGGCGCGGCCGGCGCAGTGCATTGCTGGCTGATGATTGGCCAAGCATGCACTGTGACCCCGCATGCTTGGCCAATCACAGCGCCCGAAACTCGGAGAGCAATAATTGGCTACAGGCAGGACGGCTGTAGCCAATTACAGCTCAGGGGCTTTAGTACACGCCCCACCATTTAAAAGGCCGCCACGCCATCGGCCCCGGTCACATGAGTTCCGGCTTTAGGAGAGATTAGTCTGCTGATTCTGTCTTTGCTTGATACTGAAAGATTTGCTCTTCTTTGCTAAACCATTGGCTATTTCTTTGCTAAACCATTGCTACCTAAGTCATTGATCGTTCATTGCTGCTGATTGCACAGTTAGTGTGTTATTAGCTGCTGCTGGGGATTAGTCTGGTGCGTGCTTACTGTTAGTACAGTATTGCAGTAGTACCAACCGCAGTGCTGTTAGCACAGCATTGCACCCCAACAGCACCCATAGGACTTCTAGTGTGTTAGTGGCAGCAAACAGAGCTCCTATATTTTCTTCTCAGCAGCACCCATAGGACTTCTAGTGTGTTAGTGGCAGCAAACAGAGCTCCTATATTTTCTTCTCAGCAGCACCCATAGGACTTCTAGTGTGTTAGTGGCATCACACAGAGCTCCTATATTTTCTTCTCAGCAGCACCCATAGGACTTCTAGTGTGTTAGTGGCAGCAAACAGAGCTCCTATATTTTCTTCTCAGCAGCACCCATAGGACTTCTAGTGTGTTAGTGGCAGCAAACAGAGCTCCTATATTTTCTTCTCAGCAGCACCCATAGGACTTCTAGTGTGTTAGTGGCAGCAAACAGAGCTCCTATATTTTCTTCTCAGCAGCACCCATAGGACTTCTAGTGTGTTAGTGGCAGCAAACAGAGCTCCTATATTTTCTTCTCAGCAGCACCCATAGGACTTCTAGTGTGTTAGTGGCATCACACAGAGCTCCTATATTTTCTTCTCAGCAGCACCCATAGGACTTCTAGTGTGTTAGTGGCAGCAAACAGAGCTCCTATATTTTCTTCTCAGCAGCACCCATAGGACTTCTAGTGTGTTAGTGGCAGCAAACAGAGCTCCTATATTTTCTTCTCAGCAGCACCCATAGGACTTCTAGTGTGTTAGTGGCAGCAAACAGAGCTCCTATATTTTCTTCTCAGCAGCACCCATAGGACTTCTAGTGTGTTAGTGGCATCACACAGAGCTCCTATATTTTCTTCTCAGCAGCACCCATAGGACTTCTAGTGTGTTAGTGGCAGCAAACAGAGCTCCTATATTTTCTTCTCAGCAGCACCCATAGGACTTCTAGTGTGTTAGTGGCAGCAAACAGAGCTCCTATATTTTCTTCTCAGCAGCACCCATAGGACTTCTAGTGTGTTAGTGGCAGCAAACAGAGCTCCTATATTTTCTTCTCAGCAGCACCCATAGGACTTCTAGTGTGTTAGTGGCAGCAAACAGAGCTCCTATATTTTCTTCTCAGCAGCACCCATAGGACTTCTAGTGTGTTAGTGGCATCACACAGAGCTCCTATATTTTCTTCTCAGCAGCACCCATAGGACTTCTAGTGTGTTAGTGGCAGCAAACAGAGCTCCTATATTTTCTTCTCAGCAGCACCCATAGGACTTCTATTGTGTTAGTGGCAGCAAACAGAGCTCCTATATTTTCTTCTCAGCAGCACCCATAGGACTTCTAGTGTGTTAGTGGCAGCAAACAGAGCTCCTATATTTTCTTCTCAGCAGCACCCATAGGACTTCTAGTGTGTTAGTGGCAGCAAACAGAGCTCCTATATTTTCTTCTCAGCAGCACCCATAGGACTTCTAGTGTGTTAGTGGCAGCAAACAGAGCTCCTATATTTTCTTCTCAGCAGCACCCATAGGACTTCTAGTGTGTTAGTGGCAGCAAACAGAGCTCCTATATTTTCTTCTCAGCAGCACCCATAGGACTTCTAGTGTGTTAGTGGCATCACACAGAGCTCCTATATTTTCTTCTCAGCAGCACCCATAGGACTTCTAGTGTGTTAGTGGCAGCAAACAGAGCTCCTATATTTTCTTCTCAGCAGCACCCATAGGACTTCTAGTGTGTTAGTGGCAGCAAACAGAGCTCCTATATTTTCTTCTCAGCAGCACCCATAGGACTTCTAGTGTGTTAGTGGCAGCAAACAGAGCTCCTATATTTTCTTCTCAGCAGCACCCATAGGACTTCTAGTGTGTTAGTGGCAGCAAACAGAGCTCCTATATTTTCTTCTCAGCAGCACCCATAGGACTTCTAGTGTGTTAGTGGCAGCAAACAGAGCTCCTATATTTTCTTGTCAGCAGCACACATAGTACCTATAGTGTGTTAGTGTCAGCACCCATAGGACCTACAGTGTGTTGTGAGCACACATAGGAGTTCTATTTTTTATACTATATACACTACCGACTACAATGGCTGGAAGACCGCCAAGGAGAGGCAGAGCGTGCCGAGGCAAGAACACAGGGCAGGCAGGCTCTGTTTCTAGAGACAACAGTGCTGGCCGTGGACGTGGTCGTGCATCGTCATCAGCACGTGGCCATGGGACACGCTTGTCTTTGTTTTCGGCAGCTGGACATGTGGAGCCGCATCATGCCGAAGGCTTGGTAGAATGGATGACCAAGCCCTCCTCATCCTCCTCATCCTCTCTCACCCAGGCTCAGGGTACTGGCAGAGCAGCTGCCAACGCGTACTCAATGGCATCATCAGCCACCCCTTCCCTAGACCCACCATGTCCTCCTGAGGAGTCCCCCGAACTGTTTGAGCACAGTGTTGGGTACATGCTCCAGGAGGATGCCCAACGATTCGAAGGCTCGGATGATGATACCCAGCTTGAGGAAGTCAGTAGTGTGCACGCAGAGAGAGGGGATGCTGAAGGACAGCAATCTGGCAGTAGTGTTCCACCAGCTGCAGCTTACTGCCAGGTTTGCTCTAGTGGTGAAGAGGGAGGGGATGATGAGGTCACTGACTCCACGTGGGTGCCTGAAGGGAGAGAGGAGGAGGAGGAGGAGGAGGATGCAGCGTCACATGTCCAACGAGGCAGGATGCCCCCTGGAGGCCAGCTAGAGGCCAGCACAGCAACTGTACCACACCGCAGAGCTCCGCCTGTGCAGGGCGCTGCCTCTGCACGTTATCACAAAAGTTCTTTGGTGTGGGCCTTTTTTGTGACGAGTGCATCAGATCGCACCACTGCTATTTGCAATATTTGTCTCAAGCGTATCTCGCGTGGCCAAAACATCAGCCGCTTGGGCACCACAAGCATGAGCAGACATATGTCGACCTGCCATGCAGCTCGTTGGCAAGCACACATAAAAGACCCACACCAAAGAACAAAGCGGACCTCTCCTTGCTCCTCATCAGCTGGGATCTCCATCCCCACTATATCTTCAGTCCTCTCTGAAAGCTGCTCTGAGAGGACTGAAGGTGTAGAATTAGGTGTGTCACAACCAAGTACTTGCAGTACACCGACGTCCGATTGTAGCAGGCAAATTTCCCTGCCCCAGCTGCTGGACCGTCGAAAGAAGTATACTTCCAGCCATCCACATGCCCAGCGGTTGAATGCTAGCTTGGCTAAATTGCTAGCACTTCAACTGCTGCCTTTTCAGTTGATAGACTCGGCCCCCTTCCGTGAGTTTGTTCAATGTGCGGTTCCTCAGTGGCAGGTTCCCAAACGCCACTTTTTCTCACGGAAGGCGATTCCGTCTCTCTACTGGCATGTGGAAGGCAATGTCCATGCCTCGCTGGACAGGGCGGTCAGCGGTAAGGTGCATATTACCGCTGACTCATGGTCCAGCAGGCATGGACAGGGACGTTATCTTTCTTTCACGGCCCATTGGGTCACTCTATTGGTAGCTGGGAGGGATGCAGGACAAGGTGCAGTAGTGTTGGAGGTTGTTCCGCCACCACGCCTCCAAAATGCTACTACTGGTTGTGACACACCTCTCTCCTCCACCCCCTCCTCTTCTTCTTCCTCCATGTCCTCTTCGAGTGCTCTATCCTCGGAACCAGCGGTGCTCCGTAGGCGTACAAGGGGCTACGCGAGTACGCAGGCAAAAAGATGCCATGCCGTGCTTGCGCTGGTGTATTTGGGGGACAGGAGCCACACTGGGCCAGAGGTTCTGGCAGCTCTGCAGGGGCAGGCCGAGAGGTGGTTGACGCCACGCCAGCTTAAGCCAGGAATGGTCGTTTCTGATAATGGCACCAACCTCCTCTCCGCCCTGCGACAGGGGCAGCTCACCCATGTGCCCTGTATGGCTCACGTCCTCAACCTGGTGGTGCAGCGGTTCTTGGGCAGGTTCCCAGGCTTACAGGATGTCCTGAGGCAGGCCAGGAAAGTCTGTGTGCATTTCCGCCGATCTTATAATGCCAGTGCTCGGCTGACTGAGCTGCAAAAGGAGCTGAACCTGCCCAAGAACCGCCTAATATGTGACATGCCCACCAGGTGGAACTCAACGTTGGCCATGCTGCAGCGACTGCACACGCAGCAGAGGGCCATCAATGAGTACCTTTGCGACTACGGCACCAGGACAGGGTCAGGGGAGCTTGGCTTTTTTTCCCCACGCCAGTGGAGCATGATCAGGGATGCATGCACTGTCCTCTCACCATTTGAGGAGGCCACGAGGATGGTGAGCAGTGACAGTGCATGCATCAGTGACACTGTACCTCTTGTCCACCTGTTGGAGCATACGCTGCGTGGGATAATGGACAGGGCACTTGAGGCAGAACAGAGGCAGGAAGAGGAGGACTTCCTTGTCTCTCAAGGCCCCCTTTATCCAGACAATGTTCCTTCTGTCCCACCCATCACACAGGAAGAGGAGGAGGAGGAGGAGGAGGATTGTGTGAGCATGGAGGTGGAGCCTGGCACTCAGCATCAGCAGCAGCAGTCTTTTAGGGATGATGTACAGTCCCAACAAACCAGTGGACTTGTACGTGGCTGGGAGGAGGTGGCTGGCGATCATGTCATCCTCAGTGACCCAGAAGACTCCGGACCGAATGCCTCAGCTAACCTACGCTGCATGGCCTCCCTGATCCTGCAAAGCCTGCGGAAGGATCCTCGTGTTCTTCGGATCAAGGAGAGTGACCATTACTGGCTGGCCACTCTCCTTGATCCACGGTACAAGGGTAAGGTTGCGGACCTTATCTTGCCGTCGCAGAGGGAGCAGAGGATGAGACATCTCAGGGAGGCCTTGCAGAAAGGTCTGTGCAACGCGTTCCCAGAAACTGGGAGGTTACAAACTCCTGGTCCTGGACGACAAGTTGCTGAGGCTTCGGTCAGTAGCAGAAGGAGCGGTGGGGAAGGTGGACGTCTGACCGATGCGTTCAGACAATTTTTTAGTCCGCAGCCCCAAGGTATGATCGGTTCCAGCAACCATCGCCAGCGTCTGATATACATGGTGCAGGAATACCTAGGGGCAAGGTCAGACTTGGACACCTTTCCCACCGAAAATCCTCTGGCTTACTGGGTCCTGAGGATGGATCACTGGCCAGAGCTTGCACAGTATGCAATTGAGCTACTGGCCTGTCCTGCATCCAGCGTTCTTTCCGAACGCACATTCAGTGCTGCTGGAGGATTTGTCACCGATCATAGGGTGCGCCTGTCCACCGACTCGGTTGATCGACTGACCTTCATAAAAATGAATCAGTCTTGGATCACCACCAGCTACCAGACACCTGAAGCGGATATAACGGAATAATTTATAATGTCACATCCCTTCAAGACTGCCTATGCTGATGCTGAGTGACTGTCCTGTTATGTTCACTGACTATCCTCTTCCTCCTCCTCAATGATCCATGCCACCACACCAGTGCCTAAGGCACAATTTTTCAGCCCCTGTATAACAGGGGCGTGTAATTACAATTTTTTAAAAAGATGCTTCGCAACAGGTGTGACTGCTGTGCTCAGAGTACAGTATCTGTGAGGGGTTGCAGTGTTGTGGCACCAGCACCAGTGCCTAAGGCACAATTTTTCAGCCCCTGTTGGGGCGTGTAATTACAATTTTTAGGCAATGCTTTGCAACAGGTCTCATTGCTGTGCTCAGAGTACAGTATCTGTGAGGGGTTGCAGTGTTGTGGCACCAGCACCAGTGCCTAAGGCACAATTTTTCAGCCCCTGTATAACAGGGGCGTGTAATTAAATTTTTTAAAAAAGATGCTTCGCAACAGGTGTGACTGCTGTGCTCAGAGTACAGTATCTGTGAGGGGTTGCAGTGTTGTGGCACCAGCACCAGTGCCTAAGGCACAATTTTTCAGCACCTGTTGGGGCGTGTAATTACAATTTTTAGGCAATGCTTTGCAACAGGTCTCATTGCTGTGCTCAGAGTACAGTATCTGTGAGGGGTTGCAGTGTTGTGGCACCAGCACCAGTGCCTAAGGCACAATTTTTCAGCCCCTGTATAACAGGGGCGTGTAATTACAATTTTTTAAAAAGATGCTTCGCAACAGGTGTGACTGCTGTGCTCCAAGTACAGTATCTGTGAGGGGTTGCAGTGTTGTGGCACCAGCACCAATGCCTAAGGCACAATTTTTCAGCCCCTGTTTAACAGGGGCGTGTAATTACAAATCTTGATCTAATAGTTCACAGCAGGGCCCATTCCTGCGCCCACCAAGAGTAACTATGAGGGCCTACAGTCTTGTGGCAACACCGTCCACCACCACCACCACCACCAAAGGCCCAATTTTTCTGCCCTGTTCAACAGGTGCATGCAATTACAAATCTTGATCTAATAACTCACAGCAGGGCCCATTCCTGCACCCACCAAGAGTAACTGTGAGGGCTTACAGTCTTGTGGCAACACCGTCCACCACCACCACCACCACCACCAAAGGCCCAATTTTTCTGCCCGGTTCAACAGGTGCATGCAAGTACAAATCTTGATCTATTAACTCACAGCAGGGCCCATTCCTGTGCCCACCAGTCTTGTGGCTACACCAACATCTAATAGGGCAAATTTCTGCAGAGTATATACGGCAGGCCCCTACTTTCAAACATCCAACTTACAAACGACTCCTACTTGCAAACGGCAAGAGAAAACAGGAAGTGAGAGGAAATCTACCCCTAGGAAGGAAAATTCTATCCTGTTAGATTTAATTTGGGAAAAAGGTATCTCCTCTCTACTGATGCTTTATCACCAATCCTTGTTTCAATTAAAACCCCACTTTTCCAAAAACATTTGTCATTGGGACGGAAAGTGAGGTGACATGTTCTAAACAGATGTGCAAAGACAGCAAATGTTACAGGGGTGATAACCCCTCCCTATGTTCTCCAAAAAGCTTAAAAATTGATTTTTTTGGGATGTAGCTACACTTCATAATGTACCTGTTCAGATTCTACTTAAGAACAAACCTACAGTCCATGTCTTGTTTGCACCACCTATATACTGCTGTTCAGAGTATATAGGGTTGTAGGTATAGGGTTTTATTTTGGGTGCGGGGTCCCCCTTAGTATCCATACAAGACCCAAAGGGGGTGGGGGGGGGGGGGGGGGTGATGGGGTAGCCATGCCATTTTTCTCAAGGATTTTCAGCCATATGGCGGCCAGGACAAGACATGACATTAAAGCCGCAAGTGGTTTTAAATGGCTTCTTTTTTTCCTTTACAAATGTCATTTTGTGCAAGGACAGTTCTAAACACGGGAAACACATGCCACTTCACAGGCATACTTTAGACACCCCCCAGGTACCATATTTAAAGGAAAATTTCACTTTTTTTTTTTCACTTTATGCATCATTAAAATGACTGCTCCCGAAAAAACTTTAGTTTTTAAAATTTCTTTTTGCATTGATATATGTCCCCTGGGGCAGGACCCGGGTCCCCAAACCTGTTTTATAACATTAACATGCATATTGGCCGTTGTAATTAGTAATTTTGATTTCGAACGTTCGCGTCCATTATAACGAATAGGGTTCGAAAATTCGCGCGAACTTTCGGTCCGTTCGAAGGTTCTGGTGCGAACCGAACCCGGGGGTGTTCGGCTCATCCCTACCTGTAACAGTATAGTTATATTTCAGTTGTGTCATCCTTCCCCTTTCCTAACTGTGCCACGAGAGGTTAGAGCCGATTGCCAGGGGTTGATAGCGGTGCATTAAAAGGCCCAAAACAAACAAGCAGCCCTCTTAAGCGGAGGGTATCGCTACATATGTATGAAGTTAAGCCAGGTGACATGACATCTGCAACACCCTAGGAATAGGGCAAGCAAATGTAGTCAAGTATGGTGAGTGGACTGTTGGCTTGAAATAAGGAAACCAAATATACATAGAAAAAGGCATTCTTTCCCACAAACACTTACAATTGTAGATAAAAATAAACTGGAGAGTACACAATCTGTGTCAGCTCTGCATCGAAAATAATCATCTTCCAGGTTTTATTGTTGGAGCTTAACAGAAAAAGCTGAATTTCGGAGCTGATTGTCACCCGATTCTGCACTTGCCATTTTGAGAAAATAACCCCCATTGTCACCATTTTTAAACCACTAGCGATGTGCTTTTAACACAGAAAATGTTGTTTAAAATGCCCATATTACTTTGCTTTCAAAGCACTTTTAAGGACAAATATTCCAATGGGCAGGGCCAGGTTGTGACCACAGTATACAACGCTCCCAACAGATCCTGCTTTCAGGATTGTTTTGCTCCTCCCACAAGCGCACCACCCCAGTGTTAAAAAGGCCCACTGGAATGAATGGGAGGCGGGTTTCATGCACTTACAGAGGCTATTTACACATCGAAAGCCCCATAAAACCGTTACATTGGGAAAGGGGTGTAAGGCAGCTAGCTACATCAACCCATCAACACCCCCCCACAAACAAAAAGGGACAAAGATAAAAAAGGACTTACGCCTTGCCACAGCTAGGTCGGGAGCTCTCTCCTCCCCCCTCTTCATTAGTGATGAGCCGAACACCCCCGGGTTCGGTTCGCACCAGAACCCGCGAACGGACCGAAAGTTCGAACGAACATTAGAACCCTATTAAATACAATGGATGCGAACGTTCGAATTCTAAAGTGCTAATTATAACAACTATTATGCATGTTATTGTCCTAAAAAGGGTTTGGGAACCCGGGTTCTGCACCAGGGGACATGTATCAATGCAAAAAGAAGTTTTAAAAACGGTCGTTTTTCGGGAGCAGTCATTTTAATGATGCATAAAGTGAAAAAAAAAAAGTCAAATATTCCTTTAAATATCGTACCTGGGGGGTGTCTAAAGTATGCCTGTGAAGTGCCACGTGTTTCCCGTGTTTAGAACTGTCCCTGCACAAAATGACACTTCTAAAGGAAAAAAAAGCCATTTAAAACTGCTTGCGGCTTTAATGTAATGTCTGGTCCCGGTAATATGGATGAAAATCTTTAAGAAAAATGGCATAGCTACCCCATGACCCCCCCCCCTACCCCAGCCCATTACCAGCCCCTTTGGGTCTTGTATGGATATTAAGGGGAACCCCGCACATAAAATAAAAAAGGCCCTATATACTCTGAACAGCCGTAAACAGGCGGTGCATACAAGACAGGGACTGTAGGTTTGTTCTTATGTAGAATGTGTTTGTAATTTTGAACAGGTACATTGTTGAAGTGTAGCTCCAGCCCAAAAATCTATTTTTAAACTTTTTGGGAAACATAGGTAAGGGTTATCACCCCTGTAACATTTGTTTTGCTGTCTGTGCCCCTGTTCAGAACATTTCACCTCACTTTCCGTCCCAATGACTGTTTTTGAAATGTGGTGTTTTTCTTGAAACAAGGATTGCTGATAAAGCATCAGTACAGATGAGACCCCTTTCTCCCATACTTATTCTTACAGGAGAGAATTTTCCTTTCTAGGGGTAGATTTCCTCTCACTTCCTGTTGTCTTCTTTCGTTTGCAAGTAGGAGTCGTTTGTAAGTTGGATGTTTGAAAGTAGGGACCTGCCGTATATACTCTGCAGAAATAGGCCCCTTAGTTGTTGGTGTTGGCACAACACTGTAAGCACTCAGTTACTCTTGGTTGGTGCTGGAACGCCCTGCTGTCAACTATTATATCAGGAATTTTAATTACATATAATTGTTGAACAGTGGTAGTAAAAATTGGGGCTTTGATGGTGGTGCTGGTGCCACAACACTGTAAGCCCTGACAGTTACTCTTGGTGGGTGCAGCAATGGGCCCTGCTGTGAATTATTAGATCAAGAATTGTAATTACATGCCCCTTTTGAACAGGGGCTGAAAAATTGGGCCTTTCGTGGTGGTGGTGGTGGTGGCGTTGCCACAAGACTGTAAGCCCTCAGAGTTACTCTTGGTGGGTGCAGCAATGGACCCTGCTGTGAATTATTAGATCAAGAATTGTAATTGCATGCCCCTGTTGAACAGGGGCTGAAAAATTGGGCCTTAGGCACTGGTGGCACAACACTACAATCCCTCACAGATACTGTACTTGGAGCACAGCAATGAGCCCTGTTGCAAAGTATTGCTTCAAAAATTGTAATGACACGCCCCTGTTAAACAGGGGCTGAAAAATTGGGCCTTAGGCACTGGTGCCACAACACTCCAACCCCTCACAGATACTGTACTTGGAGCACAGCAATGAGCCCTATGGCAAATTATTGCTAAAAAAATTGTAATTACACGCCCCTGTAAAACAGGGGCTGAAAAATTGGGCCTTAGCCACTGGTGGCGGCACCCATAAACAAAAATGATCTTCCAAGCTATCATCATCAATCGTATCATTGAGGACTCGGAGGAGGAGGATAGCCAGTCAACATAACAGCACAGGCACTCAGCATCAGCATCAGTCTTGAAGGGATGTGACATGTTAAAATCAATTAGTCTGTTATATCAGCATCAGGTGTGTGGTAGCTGGTGGTGATCCAAGACTGGTTCATCTCGATGAAAGTCAGTCGATCAACCGAGTCGGTGGACAGGCGCACCCTGTGATCCGTGACAAATCCTCCAGCAGCACTGAATGTGCGTTCCGAAAGAACGCTGGATGCAGGACAGGCCAGTAGCTCAATTGCATACTGTGCAAGCTCTGGCCAGTGATCCATCCTCAAGACCCAGTAAGCCAGAGGATTTTCGGTGGGGAAGGTGTCCAAGTCTGACCTTGCCCCTAGATATTCCTGCACCATGTTTATCAGACGCTGGCGATGGTTGCTGGAACCGATCATACTTTGGGGCTGCGGACTAAAGAATTGTCTGAACGCATCGGTCAGACGGCCACCTTCCCCACCGCTCCTTCTTTGACTGGCCGAAGCCTCAGCAACTCGTTGTCCAGGACCAGGAGTTTGTAACCTCCCAGTCTCTGGGAACGCGTTGCACAGACCTTTCTGCAAGGCCTCCCGGAGTTGTCTCATCCTCTGCTCCCTCTGCGACGGTAACATAATGTCCGCAACCTTACCCTTGTACCGTGGATCAAGGAGAGTGGCCAGCCAGTAATGGTCCCTCTCCTTGATCCGAAGAATACGAGGATCCTTCCGCAGACTTTGCAGGATCAGGGAGGCCATGCAGCGTAGGTTTGCTGAGGCATTCGCTCCGGAGTCCTCTGGGTCACTAAGGACGACATGATCCGCAGCCACCTCCTCCCAGCCACGTACAAGTCCACTGGTTTCTTGGGACTGTAAATCATCCCTAAAAGACTGCTGCTGATGATGCTGAGTGCCAGCCTCCACCTCCATGCTGACACAATCCTCCTCCTCCTCCTCCTCCTCCTCCTCCTCCTCCTCTTCCTGTGCGATGGGTGGGACAGAAGGAACACTGTCTGGGTAAAGGGGGCCTTGAGAGGCAAGGAAGTCCTCCTCTTCCTGCCTCTGTTCTGCCTCAAGTGCCCTGTCCATTATTCCACGCAGCGTGTGCTCCAACAGGTGGACAAGAGGTACAGTGTCACTGATGCATGCACTGTCACTGCTCACCATCCTCGTGGCCTCCTCAAATGGTGCCAGGACAGTGCATGCATCCCTGATCATGCCCCACTGGCGTGGAGAAAAAAAACCAAGCTCCCCTGAACCTGTCCTGGTGCCGTAGTCGCACAGGTACTCATTGATGGCCCTCTGCTGCGTGTGCAGCCGCTGCAGCATGGCCAACGTTGAGTTCCACCTGGTGGGCATGTCACATATAAGGCGGTTCTTGGGCAGGTTCAACTCCTTTTGCAGCTCAGCCAGGCGAGCACTGGCATTATAAGATCTGCGGAAATGCACACAGACTTTCCTGGCCTGCCTCAGGACATCCTGTAAGCCCGGGTACCTGCCCAAGAACCGCTGCACCACCAGGTTAAGGACGTGAGCCACACAGGGCACATGGGTCAGTTGTCCCTGTCGGAGGGCGGAGAGGAGGTTGGTGCCATTGTCGCAAACCACCATTCCTGGCTTAAGCTGGCGTGGCGTCAACCACCTCTCGGCCTGGCCCTGCAGAGCAGACAGGACCTCTGCCCCAGTGTGGCTTCTGTCCCCCAAACACACCAGCGCAAGCACGGCATGGCATCATTTTGCCTGCGTACTTGCGTAGCCCCGTGAACGGCTACGGAGCACCGCTGGTTCATAGGACAAACCACAGGAAGAGGCCATGGAGGAAGAAGAAGAGGAGGGGGTGGAGGAGAGAGGTGTGTCACAACCAGTAGTAGCATTTTGGAGGCGTGGCGGTGGGACAACCTCCAACCCTACTGCACCTTGTCCTGCATCCTTCCCAGCTGCCAAAAGAGTGACCCAATGGGCCGTGAAAGAAAGGTAACGTCCCTGTCCATGCCTGCTGGACCATGAGTCAGCGGTAATATGCACCTTACCGCTGACCGCCCTGTCCAGCGAGGCCAAGACATTGCCTTCCACATGCCGGTAGAGAGCCGGAATAGCCTTCCGTGAGAAAAAGTGGCGTTTGGGAACCTGCCACTGAGGAACCGCACATTGCACAAACTCACGGAAGGGGGCCGAGTCTACCAACTGAAAAGGCAGCAGTTGAAGCGCTAGCAATTTAGCCAAGCTAGCATTCAACCGCTGGGCATGTGGATGGCTGGGAGTGAACTTCTTTCGACGGTCCAGCAGCTGGGGCAGGGAAATTTGCCTGCTAGAATCGGACGTCGGTGTACTGCTAGCAGAGTGGCCGCAAGTACTTGGCTGTGACACACCTAATTCTACACCTTCATTCCTCTCAGTGCATGTTTCAGAGAGGACTGAAGTTATAGTGGGGTTGGAGATCCCAGCTGATGCGGTGCAAGGAGAGGTCCGCTTTGTTCTTTGGTGTGGGTCTTTGAGGTAGGCTTGCCAACGAGCTGCATGGCAGGTCAACATATGTCTGGTCAGGCATGTGGTACCCAAGCGGCTGATGTTTTGGCCACGCGATATACGCTTGAGACATATGTTGCAAACAGCAGCTGTGCGATCTGATGCACTAGCCTCAAAAAAGGCCCACACCAAAGAACTTTTTGAATGACGGGCAGAGGCAGCGCCCTGCACAGGCGGAGCTCTGCGGTGTGATTCCGTCGGTGTACTGCCCTTACGCTGGCCACCAAAGGGCATCCTGCCTCGTTGGAGATGTGCCTCCTCCTCATCCTCCTCCTCCTCCTCTCTCCTATTAGGCACCCACGTGGAGTCAGTGACCTCATCATCCCCTCCCTCCTCATCACTGGAGCCAATCTGGCAGTATGCTGCAGCTGCTGGAACATGACTGCCAGATTGGTGTCCTTCTTGAGCATCCCCTCTGTCTGCTCTCACGCTACTGCCTTCCTCTAGCTGGGTTTCATCATCAGACCCTTCGAAACGCTGGGCATCCTCCTGGAGCATGTACCCAACACTGTGCTGAAACAGTTCGGGGGACTCCTCAGGAGGAGGACATGGTGGGTCTAGGGAAGGAGTGACTG
This sequence comes from Rana muscosa, assembly GCA_029206835.1. Taxonomy (NCBI): domain Eukaryota; kingdom Metazoa; phylum Chordata; class Amphibia; order Anura; family Ranidae; genus Rana; species Rana muscosa. The sequence goes on along the minus strand of CM055120.1, from coordinate 267,317,023 downwards.
ATGATGAGTCTGACATTGATACCAGGGAAGAGGACGCTTTGGCAGCTGCTTTTCCAGTACCCTGAGCCTGGGTGAGAGAGGATGAGGAGGAGGAGGAGGGCTTGGTCATCCACTCTACCAAGTCTTCGGCATGATGTGGCTCAACATGTCCAGCTGCCGAAAAGAAGGACAAGCGTGTCCCATGGCCATGTGCTGATGACAATGCACCGCGTCCACGACCAGCACTGTTGCCCCCAGACACAGAGCCTGCTTGCCCTCTTTTATTGCCTCCTGACTGTCTGCCTCTCCTTGTTTGCCTTCCAGACATTCTAATAGATGGCCTGCAGGGAGATGGGAAAAAAGCAATAAGGGCTACCTTCAGGTGTCCTTCTCTGTCCCTTGAAACAAGGACTTTGACAGTGAAAGAAACTGACACTCTCCCTACCTACAGTTTTCTGTCCCTAGAAAAAATGTTTTTTTTAAGCACAATTTAGCACAAGGAGAATTCACTCACTGTCCTTCCAGGTCCCTGGAAACAAGGACTTTGACAGTGAAAGAAACTGACACTCTCCCTACCTACAGTTTTCTGTCCCTAGAAAAAATGTTTTTTTTAAGCACAATTTAGCACAAGGAGAATTCACTCACTGTCCTTCCAGGTCCCTGGAAACAAGGACTTTGACAGTGAAAGAAACTGACACTCTCCCTACCTACAGTTTTCTGTCCCTAGAAAAAATGTTTTTTTTAAGCACAATTTAGCACAAGGAGAATTCACTCACTGTCCTTCCAGGTCCCTGGAAACAAGGACTTTGACAGTGAAAGAAACGGACACTCTCCCTACCTACAGTTTTCTGTCCCTAGAAAAAATGTTTTTTTTAAGCACAATTTAGCACAAGGAGAATTCACTCACTGTCCTTCCAGGTCCCTGGAAACAAGGACTTTGACAGTGAAAGAAACTGACACTCTCCCTACCTACAGTTTTCTGTCCCTAGAAAAAATGTTTTTTTAAGCACAATTTAGCACAAGGAGAATTCACTCACTGTCCTTCCAGGTCCCTGGAAACAAGGACTTTGACAGTGAAAGAAACTGACACTCTCCCTACCTACAGTTTTCTGTCCCTAGAAAAAATGTTTTTTTTAAGCACAATTTAGCACAAGGAGAATTCACTCACTGTCCTTCCAGGTCCCTGGAAACAAGGACTTTGACAGTGAAAGAAACTGACACTCTCCCTACCTACAGTTTTCTGTCCCTAGAAAAAATGTTTTTTTTAAGCACAATTTAGCACAAGGAGAATTCACTCACTGTCCTTCCAGGTCCCTGGAAACAAGGACTTTGACAGTGAAAGAAACTGACACTCTCCCTACCTACAGTTTTCTGTCCCTAGAAAAAATGTTTTTTTTAAGCACAATTTAGCACAAGGAGAATTCACTCACTGTCCTTCCAGGTCCCTGGAAACAAGGACTTTGACAGTGAAAGAAACTGACACACTCTCCCTACCTACAGTTTTCTGTCCCTAGAAAAAATGTTTTTTTTAAGCACAATTTAGCACAAGGAGAATTCACTCACTGTCCTTCCAGGTCCCTGGAAACAAGGACTTTGACAGTGAAAGAAACTGACACTCTCCCTACCTACAGTTTTCTGTCCCTAGAAAAAATGTTTTTTTTAAGCACAATTTAGCACAAGGAGAATTCACTCACTGTCCTTCCAGGTCCCTGGAAACAAGGACTTTGACAGTGAAAGAAACTGACACTCTCCCTACCTACAGTTTTCTGTCCCTAGAAAAAATGTTTTTTTTAAGCACAATTTAGCACAAGGAGAATTCACTCACTGTCCTTCCAGGTCCCTGGAAACAAGGACTTTGACAGTGAAAGAAACTGACACACTCTCCCTACCTACAGTTTTCTGTCCCTAGAAAAAATGTTTTTTTTAAGCACAATATAGCACAAGCACAAAACACACTGACACTCTCCCTACCTATCCTTCTCTTTCCCTAAACTAAAGGAATCCAGGTTAAGCAAGAAAGAAATAAAAGTCACTGTCCCTGCCTATGCTGCTCTATCCCTGCTCCGGAACACACTACACTAGGCCGCCGTGCTGGCGGCCTTTTATAGTGTGGGGCGTGTACTAAACACCCTCAGCAATAATTGGCCACAGGCATCCTGCCTGTGGCCAATCATTGCTCTCCTCGCTGCCGGCGCTGTGATTGGCCAAGCATGCGGGGTCACAGTGCATGCTTGGCCAATCACAGCGCCTGGATGACACTGCGATGGCGTAGTGCATTGTGGGCCGTTCGCGTCACTCGAATTTGGCGCGAACGGCCCAAATCGTTCGATCTTCGTCGAACGATCGAACAGCCGATGTTCGAGTCGAACGTATGTTCGACTCGAACACGAAGCTCATCCCTACTCTTCATCAGAACTTAGATCTAAACAAAAACACAATACCAAAAATGAAGCATGACAGCACATTGCTACACTTCCAACCACCCCAAAATAAAAAGCAACATTGGTCTGCTGTTCCCTATATTATTGAACATATCAGACAAGATCATCCCCTTCTCTTGTCCACCACTGACACTCCTGGCTCCTTGTCAACACTTGTTCACATGTGAATTCCAGCGCTGGTTCACACCTCGCTTCTCTCCTACTGTCATTACAATGTTAATGACACCCCCATAACGGTTCACAGATTGCATTACAAAATGTGTATTCGGTCCTAAATCATATTGCATGAGTGAGAACACCCATGCAATCTGCTTCCAGTGCATAAAAAAAAGTAGATCTGGCATCTTTGTCTCTGCCAAGCCAATGCAAGTTCAGCCATCCAACTGTATGGCTGAACTTGCATTGCTCAGACATTGCATGTGATTGGCACCTGCGTTGTTGGTGCAATTCACATGCAGTGTCTGAGATTGCACTAGTCTGAACCTCAGCTCCAAACAGAGGTCCGCCAGAAATTACATAAATAAAAGTCAGTAGCTCAAAACACTGCAGCTGCTGAGTTTTCATATATGGACACTTACCTGTCCCGGGCGACCACAATGTTGGCACGCAAAGCCGATATGTCACTTGGCTCTCGGGTGCTGCCACCCCCCCATCTTTGGTAAGGGAATCCGGAAGTGAAGCCTTGCAGCGTCACTTCGTGGTTCCCTGCTGCGCTATCCCCCTGGTCCCTGCTGTGTTATGGGACCTGTGTGTCTCCCAGAAGACAGTAGGGGGGGGGGGATAGGCGCCGTATGTGGTGTAGGTAGGTCAACTTGATCTATGGCTGGAAGTGGGAGCAAGGTGTAAAATGAGACACCGGAGGGGGGGAGGATTCAAAAAAGTCAAATTTCCATTTTTGGGTGGAACTTCACTGAAAGACTGCAATCGGCGTTTCCATTTACCTGGTGCCCAACCTCCTTGAAATACTTGGGGTTATATTTTCCCGCAAAATGTTCGATGCTTTATGACTGTAACTTTGCTCCGTTGCTTTCCACTGTCAGAATAGACCTGAAGCGATGGGACAGGGCTGCGTTTTCGTGGATGGGCCGAGTCAGTGTACTTAAAATGAATGTGCTACCCCGTATCCTGTTTTTCCTGCAGATGGTGCCGATCACTTTACCTAAGACGTTCTTCTCAACCCTCAATAGCCTGTTCGTACAATATATTTGGGGTGGGAAATGCCCAAGGTTAGCCCTTCGCACTATCCAGTGCCCTAAGAATAGGGGAGGTATGGGGGTTCCAGTAATCCGCAGGTACTATGAAGCGATAGCCCTGCAGCATATTCTAGACTGGTACCACAATGTCCGGTACAAACTCTGGGTACCCCTAGACAAATTTTTAGCGGGTTGCAACCTGTCACATGCCCCATGGGTTCCTCGGGAGGATAGGGGTCTCTCGGCACTGGTCTCCCCATTTGCTACTCACGCCCTGGCAACCTGGGACAGGTTGAATAAACTGGGGCTGCTTGCACCCCCTGTTTCTCCTCTGGCGCCCCTGGGAGGCTTCCCCTGGTTCGCTCCGGGGGAACACCCTTTCTTCTTTCGGACGTGGGCGGCGGATGGTGAGTCCAGATGCGGCAGATTTGTTCAGGACCATGGCCTATTGCCACTGGCCACTCTAAAATACGGCCCCTTCCCCATGGATGAGTGGCGTTACAGGCAGCTCCAGCATTTTGTCGCTAGCTTGCCCCAAGGGGTTAGGTCCCCCACTTCGGCTTCTCCCTTTGAACGCTTATATGCATGTCTAACTCCGCTGTTCCCCATGCCATTTCGGTGCTATATGACTTGCTGCAATCCATGCATACTGAAGGGAAACTGGGATTTATTGGTGAGTGGGAGAGAGACCTCCAGCAGACCTTTACTGAGCCTCAACTAGAGCACCTGTATAGCTTAACATACTCGAGAACTTTATCATTGACTGTTTGTCCATGGTGGAGGGCTCCTCCTATATTGCTGTATTTTGCAAACCTTTCTACTTTGTCTATTGTTTCTCTGTTTGTCCTTTGAATATATCTTTTTAAATAAAGATTGTGTAGCGGGGTCTCCTTTAAGGCCCCGGGACTACGTTACCCAGAACCCCGTTCGGCACCCAGAGTGCAATTAGCCACCGCAGAGACTCATGGGAGGGGCTATTTAAGAAGGAGACGAGGCGGAGCTCGGCCTCTTTGGACACCGCGCTGCAAGCAACAGTTTCTTCCAGTGCGGATCTGCTGCAGTGCAAGGCCTGAAGCCTGGGGCCTTGCGCAACTTCCGAAGAGCCTTCCACCCCACTGCGGAGCCTGGGTGGCACCGGACTTGTCGAGTGAGGACATCAGTTAGATCGGGGACCCGGAGAAACATCAATAAACTAGAAAAATGGACTTTAGGCGGCACATGGATAAATCTTGTAGAAAACTAGGGGTATTTATTTTTTAAACAGAGTATTGAAAAAATACATATAAACATTAAAACAATGACAGTTTGTTTATACTTGGATACAGGACTAAGGTTCACGTTTTAACAATATTTCAAAGTATATACCATACAGGCATTCCACCTTAGTTGGAAATCAATCCCAACAAACCAAGAACTGGAGAAAAGGTGATCGTGTGAAGCACGTTGGCGAGAGCCAGAGGTCCAATGTATCGTGTGTGGTTTTAACTTGCTCTACTAGTTTCGCGATTTTATAGCTTCTTCAGGAGCACAGTAATCTATTTAAAACACATGTATAGACAACAGAAAATATATGTTAAACATCTTTTAATACATAAAACAAATAAAACAGAATAAGGACAGCAATATACCAAAAGGTAGAGATTGCTGGCCCTGCAAAGCTCAGACACCAAGGAGCAACCCGTGCATGTCACACCGGCCCAATACCTAGACCGATCCCCATGGATAGGTACTGGGGTGGAGCCCGGTGGAAAAGAGGGGGGAGGGGAGAGCAAGGGATGGGGAACATGGGAAAGTGAAAGGAAGAAGAGGACCAGGTAAACCATGGTAATGGTGAGAGAGGGAGTGTGGGGAAAAAGGGGAAAAAGAACAGCTGGAGGGAAGAGATAAAAGGAAAGGGACTGTTAAACGTGAGATATCAATGTTGGTCTGAAAAGAGGGAATATCAGCCCTAGTAAAAAGTTTCCTTAATAGACCCAAAAGAGGAAAAAGGAAAAAGAAGTTAGAGACATGGTAGACAGATATGGAGACACCCATCAGTAGTGATCAGTGGAGTCTATCTTATTATATATAGAAATATACTCACAGATAGGAGTGTGGTGCTATGGGCAACACACTATCCTAGGTAAAATTAGAGTGGCTATTTGTCAGTAGCAACTAGCCAGCCATGATAAGAATCTAGAAAAAAGCAGGGGGATTGGGGGAAGACGAGAAGAAAAACAAGAAAAAATAAAAAATATAAAGTGAAAATGAGTATATATGTAGATATATATTGACCTTGAAAAGTATCCACAATCTAGATAACAGAGTCAATATAGAGAAATATATATGTATATAATAGTGAAAAGTGAAAACTAAAAGAATGGAACATGTAGCCATAGGGTATATAGGGTGCTTACCACAGTACAGATGGTCACCCTAATGTAGGCCCATAGTATGTATGGCACAGTACGCATGGATTTAAGAAAAACTAAAACTAAAAAATAATAAGGTAAGTGACCGCAAAGTATATATTTTTACATTCTCGTGGCCCTGGGCATCCTGAGGCTGGGTATTACCAGGCAGTATTATGCTTGGATGTCCAATTCTCTGCTATTATGCACCTACTTGAGACATCAAAACCCACATTAGATATTCCTATGTAATGTTTAGGATCACAATGATCTACTTTAGTCATTGTCTAAACTTGGTTTGGTTATTATTTTTCAAAAAATCCCCTTTTTTCTTTGTTCTGTTTTACTATATGTATTCTTACTCTGTATAGGTTCAATTGAAGATTCCTGGATGTATAATATAGTAATAAAAATACATAATCATTTTAATTATTGCATTGGTGCGTTTGAGCACCTTTTATGGGTTGTTGATTTTAATTCTAATTGTTTGCTGCCCCTGCTTCGTGACACACCATGAGCAACTTTCTTCCCTTTTCCTTTTTTCTTTCCTCTGTTCCATCCATCCTATCCCACATTTCTTTTTCCTGTTTCAACATGTTTCAATCGCGGTACTTGGACTCTGCATGTATGCAGAGTCCGAATGACGCTCTGGCCGCAAGTGACCGTACACTTTTAGGAACCGTTTTTTGACCGCTAAAGCTCCGCCCTGGGGAGTGCTCTAGTGGTTGGAGCTTACCGCGTCAGTTGCAATATGGCGCATGCGCATTGGCCCCTTCTCTATTGGATTATGGGAGCCATCTTTACTGATACTCTATTGGCCGAATGTTGCCGCGTCAGCGGCACGTTCCGCGCATGCGCATTGGCCATTTCTTACCTGCAACAACGTCATTTCCTATGGAGATGACGTATATCCTGTAGGGGACCTATTTGAGCGGTGTACACCGCTCGAGCATTACAGCTGACTGCCGGGACTGCTCCAGATCGGATGTTAGGAAATCCCTTCACTACAAACCCACAGGTATGTTCACTTTGACCTCTCCGCAGGACTGACATTAAGTTTCGGTCCTGCATGTTGTATTAATATATACTTATATCTATCCTCTAGTTTGATCATCATACCCGAGGCCTTGTGGAGTAGAAAACCTCTACTCACATATACACCAGGACTCATACCGGGGTATGTGCAGATATCTTTTCCCATTGTGACTAAGAGAGTCCCAACAACTCTGGAGGACAATACCCGTTGCTGCATTTAGCAGCTTTTACCCGGCAGTATACTCAGCTGTCATCCATTGTGGTGAGCTCCCTTTATATCTTCATATATATACTTTGCGGTCACTTACCTTATTATTTTTAGTTTTAGTTTTTCTTAAATCCATGCGTACTGTGCCATACATACTATGGCCTACATTAGGGTGACCATCTGTACTGTGGTAAGCACCCTATATACCCTATGGCTACATGTTCCATTCTTTTAGTTTTCACTTTTCACTATTATATACATATATATTTCTCTATATTGACTCTGTTATCTAGATTGTGGATACTTTTCAAGGTCAATATATATCTACATATATACTCATTTTCACTTTATATATATTTTTTTCTTGTTTTTCTTCTCGTCTTCCCCCAATCCCCCTGCTTTTTTCTAGATTCTTATCATGGCTGGCTAGTTGCTACTGACAAATAGCCACTCTACTTTTACCTAGGATAGTGTGTTGCCCATAGCACCACACTCCTATCTGTGAGTATATTTCTATATATAATAAGATAGACTCCACTGATCACTACTGATGGGTGTCTCCATATCTGTCTACCATGTCTCTAACTTATTTTTCCTTTTCCCTCTTTTGGGTCTATTAACCACTTGACAACTGGGCACTTAAACCCCCTTCCTAACCAGATGAATTTTCAGCTTTCGGTGCTCTCACATTTTGAATGACAATTACACATACAACACTGTACCCATATGAAATTTTTGTCCTTTTTTTCACACAAATAGAGCTTTCTTTTGGTGGTATTTAATCACTGTTGGGTTTTTTATTTTTTGCGCTATAAGAGAAAAAAGACTGAAAATTTTGTAAAAAAATGAATTTTTCTTTGTTTCCGTTATAAAATTTTGCAAATTAGTATTTTTTCTTCATAAATTTTGGCCAAAATTTATAATGCTACATATCTTTGGTAAAAATAAGTACAAATTGGTGCATATTTTTTGGTCTTTGTGAAAGTTATAGAGTCCACAAGCTATGGTGCCAATACCTGAAAATTGATCACACCTGAAGTACTGGCGGCCTATCTCATTTCTTGAGACCCTAACATGCCAGAAAAGTACAAATACCCCCCTAAATGACCCCTTTTTGGAAAGAAGACATTCCAAGGTATTTAGAAAGAGGCATTGTGAGTTTTTTGAAGTTGTCATTTTTTCCCACAATTCTTTGCAAATTCAAGATTTTCTTTTTCTTTTTTCACAAAATTGTCATATTAGCAGGTTATTTCTCACACACAGCATATGCATACCACAAATTACACCCCAAAACACATTCTGCTATTCCTCCCGAGTATGGCGATACCACAAGTGTGAGACTTTTACACAGCGTGGCCACATACAGAGGCCCAACATGCAGGGAGCACCTTCAGGCGTTCTGGAGCACCCAGGCAAATTCTGACATTTCTCTCCTACATGTAAAAATCATCATTTGTTTGCTAGAAAATTACATAGAACCCCAAAACATTATATATGTTTTTTTTAGCAAAGACCTTAAAGAATATAATGGTGGTCGTTGCAACTTTTTATCTTGCACGGTATTTGCGCAGAAATTTTTCTAACACGTTTTTTACGGAAAAAACTGTTTTGTGCTTAAAAGAAAAAAAACAGTAAAGTTAGCCCAATGTTTTTGCATAATGTGAAAGATGAAGTTACGCCGAGTAAATAGATACCTAACATGTCACTCTTCAAAATTGCACACGCTCGTGGAATGGCGCCAAACTTTGCTACTTAAAAATCCCCATAGGCGACGCTTTAAATATTTTTACTGGTTACATGTTTTGAGTTACAGAGGAGGTCTAGGGCCAAAATTATTGCTCTCGCTCTAATGTTCGCAGAGATACCTCACATGTGTGGTTTGAACATCGTTTTCATATGTGGGCGGGGCTTACATATGCGTTCACTTCTGCATGCGAGCTCGCGAGGGCAGGGGCGCTTTAAAAAAATATATATATTTTATTGTTCATTTTACTTTATTTATTTTAGTTTGACATGTTTTCCGCCCCAATTTTTTTTTGATCACTTTTATTCCTATTACAAGGAACGTAAACATCCCTTGTAATAGGAATATGGCATGACAGGTCCTCTTTACAGTGAGATATGGGGTCGATAAGACCCCACATCTCACCTCTAGGCTGGGAAGCCTGAAAAAAAAAAAAAAAAAACAATCTTGGCTTTGATCGTAGCGGTGAGTCGGTAGAAGCACCGGAGGGCAGTGGGAGGGGGGGGGCATCCCCTCTCGTCTCCCGTAAGAATGATCAAGCGGTGGAACAGCTGCTATGATCATTCTTATGGTGTAGGGAATCGCCGGCTGAAAAAGCGAATATCTGAATGATGCCTGTAGCTGCACCCATCATTCAGATATCCCCGCATAAAGTTAAGGACGTCATATGACGGCCGGCGGGCGGGAAGGGGTTATTGCAGAGTATGGCCAGGTATTGCGGAGTATGGCCGGGTATTGCGGAGTATGTCCGGGTATTGCGGAGTATGGCCGGGTATTGCGGAGTATGGCCGGGTATTGCGGAGTATGGCCGGGTATTGCGGAGTATGGCCTGGTATTGCGGAGTATTGCCGGGTATTGCGGAGTATGGCCGGGTATTGCGGAGTATGGCCTGGTATTGCGGAGTATTGCCGGGTATTGCAGAGTATTGCCGGGTATTGCGGGGTATTGCGGGGTATTGCGGAGTATTGCCGGGTATTGCGGAGTATTGCGGAGTATTGCCGGGTATTGAGGAGTATTGCCGGGTATTGAGGAGTATTGCCGGGTATTGAGGAGTATTGCAGGGTATGGAGTATTGCGGAGTATTGAGGAGTATGGCAGGGTATTGCGGAATATGGCAGAGTATTGCACAGTAGGGCAGAGTATTGCAGAGTATTGCACAGTGTTGGCAGGGTATTGCAGAGTATTGCACAGGGCATTGCAGAGTATTGCACAGGGCATTGCAGAGTATTGCACAGGACATTGCAGAGTATTGCACAGGGCATTGCAGAGTATTGCACAGGGCATTGCAGAGTATTACACAGGGCATTGCAGAGTATTGGCAGGGTATTGCAGAGTATTGCACAGGTTATTGCAGAGTATTGCACAGGGTATTGCAGAGTATTGCACAGGGTATTGTACAGGGTATTGCAGAGTATTGCACAGGGTATTGTACAGGGTATTGCAGAGTATTGCACAGGGTATTGTACAGGGATGGCTGAGCAGGGATGGATGGATGGCTGGATCTGTGACTGCAATTGTCACAGATCCAGCCCACAGCTGACATGTTCTGACATGGGGGAGGGAGCTGCCATGATCCGCTCCCTCCCCTCTCCTCTCACACTGTACCGATCGGTACACAGAGGGGAGAGAGGAAACCGGCGTCATCACATGACGCCAGTCTGTTTACAAGTGATCGCTCCGTCATTTGACGGAGCGATCACGTGGTAAACGGCCGCGATTAGCGGCCATCTACCGTGATCCGTGATGCGCCGGGTCTTCCGGACCCGGCGGTCACGGACATTTCCTGGAGCGCGCCCCAGGGGGCGCGCGGGAGCAAGATTCTGGGAGGACGTCCCTGGGACGTCCACTCAGGATAACTCGACCGCGCTGTAGACGTCTTTCGTCCATGGCGCGGTCGGCAAGTGGTTAAGGAAACTTTTTACTAGGGCTGATATTCCCTCTTTTCATACCAACATTGATATCTCACGTTTAACAGTCCCTTTCCTTTTATGTCTTCCCTCCAGCTGTTCTTTTTCCCCTTTTTCCCCACACTCCCTCTCTCACCATCACCATGGTTTACCTGGTCCTCTTCTTCCTTTCACTTTCCCATGTTCCCCATCCCTTGCTCTCCCCCTCCCCCCTCTTTTCCACCGGGCTCCACCCCAGTACCTATCCATGGGGATCGGTCTAGGTATTGGGCCGGTGTGACATGCACGGGTTGCTCCTTGGTGTCTGAGCTTTGCAGGGCCAGCAATCCCTACCTTTTGGTATATTGCTGTCCTTATTCTGTTTTATGTATTAAAAGATGTTTAACATATATATTCTGTTGTCTATACATGTGTTTTAAATAGATTACTGTGCTCCTGAAGAAGCGATAAAATCGCGAAACTAGTAGAGCAAGTTAAAACCACACACGATACATTGGACCTCTGGTTCTCGCCAACGTGCTTCACACGATCACCTTTTCTCCAGTTCTTGGTTTGTTGGGATTGATTTCCAACTAAGGTGGAATGCCTGTATGGTATATACTTTGAAATATTGTTAAAACGTGAACCATAGTCCTGTATCCAAGTATAAACAAACTGTCATTGTTTTAATGTTTATATGTATTTTTTCAATACTCTGTTTAAAAAATAAATACCCCTAGTTTTCTACAATATTTATCCATGTGCCGCCTAAAGTCCATTTTTCTAGTTCATTGATGTTTCTCCTGTAATATTGGGACGTTGGCACATTTATATATGTGCATCCACAGTGTCACCCTGTGAGGATGCACGTTAAGCAATTATTTAAAGATCGGGGACCCGATCGTTACAGACGCTGTGTGCGGAGACACAGCAGGTAGAAGTTCCGGACTGGGATCGCGTCCGGAGTGGTGAGCGAGCACTTTCTCAAGCCAATAGACTGTACCGTGTTTAGGCCTATAGACTGCCTTGGCCCACCTATCGTTGTTTGTTGTTCCATTAGGAGACCAGTAGCAGGACAGAGTTAAAGGGTCTCCAGTATAGTGTTCCTTGAGACTGTCTACTTGTGGATTACAAATACTATTTCATCAAGTGCACCACCAAAAGTTTGCATGCGAAGAAATAACAAGTGAAAAGACTGGGATTTCTTTTATGTCAGGCCTGACCAAGAAAGGGAGAGAGTAATATTGTTTAGTGCGCCACAGGGCGCGTACACCATAATAGCTGCGCACGGTGGGTTACCGCGCTGGGCCATTGTATGCTACACCTATTGCTGCAGGGCTCTGTAAGCAAGTTGCATGTGTTCTGTTCTGCCTATGCTTTTTGATATGAAAGTAAAGCTGTTGCATTTGATCTCTCGCCTCAGTGTGTTGTCTTACTGCAAAAGAGATTGCCCCACATGCAATATTATTGAATGTGATATAAGTTTAACCCTAGACTAACTGTGCCAGAGTGGGTCGAGTAAGATTGCCGGGGGTTGGCGGTGCTGTATGCAGGGCCCGAAATCAAACCAGCGGCTCTCTTAACTGGGGGTAGCGCTACAATTACATAAAAAAAACACTGAAAGACTACATTCCCTATGCCTGGACAACAACTTGAACATCTACCCCTAAAAACAGACATACCCCACTTTTAAGGACACAATTGAGTTTATTTACGAAAGCAGGAAAGCGCGAAATCTGGCTCACTTCTGCCTAGAAACCAATGAGCTTCTAACCCCAGCTTGATCAATTAAGCCTGGTAATAAAACCTGGAAGATGATTGGTTTAGATGCAGAAGTGAGCCTGATTTTGCACTCTCCAGCAAGAGTAAATAAACACCATTGTGTGTTTAAAAGTGGGGTATGCCTGTAACCTACAAACATCACTGTTGTCCATTAACCACTTGCCGCCCGCCCTATAGCGGATTGACGGCGGCAAAGGGGTTTTAAAATCCTGACTGGACGTCATATGATGTCCTCAGGATTTTAAGCCACTGCGCGCCCCCGGGGACGTGCATCGCGGCAATCGTTGTTGCAGGGTGTCAGTCTGACGGAGACTCTTTACCACGTGATCAGCCGTGTCCAATCACGGCTGATCACATGTAAACAGGAAAAGCCGGTAATCGGCTTTTCCTCACTCGCGTCTGTCAGACGCGAGTAGAGGAGAGCCGATCGGCTGCTCCTCTGACAGGGGGGGTTTGTGCTGATCAATTATCAGCACAGCCCCCCCCGAGGATGCCCACACTGGACCACCAGGGATGCCACTGGACCACCAGGGATGCCACTGAATGGAGGTATGTCCATTACCAGGTATGCCTCCCTAGACCACCAGGGATGCCAATCAGTGCCCCCTAATGGATGCCAATCAGTGCCCCTAATGGATGCCAATCAGTGCCCACAATGGGCATCACTGATTGGCAGGCATTATTGTTTGGCACTGATTGGCATCCATTAACACATTACAGTGCCACCTATCAGTGCCCATCCATGCCACCTATCAGTGCCCATCCGTGCCACCTATCAGTGCCCATCCATGCCATCTATCAGTGCCCATTCGTGCCACCTATCAGTGCCCATCCGTGCCACCTATCGGTGCCCATCCGTGCCGCCTATCGGTGCCCATCCGTGCCGCCTATCGGTGCCCATCTGCACCGCCTATCGGTGCCCATCCGCGCTGCCTATCGGTGCCCATCAGTGCAGCCTCATCAGTGAAGGAGAAAACTTACTTATTTACAAAGTTTTGTAACTGAAACAAAAAAAATATGTTTTTTTTTCAAAATTTTCGGTCTTTTTTAAATTATTTTAGCAGAAAATAAAAATCGCAGAGGTGATCAAATACCACTAAAAGAAAGCTCTATGTGTGGGAACAAAATGATAAAAATTTTGTTTGGGTACAGTGTAGCACAACCGCGCAATTGTCATTCAAAGTGCAACAGCGCCGAAAGCTGAAAATTGGTCTGGGCAAGAAGCTGTATAAGTGCCCTGTATGGAAGTGGTTAATGTGTCAAAAGGTACTTACTGATAACAGGTGCCCTTTTCTGTTTCTCAGCCTCTGCCTCCTCCTCCTGGACCATCTGGCTCGTGGATGGCCTTAAAGCTACATAAATAAAGAGCAAACACAAACACATTTCACACAACTAACAAAATTTTGGAGCCACTTTTACAACAATACACTAAGGTGTTTACTTACTAAAGCTGAAGAGTGCAAAAATCTGGCTCACTTCTGCATAGAAACCAATCTTCTTCCATGATTTTGTGCTCAAGCTTATTTGAACAAGCTGAGGTGAGAAGATGTTTGTTTTCTATGCAGAAGTGAGCCTGATTTAGCACTCTTCAACTTTAGCACAAAAAAGAATGAAAGTTAACATTCCAACTTACAGGTTTCCTCGGGGGAGGCCAACTGTGGCTCTAGCTCTGCCCCTTCTGTCTCCTCCACCTCGCCACCAGATTCACCAGCTATATAAAGAAACACAAAAACACATTTAAAAACCGTTGCAAGTTTCTACTTTAATCTCCCCTCCAAAAGACAAATGTTTGACTAACCAGGTCTGAGAAATGCTCGAGCCTCCAAAAACTCATAAACTCCACTTTTTGGAACACCTGCTGGCTTTTCTTGCCCCTGTGTGCATTTCTACATACTTGTTGACTATGTCCAAACTAAATTTGGCCAGAATATGGACTTGCAGCTAGGGAACAAACCATGCTCATTCCGCACTTTCTGTGTTGTAGGCCATGAGGAGCACAATAGCAAAGCTATTCCTCTCAAACATTGCTGAATCATGCTAACCCCTCTGCCTCTGGTAATGTTTTTGTGTCTCTACCGGTTGACGTGGTTCCAATCAACGCAGAATGCACTGTGCATTGCAGGGTGTTTGTTGGGGTGAACACCCAGCAAACCACCCTGCAAATTTGTGTGTTTTTGGAACAGGCAAACAGGCAAATCTTTGGCCACAACTCATGCTCAGGCCCAGGGGCGTACCTAGAGCATTTGGCACCCGGGGTGGATCCTATATCTGGCACCCCTCCATGGTAAAATGTAAAAACACCCCACTGTGCCCCCTGCATCCTTCAATATCTCTTTGTCACTTCTGGACCCCTTTACATTACACAGCACCGCACCTCTGGACCCCTTTACATTACACAGCACCCTGCATCACTGGACCCCTTACATTACATAGCACCCTGCATCACTGGACCCCTTTACATTACACAGTACCCTGCACCTCTGGACCCCCTACATTACATAGCACCCTGCATCACTGGACCCCTTTACATTACACAGCACCCTGCACCTCTGGACCCCTTTACATTACACAGCACCCTGCACCACTGGACCCCTTTACATTACACAGCACCCTGCATCTCTGGACCCCTTTACATTACACATCACCCTGCACCCCTTTACATTACACAGCACCCTGCACCCCCTTACATTACACAGCACCCTGCACCACTGGGCCCCCTTACATTACACAGCACCCTGCATCACTGGACCCCCTTACATTACACAGCACCCTGCATTACTGGACCCATTTACATTACACAGCACCCTGCACCCCTTACATTACACAGCACCCTGCATCACTGGAACCCTTTACATTACACAGCACCCTGCACCACTGGACCCCATACATTACATAACACCCTGCATCTCTGGACCCCTTTACATTACACAGCACCCTGCACCCCCTTTACATTACACAGCACCCTGCACCTCTGGACCCCTTTACATTACACAGCACCCTGCACCTCTGGACCCCCTTACATTACACAGCACCCTGCATCACTGGACCCCTTTACATTACACAGCACTCTGCACCTCTGGACCCTTTTACATTACACAGCACCTTGCATCACTGGACCCCTTTACATTACACAGCACCCTGCACCTCTGGACCCCTTTACATTACACAGCACCTTGCACCTAAGGACCCCTTTACATTACACAGCCCTTATATCTCTGGACCCCTTTACATTACACTGCACCTCTGGACCCCTTTACATTACACCCTGCACCCCATTACATTAGACTGCACTTCTGGACCCCTTTACATTACACCCTGCACCCCTTTACATTAGACTGCACCTCTGGACCCCTTTACATTACACAGCATCTTGCACCTAAGGACCTCTTTACATTACACTGCACCCTGCACCTCTGGACCCCTTTATATTACACTGCACCCCTTTACATAAGACTGCACCTCTGGACCCCTTTACATTACACAGCTCCCTGCACCTAAGGACCTCTTTACATAAATATTTTGCTTTGCTTTAATACCACTTTAATAAATAAAGTTAATCAATTAATTCTGTTATACATCAATATATAGGCAGATGATGGGAAGGAAGGAGTTACAACAGGAGATAAACAGACTGTTGTTGGCAAGGAGAGAGAGAGAGAGAGAAAAAGAGAGAGAGCGAGGGGGTGAGAGAGAGAGAGAGAGTGAGGGGGTCAGGGGGAGAGAGAGAGATCAGGGGGGAGGGGAGAGAGAGAGAGAGAGATATCAGGGGGGGAGAGAGAGAGCGCAAGGGGGTCAGGGAGAGAGCGAGCAAGGGGAGAGAGAGAGAGAGAGATATCAGGAAGAGAGAGAGCACAAGGGGGTCAGGGAGAGAGAGAGAGAGATCAGAGATCAGAGAGAGGGGGGGTGTCAGAGAGAGAGGGGGGTGTCAGATAGAGGGGGGTCAGGGAGAGAGAGAGAGAAAGAGAGAGAGATCAGGGAGAGAGGGGGTGTCAGAGAGAGGGGGGTGTCAGAGAGAGAGAGAGAGAGAGAGGTCAGGGAGAGAGAGAAAGAGAAAGATCAGGGGGAGAGAGATCAGGGAGAGGGGGGGTGTCAGAGAGAGGGGGGGTGTCAGAGAGAGGGGGTGTCAGAGAGAGAGAGAGGTCAGGGAGAGAGAGAGATCAGGGGGAGAGAGATCAGGGGGAGAGGGGGTGTCAGAGAGGGGGGTGTCAGAGAGAGAGAGGTCAGGGAGAGAGAGAGAGATCAGGGGAGAGAGATCAGGGAGAGAGGGGGGTGTCAGAGAGAGAGAGGTCAGGGAGAGAGAGGTCAGGGAGGGGTCAGAGAGAGAGAGGGGGGTCAGAGAGAGAGGTCAGGGAGGGGTCAGAGAGAGAGAGGGGGGTCAGAGAGAGAGGTCAGGGAGGGGTCAGAGAGAGAGGGGGGTCAGAGAGAGAGGTCAGGGAGGGGTCAGAGAGAGAGGTCAGGAAGGGGTCAGAGAGAGGGAGAGGGGGTGAGAGAGAGAGAGAGAGAGAGAGGTCAGGGAGAGGGAGCAGGGTCTGGTCAGTGAACATGCTCACTCACTTGGAATGGTCCCCAGGGTCTGGCTCACTGGTTTATTCAGCAGTTTGTCAGTGTGGCTGCTTGTTTTTAATCTTCCCGCCCACCTCCCCTTCACAGACGAGCACACAGGAGGGGCGGGACTCGGGAGAAGTGTGTAGTTTACGATCTCAGAGCGGAGAGGAGGAGGGATTGCTGGACACTACACACAACAGAGTGGAAAGCTTCCTGCTGGGGGGGGGGCGGGTGTCAGAGCTGAGAGCCGCGCACAGGGGGAGGGGGGGTGGCACTGCTTGACACATGACACATGACAGTCAGTTGCCTGGTGCTAGTTGCAAGCTCTGTGCAGTGTGGACAGTGCAGCAGGAGTAGAATAACTAGCGCTGGCTGCCTGTCACCACGCCATGCCGCCCGCTGTCTCTGCGCGGTCCTCTTCAGTGGTGGAGGGGGGGCGCCGGCCTGACACCCCCCCAGTGTGTGGCACCTTAGTACGCCACTGCTCAGGCCAAAGCGTTTGCCCATCCAGATTGGGGACATCAATTCTGATAAGACATGCCAAATCAATCCCTACCAAACCACCTAAAGTAATGCCTAGTAGACATGTTTTGTTTTCCGGGCGGTAAAAAGTCCACCGGTCAAAACAGGGGGGGGGGGGAGAAACCAAACAAGTTCTCATTATCTTTCCCCCTGTACACACTAGAGCTTTTTCTTTTGCGAAAACTGCGGTGAGAGCTTGGGTTGGTAAACCTGGCCATGTGTATTGCTCCATCGCAGTGTTTTACATAGGAAATCTGCTGTGAAAAAGGCCACCAGGAATTCATGCAGCAAAAATGCGATGAAGCATACACACGGCCAGTTTTCACAGCCAACAGCTCTCATGGCAGTTTTCCTGCTGGGAAAACCAGTCGTGTGTATGAGGCATAATAGTTTGGCAAGTAAACCAACTGGCCCTACCTACAAACACAATCAAGTGCAAGCAACTTACACTGATTTGGTGAGCTTTCTGCCTGCTGGTCCTCCTGCTCCTCACCATGCTCCTGCTCCGGGTCCTCTACAGAAAGAAGAGATGAGACATTTTTCAGATACATCAAGATAGAGAGAGATATAGATCAAAACACAACAGGCTGATCAAATAGTGCTTACCATGAATAATGAGTAGGGGCTGATAATTTTCGGCCCCTGCAGGCCAAAATTTGAGGCAGGCAGTCCTCCTGCCATCGGGGGTGAAGGTCAAAACAACCTGCGGCTGTCCGCGACCGGCTGTGGCTAGGACAAGAGAAAAATCAAAAAAGATCTACAACTGGCACACCCAGGGTAAACAACACATATGTTACTCAAAATCCACAACACAAATTCACCTGCAAAGTTACTACACCAGACTTACTAACAAAGATTATTTGCAAACACCTTTTGAGTATCTTAACTTACCAGAGATTTGCAGGCATACGGTTCGGAGAAACCTCTCCCTCCTTCTCTTGAGATCTGACCAACAGTGCTGGATTTGCAGCACTGTTGGTCGGTGCTCAAATGTCTGCCACAGCTGGTTGCGGACATCCCGCATTATCCCCCGTTTGGCAGCATTGGACTGCCTGCCATCATAATTTTCAGTCAAAAGTATCTGTGGGGGGAACAAGAAGGAAAGAAATTATAATTTCACCCCAAGACAAGCAAATAGAAAATGTCAAACAACACAAACTTTACATTTGTACTTGATGTGTCTATATATATATATATATATATATATATATATATATATATATATATATATACACACACACACACAGGGCTTTTTTCAGCGCAAACGTGGGAAACGCAGTTCCGGCACCTCCTGGACTGACTGTATATAATGGCACAGGGTGCTGGTGTGTGCTGCAGGGTATTGATGTTCACTGCTGGGGGATATATTCTAACTGGAGGGGAGATATTTTTGCTGGTGGGGGACCTATTGCTGAAGAAGATCTACTGTTGGGGGAGGGGTCTATGGTTGATGGCTGCCAGAGAGTCGATTAATGCTGGCTGGGCGAAGATTTCTTGTTGTTGGAGGGGGGGGGTTTGTTGTGGGTGGTACATTGTTTGGGGGATCTATTGTTGCTGGCTGAAGGTGCAAACAAATTCAATACAAATTACTTAGCACCCCAAATTGATACTTGGTTCTGCATTGTCTAAAAGGGGCGGTACTGGGAGGTGGGTAGGGGCAGAGAAAACAAGTGACTCAGAAAAGGGGAGTTCCTGCACCTATTGACTGAGTAAAAAAGCCATGGATTATATATATATATATATATATATATATATATATATATATAGTCATTACACACAGTGGATCAAAAAAGTCTACCCACACCTCGGAAAATGTGAGCTTTCCAGGATGTCCAAACATGAGCTGTGGGTTTCTTTCCTAAAGCGGAGCTCCACCCTAAAGTGGAACTTCCGCTTATCGGATTCCTCCCCCCCCTCCGGTGCCACAATTGGCACCTTTCGGGGGGGAGGGGGGACAGGATACCTGTCAAAAGACAGGTATCCTTACCCACGTACTGGATTCCGGCCGCGGCGGTGAAGTCGCGCGAGGCTCCCTCCTCCTCCTCCCCTGGCCGCTGGGCTAATAGGAGAGAGGAGCGGGCCTCGCGCATGCGCAGTAGGGTTCCCAGCGTGAAGCCGAAAGTCTTCACTGCCGGGTTGCCTTACCCGCAATGGCGACGGAAGCACCGACAGCTGATGTGAAACATCAGCTGCGGTGCCGACATCGAGGGACACCAGGACAGGTAAGTCTCCATTTATTAAAAGCCAGCAGCTGCAGTATGTGTAGCTGCTGGCTTTTAATTATTATTTTTTTGCACGGGGTTGCCTGGAACACCCCTTAAAGACAAAGTCACTATAGATACAAGTGTGACATGCAAGGAATATTTCCAAAAACCATTTTTGCTTGTACAGTGGAACCTCAGATTATGAGCATAATCCGTTCCAGGAGAATGCTTGTAATCCAAAGCACTCGTATATCAAAGCGAGTTTCCAACATAGAAGTCAATGGTAACGAAAAACATTATTTCAAAATTGACTTAGATTGCATGCAATACCGTTTGTGGCCAGAGGTGGGGGGGGGCGCCAGAGAGATTTTCAAATACTTAGAAAGGCACATAAACACTTGCAAAAAGATTACCAGATTAATCTAGGTGTGTCTGTGTGGATCTCTATATATCTATATCTATATATATATATATATATATATAGATATAGATATATCTAAATATATAGTATATACAGGTCCTTCTCAAAAAATTAGCATATTGTGATGAAGTTCATTATTTTCTGTAATGTACTGATAAACATTAGACTTTCATATATTTTAGATTCATTACACACAACTGAAGTAGTTCAAGCCTTTTCTTGTTTTAATATTGATGATTTTGGCATACAGCTCATGACAACCCAAAATTCCTATCTCAAAAAATTAGCATATCATGAAAAGGTTCTCTAAACGAGCTATTAACCTAATCATCTGAATCAACTAATTAACTCTAAACACCTGCAAAAGATTCCTGAGGCTTTTAAAAACTCCCAGCCTGGTTCATTACTCAAAACCGCAATCATGGGTAAGACTGCCGACCTGACTGCTGTCCAGAAGGCCATCATTGACACCCTCAAGCAAGAGGGTAAGACACAGAAAGAAATTTCTGAACGAATAGGCTGTTCCCAGAGTTCTGTATCAAGGCACCTCAGTGGGAAGTCTGTGGGAAGGAAAAAGTGTGGCAGAAAACGCTGCACAACGAGAAGAGGTGACCGGACCCTGAAGAAGATTGTGGAGAAGGACCGATTCCAGACCTTGGAGGACCTGCGGAAGCAGTGGACTGAGTCTGGAGTAGAAACATCCAGAGCCACCGTGAACAGGCGTGTGCAGGAAATGGGCTACAGGTGCCGCATTCCCCAGGTCAAGCCACTTTTGAACCAGAAACGGCGGCAGAAGCGCCTGACCTGGGCTACAGAGAAGCAGCACTGGACTGTTGCTCAGTGGTCCAAAGTACTTTTTTCGGATGAAAGCAAATTTTGCATGTCATTCGGAAATCAAGATGCCAGAGTCTGGAGGAAGACTGGGGAGAGGGAAATGCCAAAATGCCTGAAGTCCAGTGTCAAGTACCCACAGTCAGTGATGGTCTGGGGTGCCATGTCAGCTGCTGGTGTTGGTCCACTGTGTTTTATCAAGGGCAGGGTCAATGCAGCTAGCTATCAGGAGATTTTGGAGCACTTCATGCTTCCATCTGCTGAAAAGCTTTATGGAGATGAAGATTTCATTTTTCAGCACAACCTGGCACCTGCTCACAGTGCCAAAACCACTGGTAAATGGTTTACTGACCATGGTATTACTGTGCTCAATTGGCCTGCCAACTCTCCTGACCTGAACCCCATAGAGAATCTGTGGGATATTGGGAAGAGAAAGTTGAGAGACGCAAGACCCAACACTCTGGATGAGCTTAAGGCCGCTATCGTAGCATCCTGGGCCTCCATAACACCTCAGCAGTGCCACAGGCTGGTTGCCTCCATGCCACGCCGCATTGAAGCAGTCATTTCTGCAAAAGGATTCCCGACCAAGTATTGAGTGCATAACTGAACATAATTACCGTATTTTTCGCTCCATAAGACGCACCTGACCATAAGACGCACATAGATTTTAGAGGAGGAAAATATGAAAAAAAAAAATTCTGAACCAAATGGTGTACTAAAATATTTAATAAAATATAACAGAATAATATTTCTACACTGACAACCAATGTAAGGGGGCACTCTACACTGATCCCCAATGTAACTGAGACATTTACATGACCTCAACACAACAGGAGTATTTGCATATTGAGACATTTACACTGACCAGTGATGTAAATGGTGTATTTACAGTAACCCCCCCTCTCTCTACTAATCTCTGAATTCTTATCTCTCTCTCAGAACAACTCTTCCCCTCTAACTCATCTGCTAACCTCTGTCCCCCAAACCCCTAATCTTCTAACATCTGCACTCCAACCCCTCCTTCCCATTCAACTCTGCAGCCTCTGCACCTCAAACCCCCCTCTTAAATCCCCTCTACTTGCCCCCTATCCTCACCTGTATGCTGTTCACACCTTCTAGGTGGGCGGCATGCAGAGGTGTGGGCGTAATTAGCATATGAATCGCGGCGGTCGACCTCATTAACATAACAATGCCCGCGCAATTTACATATCAATGCCGATCCTGTGGGGGTTAAATAAAGAACAATACCCTTTTGTTTCTCTCCCTGTAGTAGCTGAAGGCAGAGGAGAAACAGGATTTAGCTGGGGCAGAGTGATGCATAGGGCATCGTTCTGCTGCTGAAACGATCCCCCTATCAGCAGCTCTCCTGGTCAGTATTCGCTCCATAAGACGCACACACATTTCCCCCCGTTTTTTGGGGGGGAAAAAGTGCGTCTTATGGAGCGAAAAATACGGTATTTAAAGGTTGACTTTTTTTGTATTAAAAACACTTTTCTTTTATTGGTCGGATGAAATATGCTAATTTTTTGAGATAGGATTTTTGGGTTTTCATGAGCTGTATGCCAAAATCATCAATATTAAAACAAGAAAAGGCTTGAACTACTTCAGTTGTGTGTAATGAATCTAAAATATATGAAAGTCTAATGTTTATCAGTACATTACAGAAAATAATGAACTTTATCACAATATGCTAATTTTTTGGGAAGGACCTGTAGATATAGATATATTTACACACACACTAAAGCAGAAATCAATATCTAAAAAGTACATAGGTATGTGTTGAGACCTAACCTAAGCATTAGACATACACACATTACACACATGAGCCAGACAAACAGCAGTCATGTTAGAATAAAGTTTTATAAAACTTACTTTACAAACCAGGGTCATCTCGGCCTAGGATAAGAGACAGCGAGGAGACATTGTGGTGATGGTGGGGTTCAAAAGGACCAGCAGGAATACCAACTTCCTGTGGGGTCGTGGTGTCCTTCCTCTATGGGTCCGCCCATTCCAGAAACAGGTGCGCGCCGCAGTACATTCCCCCACGGATCGCACACGCACATGCGCGCGACACGCGAGCGACACACACAGAATTTTAGTGAAAGGCAACTGATGTTTTTAAGTAAGCATTTATTACTGTGCACTTAAACCCCCTTCCTGGCCAGACCAAGTTGCAACTTTCAGCACTTGAATGACAATTGTACGGTCATACAACACTGTAAACAAATTAAATTTGAGACATATTTGTTCCCAACTGTCAATATGGTGATAGGATTCTATACAATTTTTGAAATAATAGAACCACTCTTTTAAGACCCTAAGAGATACCACACACAGAGACAGACCTGTATGGTCTCTTCCTCTGTTGTCATTCACCTTTTTTTTTCTTTAGGACTTCCTACATATATTGCTAACAGTGATAATAATCACTCTTAAACCTCTTAGTTTGAACAACCCTATAACTGATTCTCTATTTTGATAGAACAGATAACAGATAGTAATGTTGTTTAAACAACAATGAATAGTTTCACAGCAAGTTTTATTTTTATGTTCATTCCAAAATAATTTAAGTTTTCCTGCCTATGGGCTAGATTATTCACTATACTCAATTCCTCTGTCTACTATCATATAACTCTCCCTTTTTTGGAATAACCCTCTCTATGCTTCTTCCTTCTCTAGCTCGTATGCAGGACATTGATCTTATGTCTCATACACGGACAACCCGGTAGAATATATACCAGAATTGTTTTACTCATTATTTTATTTAAATAGTGACTTGATAAGTTTATGCGTTTTAAAGTTTATATTGGCTGATATTGTCTCAGAGACTGCTCACTGCACCTCCAACTTAATCCTTAAGTGCCTGGTGAGTCTACCAGACACTCTTTGGATAAATTGTACCCACTGGCTGGTAATTTCTTGCCACCCACTGGATACTAGCTCCAGTTAGGAGCTATTTATTTAACACCGTTATAAAAGCTTCTCTTTTTTCTCTTTTTTTTCTCTTTGTAACTCTTTTCCAACTTTAGCCCCCCCCCCTCCCCCCTTCCCTTTTCCCCTCTTCCTTCTCCTTACATTGTCCTCCCCTATTTGATTTATTTTCCTTTTGCTCCTCCATACTACGATCACATATATATCTAATAACAAAGTTTATAATTTTTTGATTATTAATAGATATTGATATGACGTCGCTCAATATACTTACATTCAATGTACAAGGTCTTAATTCCCCTCCTAAACGCACAAAAGCTTTCCACTTTTTCTCACCTATCCCAGCTCATGTGGTTTGTCTACAAGAGACACACTTTTCTACTCAATCCTCCCCTAAGTTTTGCAGCCGCCAATATCCTCAAGTATACAAAGCCTCGGCCTCCACCAAACAGAGAGGAGTTTTGATTGCTTTCCACCACACTACACCTTTTACCCTACACTCAGAGATTAATGACCCTGAAAAGTCGCTATATAATACTAAATGGTTTATTACTTGACAACGAAATCACGGTTGTATCATATTATGCCCCCAACAAAAATCCATTATCTTTTTTCTCTCACTTATTCAGTGTAATAGACTCTCACAAAAAGGGTACTCTTATAATATGCGGAGACTCTAACCAGGTAATATACCCAATTTTAGACAAATCCCCAACACCTGCAACTATTCACCGCCCTAAATACCAACAACTTTTAAACCAACATTCCCTTATTGATACATGGCGTGAACAACATCCTAGGAAAAAACAATATACTCACTACTCTCATCCCCATAAACAATTTTATTGAATAGACCCTTTATTAGTAAATATCAATTCTTCTCCACTAATACTCAATTCACAAATCATCCCTTGTGCATGGTCTGACCACAATGCAGTACTGACTTCCTTTTCTTCTCTTATTCCAAAACCTAATCTGCGTACATGGTACATAAATGACAGCTTCCTAGCGATCCCTAAATACCGACAAGATATAGAAAAAGCCATTCAAGATTACATAGCAGATAATAAACCATCAGAGACAAATCCCCTAACTTATTGGGAAGCCCTGAAACCAGTCATCAGAGGAATCTGTATAAGTAAAGCATCTTACCTACGCAAACAAAATAAACTAATACAAAAACAACTAGATGAAGCATTTTATAAGGCTTCAGAAAACTTTCAAAGCAACCCTTCTCCCTCTAACAAACTAGTCTATGATAAAGCCAAACTAGAACTCAACCTTTTTCTAACAGATTCAGCAGAACAGATTCTCCGCAAAACCAAACACACTCAGTCTCTATATGAAAGCCAACAAACCTACAACCTTTTTAGCCCTTTCTCTCCGTAAATCAGACCACTCACGGAAGCCAGTTAGATTAAAAATATCAAAAAAACACCTTCTCCAGTAACCCTCAAAAAATAATGAATGAATTTGGTAGAAAATTATCCCATTTATACCAAGAGACTCAAACTTTTGAACAATCACGCCTCGATTCGCTATTAGCTGATATTAAACTTCCCTCCCTTTCTGCAACCCAATTAGAAACCCTTGAAAACACTATTACCTCTCTTGAAATTCAAACAGCAATCAAAACTTTAAAGCCACACAAACGCCCAGGACCCAATGGTTTTTCAGCCACATACTATAAACACTTCCAAACACTACTTTCTCCTTTATTAATGGAAGCCTTCAATTCACTTCTAACTAGACATTCCTTCCATCCAGAATCCCTTTTAGCTTCCATTTCTATGATCCCCAAACCAAATTCAGACGACACTTCATGGTCTAACTATAGACCAATCTCTATTCTTAATTTAGATATCAAGCTACTAGCTAAAATCCTCTCCATCGACTAAATCCAATCATAGGCAACCTTATACATAAAGATCAGACAGGCTTTATCCCATCCAGACAAACTGGTGATAACATTCGTCAAGCACTTCTCCTTGCTCATATGGCACGAACACGTCACATCCCTGCCTGCTTCCTCTCTATTGATATACGGAAAGCATTTGATTCCTTATCTTGGCATTATCTTCACTCTATCCTCGGTAGATGGGGTTTCTACAGTGGATAACTTCTCTATATGACAAACCGAAAGCGTATATAACTTACTCAGGTTTAGGGATGAGCTTCGTGTTCGAGTCGAACATACGTTCGACTCGAACATCGGCTGTTCGATCGTTCGACGAAGATCGAATGATTTGGGCCGTTCGCGCCAAATTCGAGTGACGCGAACGGCCCACAATGCACTACGCCATCACAGTGTCATCCAGGCGCTGTGATTGGCCAAGCATGCACTGTGACCCCGCATGCTTGGCCAATCACAGCGCCGGCAGCGAGGAGAGCAATGATTGGCCACAGGCAGGATGCCTGTGGCCAATTATTGCTGAGGGTGTTTAGTACACGCCCCACACTATAAAAGGCCGCCAGCACGGCGGCCTAGTGTAGTGTGTTCCGGAGCAGGGAAAGAGCAGCATAGGCAGGGACAGTGACATTTATTTCTTTCTTGCTTAACCTGGATTCCTTTAGTTTAGGGAAAGAGAAGGATAGGTAGGGAGAGTGTCAGTGTGTTTTACTGTTCGAGTCCTTGTTTCTAGGGACAGGGAAGGACAGTGAGTGAATTCTCCTTGTGCTATAGTGTGCTTTAAAAAAACATTTTTTCTAGGGACAGAAAACTCTAGGTAGGGAGAGTGTCAGTTTCTTTCACTGTGCAAGTCCTTGTTTCTAGGGACAGGGAAGGACAGTGAGTGAATTCTCCTTGTGCTATAGTGTGCTTTAAAAAAACATTTTTTCTAGGGACAGAAAACTCTAGGTAGGGAGAGTGTCAGTTTCTTTCACTGTGCAAGTCCTTGTTTCTAGGGACAGGGAAGGACAGTGAGTGAATTCTCCTTGTGCTATAGTGTGCTTTAAAAAAACATTTTTTCTAGGGACAGAAAACTCTAGGTAGGGAGAGTGTCAGTTTCTTTCACTGTGCGAGTCCTTGTTTCTAGGGACAAAGAAGGAAAGTGAGGGGAATTCTCCTTGTGCTATAGTGTGCTAAAGCATTCCTCATCAACCATCTTTGAAATCCTTGTTTTTTGGACAGTCAGGGAAATTGTCGTTGTGCTATTCTGTGCAAAAGCAATCATCCTCAACCATATTTAGAAATCCTTAAGTAAAGGGACAGAGAAGGACACCTGAAGGTAGCCCTTATTGCTTTTTTCCCATCTCCCTGCAGGCCATCTATTAGAATGTCTGGAAGGCAAACAAGGAGAGGCAGACAGTCAGGAGGCAATAAAAGAGGGCAAGCAGGCTCTGTGTCTGGGGGCAACAGTGCTGGTCGTGGACGCGGTGCATTGTCATCAGCACATGGCCATGGGACACGCTTGTCCTTCTTTTCGGCAGCTGGACATGTTGAGCCACATCATGCCGAAGACTTGGTAGAGTGGATGACCAAGCCCTCCTCCTCCTCCTCATCCTCTCTCACCCAGGCTCAGGGTACTGGCAAAGCAGCTGCCAAAGCGTCCTCTTCCCTGGTATCAATGTCAGACTCATCATCAGTCACTCCTTCCCTAGACCCACCATGTCCTCCTCCTGAGGAGTCCCCCGAACTGTTTGAGCACAGTGTTGGGTACATGCTCCAGGAGGATGCCCAGCGTTTCGAAGGGTCTGATGATGAAACCCAGCTACAGGAAGGCAGTAGGGTGAGAGCAGACAGAGGGGATGCTCAAGAAGGACACCAATCTGGCAGTCATGTTCCAGCAGCTGCAGCATACTGCCAGATTGGCTCCAGTGATGAGGAGGGAGGGGATGATGAGGTCACTGACTCCACGTGGGTGCCTAATAGGAGAGAGGAGGAGGAGGAGGATGAGGAGGAGGCACATCTCCAACGAGGCAGGATGCCCTTTGGTGGCCAGCATAAGGGCAGTACACCGACGGAATCACACCGCAGAGCTCCGCCTGTGCAGGGCGCTGCCTCTGCCCGTCATTCAAAAAGTTCCTTGGTGTGGGCCTTTTTTGAGGCTAGTGCATCAGATCGCACAGCTGCTGTTTGCAACATATGTCTCAAGCGTATATCGCGTGGCCAAAACATCAGCCGCTTGGGTACCACATGCCTGACCAGACATATGTTGACCTGCCATGCAGCTCGTTGGCAAGCCTACCTCAAAGACCCACACCAAAGAACAAAGCGGACCTCTCCTTGCACCGCATCAGCTGGGATCTCCAACCCCACTATAACTTCAGTCCTCTCTGAAACATGCACTGAGAGGAATGAAGGTGTAGAATTAGGTGTGTCACAGCCAAGTACTTGCGGCCACTCTGCTAGCAGTACACAGACGTCCGATTCTGGCAGGCAAATTTCCCTGCCCCAGCTGCTGGACCGTCGAAAGAAGTTTACTCCCAGCCATCCACATGCCCAGCGGTTGAATGCTAGCTTGGCTAAATTGCTAGCGCTTCAACTGCTGCCTTTTCAGTTGGTAGACTCGGCCCCCTTCCGTGAGTTTGTGCAATGTGCGGTTCCTCAGTGGCAGGTTCCCAAACGCCACTTTTTCTCACGGAAGGCTATTCCGGCTCTCTACCGGCATGTGGAAGGCAATGTCTTGGCCTCGCTGGACAGGGCGGTCAGCGGTAAGGTGCATATTACCGCTGACTCATGGTCCAGCAGGCATGGACAGGGACGTTACCTTTCTTTCACGGCCCATTGGGTCACTCTTTTGGCAGCTGGGAAGGATGCAGGACAAGGTGCAGTAGTGTTGGAGGTTGTCCCACCGCCACGCCTCCAAAATGCTACTACTGGTTGTGACACACCTCTCTCCTCCACCCCCTCCTCTTCTTCTTCCTCCATGGCCTCTTCCTGTGGTTTGTCCTATGAACCAGCGGTGCTCCGTAGCCGTTCACGGGGCTACGCAAGTACGCAGGCAAAAAGATGCCATGCCGTGCTTGCGCTGGTGTGTTTGGGGGACAGAAGCCACACTGGGGCAGAGGTCCTGTCTGCTCTGCAGGGCCAGGCCGAGAGGTGGTTGACGCCACGCCAGCTTAAGCCAGGAATGGTGGTTTGCGACAATGGCACCAACCTCCTCTCCGCCCTTCGACAGGGACAACTGACCCATGTGCCCTGTGTGGCTCACGTCCTTAACCTGGTGGTGCAGCGGTTCTTGGGCAGGTACCCGGGCTTACAGGATGTCCTGAGGCAGGCCAGGAAAGTCTGTGTGCATTTCCGCAGATCTTATAATGCCAGTGCTCGCCTGGCTGAGCTGCAAAAGGAGTTGAACCTGCCCAAGAACCGCCTTATATGTGACATGCCCACCAGGTGG
The DNA here is from genome assembly GCA_029206835.1 of Rana muscosa. Lineage (NCBI taxonomy): Eukaryota > Metazoa > Chordata > Amphibia > Anura > Ranidae > Rana > Rana muscosa. The sequence goes on along the minus strand of CM055120.1, from coordinate 267,287,572 downwards.
AACTCAACGTTGGCCATGCTGCAGCGGCTGCACACGCAGCAGAGGGCCATCAATGAGTACCTGTGCGACTACGGCACCAGGACAGGGTCAGGGGAGCTTGGTTTTTTTTCTCCACGCCAGTGGGGCATGATCAGGGATGCATGCACTGTCCTGGCACCATTTGAGGAGGCCACGAGGATGGTGAGCAGTGACAGTGCATGCATCAGTGACACTGTACCTCTTGTCCACCTGTTGGAGCACACGCTGCGTGGAATAATGGACAGGGCACTTGAGGCAGAACAGAGGCAGGAAGAGGAGGACTTCCTTGCCTCTCAAGGCCCCCTTTACCCAGACAGTGTTCCTTCTGTCCCACCCATCACACAGGAAGAGGAGGAGGAGGAGGAGGAGGAGGATTGTGTCAGCATGGAGGTGGAGGCTGGCACTCAGCATCATCAGCAGCAGTCTTTTAGGGATGATTTACAGTCCCAAGAAACCAGTGGACTTGTACGTGGCTGGGAGGAGGTGACTGCGGATCATGTCGTCCTTAGTGACCCAGAGGACTCCGGAGCGAATGCCTCAGCAAACCTACGCTGCATGGCCTCCCTGATCCTGCAAAGTCTGCGGAAGGATCCTCGTATTCTTCGGATCAAGGAGAGGGACCATTACTGGCTGGCCACTCTCCTTGATCCACGGTACAAGGGTAAGGTTGCGGACCTTATGTTACCGTCGCAGAGGGAGCAGAGGATGAGACAACTCCGGGAGGCCTTGCAGAAAGGTCTGTGCAACGCGTTCCCAGAGACTGGGAGGTTACAAACTCCTGGTCCTGGACAACGAGTTGCTGAGGCTTCGGCCAGTCAAAGAAGGAGCGGTGGGGAAGGTGGCCGTCTGACCGATGCGTTCAGACAATTCTTTAGTCCGCAGCCCCAAAGTATGATCGGTTCCAGCAACCATCGCCAGCGTCTGATAAACATGGTGCAGGAATATCTAGGGGCAAGGTCAGACTTGGACACCTTCCCCACCGAAAATCCTCTGGCTTACTGGGTCTTGAGGATGGATCACTGGCCAGAGCTTGCACAGTATGCAATTGAGCTACTGGCCTGTCCTGCATCCAGCGTTCTTTCGGAACGCACATTCAGTGCTGCTGGAGGATTTGTCACGGATCACAGGGTGCACCTGTCCACCGACTCGGTTGATCGACTGACTTTCATCAAGATGAACCAGTCTTGGATCACCACCAGCTACCACACACCTGATGCTGATATAACAGACTAATTGATTTTAACATGTCACATCCCTTCAAGACTGATGCTGATGCTGAGTGCCTGTGCTGTTATGCTGACTGGCTATCCTCCTCCTCCGAGTCCTCAATGATACGATTGATGATGATAGCTTGGAAGATCATTTTTGTTTATGGGTGCCGCCACCAGTGGCTAAGGCCCAATTTTTCAGCCCCTGTTTTACAGGGGCGTGTAATTACAATTTTTTTAGCAATAATTTGCCATAGGGCTCATTGCTGTGCTCCAAGTACAGTATCTGTGAGGGGTTGGAGTGTTGTGGCACCAGTGCCTAAGGCCCAATTTTTCAGCCCCTGTTTAACAGGGGCGTGTCATTACAATTTTTGAAGCAATACTTTGCAACAGGGCTCATTGCTGTGCTCCAAGTACAGTATCTGTGAGGGGTTGTAGTGTTGTGCCACCAGTGCCTAAGGCCCAATTTTTCAGCCCCTGTTCAACAGGGGCATGCAATTACAATTCTTGATGTAATAATTCACAGCAGGGCCCATTGCTGCACCCACCAAGAGTAACTCTGAGGGCTTACAGTGTTGTGGCAACGCCACCACCACCACCACCACCACCACGAAAGGCCCAATTTTTCAGCCCCTGTTCAAAAGGGGCATGTAATTACAATTCTTGATCTAATAATTCACAGCAGGGCCCATTGCTGCACCCACCAAGAGTAACTCTGAGGGCTTACAGTGTTGTGGCAACGCCACCACCACCACCACCACGAAAGGCCCAATTTTTCAGCCCCTGTTCAAAAGGGGCATGTAATTACAATTCTTGATCTAATAATTCACAGCAGGGCCCATTGCTGCACCCACCAAGAGTAACTGTCAGGGCTTACAGTGTTGTGGCACCAGCACCACCATCAAAGCCCCAATTTTTACTACCACTGTTCAACAATTATATGTAATTAAAATTCCTGATATAATAGTTGACAGCAGGGCGTTCCAGCACCAACCAAGAGTAACTGTGAGTGCTTACAGTGTTGTGCCAACACCAACAACTAAGGGGCCTATTTCTGCAGAGTATATACGGCAGGTCCCTACTTTCAAACATCCAACTTACAAACGACTCCTACTTGCAAACGCAAGAAGACAACAGGAAGTGAGAGGAAATCTACCCCTAGGAAGGAAAATTCTCTCCTGTAAGAATAAATATGGGAGAAAGGTGTCTCCTCTGTACTGATGCTTTATCAGCAATCCTTGTTTCAAGAAAAACACCACATTTCAAAAACAGTTGACATTGGGACGGAAAGTGAGGTGAAATGTTCTGAACAGGGGCACAGACAGCAAAACAAATGTTACAGGGGTGATAACCCTTACCTATGTTTTCCAAAAAGTTTAAAAATAGATTTTTGGGCTGGAGCTACACTTCAACAATGTACCTGTTCAAAATTACAAACAGATTCTACATAAGAACAAACCTACAGTCCCTGTCTTGTATGCACCGCCTGTATACGGCTGTTCAGAGTATATAGGGCCTTTTTTATTTTATGTGCGGGGTTCCCCTTAATATCCATACAAGACCCAAAGGGGCTGGTAATGGGCTGGGGTAGGGGGGGGGGTCATGGGGTAGCTATGCCATTTTTCTTAAAGATTTTCATCCATATTACCGGGACCAGACATTACATTAAAGCCGCAAGCAGTTTTAAATGGCTTTTTTTTCCTTTAGAAGTGTCATTTTGTGCAGGGACAGTTCTAAACACGGGAAACACGTGGCACTTCACAGGCATACTTTAGACACCCCCCAGGTACGATATTTAAAGGAATATTTGACTTTTTTTTTTCACTTTATGCATCATTAAAATGACTGCTCCCGAAAAACGACCGTTTTTAAAACTTCTTTTTGCATTGATACATGTCCCCTGGTGCAGAACCCGGGTTCCCAAACCCTTTTTAGGACAATAACATGCATAATAGTTGTTATAATTAGCACTTTAGAATTCGAACGTTCGCATCCATTGTATTTAATAGGGTTCTAATGTTCGTACGAACTTTCGGTCCGTTCGCGGGTTCTGGTGCGAACCGAACCCGGGGGTGTTCGGCTCATCACTACTCAGGTTACAGATCTGACCCATTTATTATTGAAAGAGGAACCAGGCAGGGATGCCCATTATCCCCCCTACTCTTTGCTCTAGCAATAGAACCCCTGGCCCAATTAATTCGCTCTAATATTAATATTAAAGGTCTTGAACACGGGGGCCATCAACACAAGCTTTGTCTGTTCGCAGATGATGTCTTAGTTTTTCTCACTTTACCTTTAACATCAGCACCAAATCGTATATCTATCCACCCTTACTAAATTTGAAGCTATAGCTGGTCTTAAAATAAACGCTCAAAAATCTAAAGCACTAAACATCTCTCTCCCATTGGAATTGCAAACACATTTACAGGACTCCTTCCCCTTTAGCTGGTCAACTTCACATATCGCATACCTAGGTATCTCTCTAACAGCAAACCCAGTAGAACTATATAAGGCAAATTACCCACCATTGATGAAACAATTAAACACACTAATGAAAAATCGGTCCTCTCTACCGTTGGCATGGATGGGTACAATTACAGTCATCAAGATGTCAATTTTACCCAAAATCCTATATCTCTTCCGAGTACTCCTAATTCAAGTCCCAGCATACTTCCTTTGTATTCTCCAATGCAAAACTCTACAATTCATATGGGGCAAACTTAAACCCTGTTTACCACAAGCTACTCTATATACCCCCCGTATACGTGGTGGACTAAGTGTTCCAGATTTCACTAAATATTATTATGCTGCCCAATTGGCTCAACTCCCTAAATATCAGGCTACCAAAGAGATTCCCCTCTGGGTCGCGATTGAATCAGTTGATTGCGATCCACTTTCTTTAGCAAATCTTCTGTGGCTCACTCCAACTTTACGCCATACGATTTCTAATCCTATTACTAGACATAATTTATCCATTTGGGATAGGCTTAGAACACGATTTGGACTTCAATCTCCACATAATCCTCTCCTCTCCTTCCTAAACAACCCCTCCTTTTACCCAGCTTGGGCTTCCCCTTCTTCCTTCTCAGCATGGTCAAAAGCAGATCTAACTAGAGCATACCATTTCTTTGAATCCAACACCATCACGCCCTTTCCCAAACTCTGTGATGCAAAAGATATTCCACAAACAGAAACCTTCAGGTATCTACAAATCAAACAATTCCTACAGCAGAATGATTCCCCAAATTCTACAATGCCTAATCGTACAACATTTGAACAAACCTGAATCTCTGACCCACACAAACGTGGTCTAATCTCGGAAATATACAATCAATTACTGTCTCATACAACTTCAACTCCCCCAAACTACACTACCAAATGGGAGACAGACCTGAATCTCCAATCAGATGATATAAATTGGACTCAAATTTGGCAAGCCACAACATCAGCTACCCCAAATATTGCTGCATTAGAAACTAACTACAAGGAACTCACCAGATGGTACCTTGTGCCAGCAAGAATATCCAAATTTCTCCCTCAATACCCTGCCCAATGCTTCAGAGACTGTATAGATATAGGTATGCATCTACACATATGGTGGACCTGCCCTAAAGTTAAGACTTTCTGGAAGCAAATATTTAACCTACTATCCATCATGTTCAATACCATTGTTGTACCTGACCCAACTGTAGCACTCCTAAATAACAAACCACAAAATATCTCACAACGTCAATTCCAACTTCTACTATATGTCACTACGGCTGCCAAACAAACCATAGCTCAAGCTTGGAAAACATCTACTTTATGTATAATTTCAACTAAACACCGGGTAACGCAGGCGATGATTCATGCCAAAACTGAAACCATCTATTTAAATAAAATGCCGAAATTCGAAGCCCTCTGGCTTCCTTGGATAAATCATCACCTGCCGCCAGGGTTTGACAACTCCTTTGTACTATCCTAAAATATCCTACTACTGTGTTTATTATTAATTTTGCTATATCAGAATCTCATGAACCTCCTGATCCCCTCTGGAGATTCCCTTCTCCCTCCCCCCCTCTTTACTCCCTTTATTGTTATACACATTACTACTATACAAATAGTTATTCTCTCTATAAGCTGATTTTAGGAGTAATAAGATTATTTTTATGTCTGGTTCCATTTCTTTTTTTTTTTCCCCATCGACGGGACACGCCAAGCCACAAAGCAGGATCTTGGCCCCTGTTAGAAATATATAATTTAACAACAATATGAACACCGCTTATGTTACCTTTTATTTGCTCCAAACTTTTAATCCATGCTTATTGAAAAATCAGATGTTACTTTTGCAAAATTTTTGTGAAATTTTTGAGAAGCTCTTAGATGTCTTATGTTCATCTTATTTTATTCCAGAATTAAAAACGTAATATACAATATATCACTATTATACAAAAAATGTATGTATAAAATATGTATTATTATCTACAATAAAATATTTAAAAAGGAGACATATTTGTTCCCACAAATTGAGTTTGCTTTTTGTGTTATTTGATCACCTCAGTGTATTATTTTTTGTTCGCCCAAACCAAAAATAGAGCGACAATGTCCCATTTTTTTTTTTTTTGAGTTTTAGTTTTTCTCTAATAAATATCCCCCAGAAAACTCTAGCTTAATATTTTTTGGCCTCAGTTTAGGCTGATACATATTCTTCTACATATTTGTTTGCCTCAAATTTCGCAATAAGTGTATATTGATTGGTTTGTACAAAAGTTAGAGCGCCTCCAAAATAGGGGGTAGTTTTATGTAAAATTTCTCCATTTTGCTAGTAATGGGGGCGACCAGCTATTGTTATTGTCACTGCGTCATTATGGCGGACACATTGGACACTTTTGATGCCATTTAGGGACTAGTGTAATTTTTTTCAGCGATTAGTGCTTGAAAAATGCAAAATACTGTGAAAATGACACTGGCAGTGAAGGGGTTAACCACTAGGGTCGCTGAAGGGGTTGTGTGTGCCTAAGGGAGTGATTCTCAATGTTAGGGGGCGTGGCTACGAGTGACACGTCACTGATCTCCGCTCTGATTACACAGAGCGGAGATCGGTGACAATGTCAGTAGGGGAGCGGGGAGATGTTGTGTTTACACTAACATCCCCCTGCTCCATCCCTCCGTGAGACGATCGCAGGGATCCCCACGACAAACCATTCCACGGGAGCAAAGGGATGGCGGCAGGGTCCCAAACGCAACGCTGCCTGCGCACGCGCAACCACACGGCAGGCAGGTAAAGAGGACATACAGGTACGTGATTATGCCTGTACATGCCATTCTGCAAACATATATATGCTGTGAGAGAACGTTAGGTGGTTAATGTACACTAATGGGCACAAATAAGGTGGCAGGGGGGGCACTGATTGGCACCAGTGGTGGGCATTGATAGGTGGCACTGGCAGGGGCTACTGATTGTCACAGATGACGCAGAATTGCCTCTTCCTCTTCGGGCCCGATGTCCCTTGCACATAAGCCGGTGATTGCCTTTTTTTATGCTCACGCTGTCAGCACAAGGAGAAAACAAAAACCATTACCCAGCTTTTGTCTACATCACGTGATCAGCTGTCATTGACTGACAGCTGATCACGTGGTAAGGGGCGGGGATCGGCCCCTTCCTCGGATCTGCCATCACCCGAGTCTCAGTGACTCGGTGACCTCAGCGCGCGCACGAAGGGGAGGACGTCTATTGACGGACTCCCGGCAATTGAGGACCGTGCTGTGGCCGTCCATCAGTTATAGCGCTGATCTCAAGTGATTAAAGAGGGCCATTGACATGCATAACAATTCAACTTAGGAATGTGTCTTTGCAAAGTTAAACTAAATGAAATCCTTTCTTATTTTTTCCTGGGGATAGAGTGCAGAGGGATTAGAAGTCTAGACAGCTTTTGGGGATGTCTGCACCCCTGATAGGGTGAAGACAACTCCCAAATTTGGCCACTTTATCCTTCCAAATGATTCACTTCCTGTCACATAGCCACAAAGGAAGTGAGGGGAAATCCCTACCAATGTCTTTCCTTGGGGACACACAGGTCAATCTCAATACTTTGCACATTGCACTCCTGCATTTTTCGGGGTACACCCCTAATTATTATTTTTTTATTTTATTTTTATAAATAAAGGCAAATCCACTTTTCACTACAAGTGAACTTGCTGGAGATCCAAGATCCAAGGAAACCCCCCCAAAAAAAATGCTTTTACATGATTGGATGTTACAATCACCAGTGCTTCCCCTCAGATTTTCAGCAGCTACACATTTTGATTGCAGAGTGGATTTGCCTTTACTAAACCCCAAACTACCCAATGATTTGGGGTGTACACAACAAACTGCTAGAGTGCAATTTGCTTAATGGGGTCACTAGTTAGATTGATCTGTGTGTCCCCAAGAAAAGACATTGGTAGGGTTTTACCTTCACTTCCTGTTTAGGTGTGTGACAGGAAGTGAAGCCAATTTTACTAAAAAGGGACCCAAAGCCCAACACAAAAAAACAGGGGTTCTAACACTTACTTGGTTTCCATCAAAATGCCCACAATTAGAATAAGATTGTCTTGAGGTCGATTTTAGTTCAGGCCTTCTCAAGCCTGCCATCAAGTACCCCCAACAGGCCATGTTTGCAAGTTTACCTTCATCTTGCACATGTGCTTTAAATCACAGTCAATGGTTTGTTGTTGTGGACACCTATTTTGGAACAGACAAATTCACAAAACATGTCCTGTCGGGGGTACTTGAGGACTGAGGCTGAAAACCACTGCAATAAAAAAGGAAATGTAATACTTACCACAATGAAATTTGACTTTCATGGTGACTTGCCATGGCAGCATAAATACAATCCATGCATATGTTACCATGAAGGCACCATAAACATAAATTACAAATATACCCAAACAATAAGATTTGGCGAATAGTTAAGCCTAGTTAAGATGCAGCTGGGAAATCCATTGCATGAAAAGAACACATGAAACCCCCCAAAAAATTTGAAAGATTTTATTGTTCCAAAAAAACAGGACTTGGCAAAAAGCAAGGAAAGGAAAACATGTATGTTAATTTGAGACACTACCAGAAACTGGTTTTTACATTTTAGACGATTTTGCATTGGAAATTAACAGGGGATAAAAGGACATCTATTAAGGATTACAACATTAGTCACAACATCTTATGAAATAATTAGCAGAAGAATGCAGTACAGACAATTAAATCAAAGTGAACAACCTAAAAAAGACAAACATCACCAACATCAATAAAATTTCAGGTGAAAATATCCCCCACCAAAAACTACAAAGACCAAAGTTAAATAAAACTTGATGGAAAACACATCTGTTTTGCAAAGACATAACCCAAAAAATACATGTGTTACAAACTCGATAAGGACACCAAAATGTACTTTTTGCCGGCCACACACACAATCTTGCCTCTTTTCAGGGCAAGGGAGAGAATGCTATCTGCGAGCTTTATATAACATAGGTTTGTGAGCTAATGAGGCAATTGAAAACACATGTACAGTCCATGAAACACCCAAAATGCAAGTTCACCCAATGTAGAGACTGAACTTCAAAGTGGCTACACCTGTTAAGGAAGTCCTTCAATTACTAACCCATAAAAACACTCTCTGAGCATGCCCAGAAATATCCAGGTGCTGTTCACACACAAAAAGCACCCCCCAAAAAAATGAAGTCCTTGGGCATGCCCAGACCAACACAAATGCAGCTAGCAGAAAATAACCCCCCCCCCTGTCCAAAATTAAGCACATCATCCAGCATGCTACAAAATTAGAGATGGGACAAACACCCCCCCTACCAAATACCTTTGCAGTCTATGGGAACTGACTTGTTAATTTTGCTAGTCCCCACTTGGCTGGCTTTTCTTCTAGTTATTGGCCTTAAAATGGGGGCCCAGGTCCCACCCTAAGGGACATATATCAATGTCACACCAAAAACAAAACAAGGAGAAGTTCCTTTAAATATGCAAAACTGCTTAAGGGCCATTTCACACCACATGCAGTGCATTGCGTTTTTATGAGCATCAAAAATGCATGGAAAGTCGGTTATATGCTTTTCAATGGCATAGTTCACACCAGTGCGTTCCATTTCCATGATAAAAAGTAGAACATGCTGCATTTTACCTGCACTGGACTGTACTGCAACGCTGGAAAACGCATCAAAAATGCACCAGAACGCACCTAAGTGCCCCCAAAATAAACCCAAAAGCAGAACATAGGGCCAGTTCACACCATAAAAACGCTATCCGGATGCGTTACAGGTGTTTTTTGGCATACACGAATTTTGACGCATTTTTGATGCGACCAGTGCGTTTTGGGTACGTTTTAGATGCAGTCCAGTGCTTTTTTACACACCTCTTTTTTCAGAACCTTTAATGATGACAATTGTGTTCCAGTGCGTCTTTGGTGCAGTTATGTGCATTCTGGTGTGTTTTTGATGCGTTTTACAGCATTACAGTACAGTCCAGTGCAGGTAAAATGCAGCCTGTTCTACTTTAGTTTCTGGAACTGGAACGCAATGGTGTGACCTATGCCATTGAAAAGCATATTATCTACTTAACATGTGTTTTGGATTCTGGAAAAAATCGCAATGTACTGCATGTAAAGTCGCATGACAAGTCAAAAGCCATAGAGTTCAATGGTGCCGGTTGTAATTGGTGCGACTCCAAAATAAAATTGTTGCATCAGTTTGTTTCAACTTGGGTGCGACTTGAGACCTGTGAAGTCGCATGACAAGTCAAAAGCCATGGAGTTCAATGGTGCCGGTTGTAATTGGTGCGACTCCAAAATAAAATTGTTGCATCAGTTTGTTCCAACTTGGGTGCGACTTGAGACCTGTGAAGTCGCATGACAAGTCAAAAGCCATGGAGTTCAATGGTGTCGGTTGTAATTGGTGCGACTTCAAAACCAAATTGTTGCATCACTTTTTTCCAACTTGGGTGCGACTTGAGACCTGTGAAGTCGCATGACAAGTCAAAAGCCATGGAGTTCAATGGTGCCGGTTGTAATTGGTGCGACTCCAAAACAAAATTGTTGCATCAGTTTGTTCCAACTTGGGTGCGACTTGAGACCTGTGAAGTTGCATGCCAAAAGCCATGGAGTTCAATGGTGCCGGTTGTAGTTGGTGCGACTCCAAAATAAAATTGTTGCATCAGTTTGTTCCAACTTGGGTGCGACTTGAGACCTGTGAAGTCGCATGACAAGTCAAAAGCCATGGAGTTCAATGGTGCCGGTTGTAATTGGTGCGACTCCAAAACAAAATTGTTGCATCAGTTTGTTCCAACTTGGGTGCGACTTGAGACCTGTGAAGTTGCATGTCAAAAGCCATGGAGTTAATGGTGCCGGTTGTAATTGGTGCGACTCCAAAACAAAATTGTTGCATCAGTTTGTTCTAACTTGGGTGCGACTTGAGACCTGTGAAGTCGCATGACAAGTCAAAAGCCATGGAGTTCAATGGTGCCGGTTGTAATTGGTGCGACTCCAAAATAAAATTGTTGCATCAGTTTGTTCCAACTTGGGTGCGACTTGAGACCTGTGAAGTCGCATGACAAGTCAAAAGCCATGGAGTTCAATGGTGCCGGTTGTAATTGGTGCGACTCCAAAACAAAATTGTTGCATCAGTTTGTTCCAACTTGGGTGCGACTTGAGACCTGTGAAGACGCATGACAAGTCAAAAGCCATGGAGTTCAATGGTGCCGGTTGTAATTGGTGCGACTCCAAAACAAAATTGTTGCATCAGTTTGTTCCAACTTGGGTGCGACTTGAGACCTGTGAAGTCGCATGACAAGTCAAAAGCCATGGAGTTCAATGGTGCCGGTTGTAATTGGTGCGACTCCAAAACAAAATTGTTGCATCAGTTTGTTCCAACTTGGGTGCGACTTGAGACCTGTGAAGACGCATGACAAGTCAAAAGCCATGGAGTTCAATGGTGCCGGTTGTAATTGGTGCGACTCCAAAACAAAATTGTTGCATCAGTTTGTTCCAACTTGGGTGCGACTTGAGACCTGTGAAGTCGCATGACAAGTCAAAAGCCATGGAGTTCAATGGTGCCGGTTGTAATTGGTGCGACTCCAAAACAAAATTGTTGCATCAGTTTGTTCCAACTTGGGTGCGACTTGAGACCTGTGAAGACGCATGACAAGTCAAAAGCCATGGAGTTCAATGGTGCCGGTTGTAATTGGTGCGACTCCAAAACAAAATTGTTGCATCAGTTTGTTCCAAGTTGGGTGCGATTTGAGACCTGTGAAGTCACATGCCAGAAGTCAAAAGCCAAGGAGTTCAATGGTGCCAGTTGTAATTGGTGAATAAAACAAAAAAAAGCCCTAGGAGGTGGGACTTTAAAAGTGACTGAAAAACACACATCAGAGTATGTTGAAAATATATAGATTTTAATAAATAGTTACAAAAAGACAAATTTGATGTAGATCACATGGATTATACAAATCCAAACTGGAAATTAACATGATACAAAAAGAAGAAATTTAAACATATATTATTATTTGTCAGACCCGACAGCTGTTTCGGTTATACCCTTCCTCGGGGGATTTGCAGACAAAAGATTTTCAGATTTATGGACAAACAGATTCTGTTGAATATACAATATGATATAAATTACAAATTACACAGTGCATATATGTACATAAATAAAAGTAAAGATAGAAAATAAATAATAAAAATGTGCTTACAGTAAATTGTCAAAAGAGGGTCAGCATTCAATACACCAAGGAACTACACGCACGGCAGAGAACACAGGGTGAGGCACAAAGTCGCACCCCACCTGTGTGGGGAGTTCCGAGATGAAAGGGATCCAGTAGACCTCAAACGAGGGTCTCCAGGTGGAAATACGCAGGGAAATCAGGAGAAGCTCAAAAGAGTCCCCCAGGGCAGCTCTCTAAAGACAAACACAAGAAAATGTATATAGATAATGGGAGGTAAAAAAGGGGGGGGGGAAACATATTGATGAATCCCTATTATGTAGTAATACCCCCCATTTTATATACCCAAAATAAAAATCCCATATATACAAATATAAGTTAACCCATCATATATATATGTATGTATCTAAGGGCAACCTACCAGTATAGCGAAATATTCCAAATCGAAGAAGTATCAGGTAGGCAAAAGGAACTGCTTCAAAAATAGAGAGGGTGTCCTCAACAAACCATTTGCATTAAATATACATTAACCACTTGTCCACCGCCCACTGTCAATTGACGGCGGGCGGAGGATACTCTCGTTCTGGGAGGACGTCATATGACGTCCTCCCTTTAAAATGAGCTAGGAGGCGCGCGCTTGAAGCCAGCGGCGCGCGCGCGTGCCCGCCGCGTTCACGAGGCCCCGGTGCGCGTGCCCGGCGGCCGCGATTGCCGCCGGGCACCCGCGATTGCCCGGGAAATGAGCAGGAAAGTGGGTCTCTGTGTGTAAACACAGAGATCCACGTCCTGTGAGGGAGAGGGGACCGATGGTGTGTCCCTTGTACATAGGGACAACCATCGGTCACCTCCCCCAGTCAGTCCCCTCCCCCCACAGTAAGAACACATTGAGGGAACATATTTAACCCCTTCCCGCCCCCTAGTGGTTAACCCCTTCCCTGCCAATCACATTTATACAGTAATCAATGCATTTTTATAGCAGGGATCGCTGTATAAACGTGAATGGTCCCAAAAATGTGTCAAAAGTGTCCGATGTGTCCGCCGCAATATCGCAGTCACAATAAAAAATCGCAGATCGCCGCCATTACTAATAAAAAAATAAAAAAATAAAAATGCTATAAATCTATCCCCTATTTTGTACACGCTATAACTTTTGCGCAAACCAATCAATACACGCTTATTGCGATTTTTTTTTTTACCAAAAATATGTAGAAGAATACGTATCGGCCTAAACTGAGGAAAATTTTATAAAAAAAAAAAAAAATGGGTATTTATTATAGCAAAAATTAAAAAATAGTGTTTTTTTCCCAAACTGGACGCTCTTCTTTTGTTTATAGCGCAAAAAATAAAAACCGCAGAGGTGATCAAATACCACCAAAAGAAAGCTCTATTTGTGGGAAAAAAAGGACGCAAATTTCGTTTGGGAGCCACGTCGCACGACCGCGCAATTGTCATTCAAAGTGTGACAGCGCTGAAAGCTGAAAAATGGCTTGGGCAGGAAGGGGGTTTTCGTGCACAGTAGGGAGGTGGTTAATTATGGCCGTGAAGCAAATCTATGTGTGGTTCCAATCTTCTAGTTTAAATTCTAAGAAGTAAAACATAAATGGAAAAAAGATGGTCATACATTAGTCCAGGGAAAATAGTTTGAATATAAGATTGCCAAAGATTGTGTCCTATAGGGAGATTACCTGTATGGACAATGAGAGCTGCTGAGATCCCTGCGTATGATGCCTCATGTGGACTGTAGTAAGACCATGGAGGCTTTAAATGGCATTCAAAGGGCATCTGCACATGCGTCAAAAGACGCCGTAAACGGCGCCGACGCGGTGATGTCGTTACGTCCTCCGCTATACATCCATGCTGTCTCTAAACAGACCCATAGCTAGAGGGCCTATATAGACCATCTGCGCATGCGTCAAAGAAGCGTCACGACGGGCGTCAAAGCAATGACATCATCACGTCGTCCGTCACATCTCCATGACGCTCTAAACAAGCATCTGAAACAGAGGATTTGTATAAAAAATAGGCGCACATTCCAAAAACAAAACAGTAAAGCAAAAACAAACAAAAGAACCCAAAGAACAATCCTCCCTCAAGTATAGTAAGTGTTATAAGTATAAAAAAGAAAGAAGAAAGGGGGAAGGGTTTTTTGTTATTTGTATTATTTGTTGTGGCAGATGGACAAGAAGGATTTGAATCCAAAAACTTAATCACCACTCGGGGACCCCCCGTGCGACAACTGCCGGCCGCCGCCCCAAGTGACAACAGCCGGCACATGACGCACGCCGACGCACAAATGCAAATTAATGCATATAAAAGGGAGAAAAATAACCAGACCGCCCCGGCACAAAGCCGGGCGATATGGCTCACTCCCTATGTGCGCCGTGTGAGGCAAAAAGGACCCAAAGGGAAGCTCCAAAATGCACGTGTATGCAGGTCGTCGGTGCATCAAAATTGGGGAGAAAAAAAAAAGGGGGAGGGGAGAAGGGGAAAAGAAAAACATTCTATAAAATTCCATATACAAATTTCTGATTACATACTATACATAAATAGACAATATCTATACATGATAGAGGATATCTTGTGTCCCTTGTATGTTCACTCTTCCCAACCACCTGAAGAGAAGCCCTCCAGGAATGGACGATAACTAATAAGGTCGTTCAGTCCTGGAGGCATGGTGGCATTTAGGGAAAAAATCCATCGAGTCTCTCTCTGTAAGAGTGTCCTATTCCAATCTCCTCCCCTGTTACTGGGGTGTATCCTATCCAAGATCAGAAATTTTATTCTAGGAATTCTACCATTGTGGACATCTTTTGTATGTCGTCCAAGGGGAAGATCAGGATCACATTTTTTCATGCAGTTGATATGTCTGGCCGCTCGTTTAAAGAATGGCTGTTTGGTTTTGCCAATGTAGTATGATCCACATTGGCACGTGAGTAAATAAACAACTCCTTCTGTTTTGCAATTCGCAAAGTGGGTAGGTTTAAATATTTTACCATTAGGTAATAATGCTGCAGGGTCAATGTTCATGTACTGGCACAAATTGCAGCCTCCACATCGATAAGTACCTGGTCGCCTACACGGGTCAACACGAAATTCACCCGTGTATTCGCTTTGTATCAAATTGTCCTTGATTGACTTGGCCTTCCGATAGGTGATTAACGGTTGAGCCGATACAAAAGGGGCTAATGATGGATCGATCTGCAGAAGGTGCCAGTATCTAAAAACAATTTTTCTGACCTGGTCACTTTGTCTGTTGAATTTAGTAATGATGCGTACAGTATTGGAGTCAGGATTATCGGGTTTAATACTCGGTTGTTTTTTTGTCAGAAGTTGGTCCCTAGATTTAAGAGTAGCCCTTTTAAAAGATTTTTTGAGGCTACTAAGAGAGTAGCCTCGTATTAAGAGGCGATCTCTTAGGGCATTGGCTTCGTTCTGAAACGTAACATCATTCGTGCAGTTTCGACGTAGTCGTAAATACTGTCCATATGGGATTGATTTAACTAATGATATGGGGTGTGCACTTCCCGCATGTAATATGGAATTACATGCAGTGTCTTTGCGATATAGTGCACTTGTTAATCTGCCATTTGTATCCTTCAGTATGGTAATATCTAAAAAATTAATGGATGTTTCACTATACGTCATGGTAAATCTAAGGTTATATGAATTCGCATTCATAGCATCTATACAGGACAATAGTAGTTCTGGAGTGCCTGTCCATACGATAAAAATGTCGTCGATATAGCGACTCCAATTAATAATGCATTCAGTCAGGGGCATTAAGCTCTCTTCTGATAGAAAATTCTGTTCCCACTCCCCCAGATACAGGTTTGCGTACGATGGGGCGCAACACGTCCCCATTGCTACGCCCTGTATCTGGAGGTAGTGGGACCCATCAAATGAAAAAGCATTACAAGTAAGAATATGTTCAAGAGCGGAAAGCAAGAACAGATCAAAGGGACGATTATCTCGATGGGATTGGGATAGCATATGTCTGATTACCCCAATGCCCCGCTGGTGGGGGATGGAGCTATATAGTGCTTCTACATCAACAGCCACCAGCAGGGCATTGGGGGGCACAGACATTTCATCCAGTTGATTGAGTAAGTGCATTGTGTCTTTCACAAATGAAGGTAGATTGTTCACATATGGACGAATCTGTTCGTCTATGAATTTGCTTAAGTTTTCCGTAATACTGCCACATCCCGATACAATGGGACGACCCGGTGGTGTAATATGATTTTTATGTACCTTAGGAAGACTATAAAAGGTCGGGATTTTGGGGTAAGGGGTTCTAATGAAGTTCCAAATCTGCAGACTGATTGTCCTATTAGTATAGGCACCATCAATCAGCAGATAGAAAGCCTCATTGAATTTTCCTATCTTATTTCTAGAGATTTTACTGTAGCAATCACTGTTATTGAGTATTTTTAAACACATCTCCTTATATTGGAGATTCCCCATGATCACAATATTGCCCCCTTTATCTGCCGGTTTTATTGTCAACTTGACATTTTTGGTCAATTTTTTAAGGGCCTTGTTCTCACCTTCTGTTAAATTAGATGGATTCTGACGCTTACGATTGATATTGATCTTTTTAATATCTTTAGTTGTCATGGTCAGAAAGGCTCCTAAGTTGATATTAGTGCCTATGGCAGGGAATTTGTCGGATTTCTTTTTTAGGGAAGATTGTATCTTTGGTAGGATGATTTTCGAAGTACTAGTCGATGGGAATGAATCGCCCATCAACAGACTATCCAAGTCTATCCTATCAATAAGATCCACATTGGGCTCATTCATAGAAAGATCCACGAGAGTCTGTACATCCTTTTCATGTTGACTCGTAGTGTTAACTTTCTCTGTTTCTTTTGTGTCTTTACTGGAAATTTCAGTTTTTGTATACATGCTTTTTAATAACAATTTTCTCGAAAATAACTGTAGGTCCTTAATAACCTCAAATTTATCCAAATCTGAGTTTGGGCAAAAGTTTAGCCCCCTAGATAAGATAGATCTTTCGTCATCCGATAGTGTGTAATCCGATAGATTAATAATGTTCAACCTATCACTACTGGTTTCATTGCTATTTAGCTATGATATCATGCTCGATGACCCAATATTCATCTCTGCCAGAGGTTCAGTCACGTCTAGTACATTAGGGTGAGGGAATAGGATTCCCGATGTTGGTTGTTCCAGTGGGCCAATTCGTGGTCCAGTTGTCTTTATATTTTGTATCCCATTTTGAGGAGGGATTGCTTCCAACATACGTTTTTTGGTCTGTCCCTTATTGGGTGATTTCCATTTGCTTTTAAGGGGTTTTTTCCTATCTGTGACTGAACGCTGGGAGGATGAGGAGAGTGAGGAATTGAGTGAGGCATTAGAGCCCCTTTCGGCAGTTGCGCCTCTTGTTTTATTAAATTTGGGGCGCATACGTTGGTTGTTATTTTTTTGCCAATGATATGCTTTAGATTCTTTAAAAGCAATCTTATCTCTCCAGAATTTTTGTTCTTTGGCTGGCAAAACATTACCCGCCAATAGATCAAGGTGGATTTTTATACTCTCTTCTAGAGTTTTGTAGTTATCAAAATTTTCATATGGTTTAAGCTGTGTATATATATTTTCAATTTCTATATTCAAAATCACAATTCTTCTAGAATATTCCTCCATTAATAACTTCATCATGACAAGGCTGCACTGTTGCAAAATTTTTTCCCACTGTTTTTTAAAAGATTCCTCAATATTCTCAAATGTTGGGAAGATCTGAATACGTAAACCCAACGGGTTCAGGTCCTCCCTAATGTATTGCTCAAATCCCTTAATGTGCCATAATAGTTGTGCTTTCTTTTCAACTAATTTGGATAGTTGAGAGAATAAGGCTGACATTTCAGAGATTTGGGCTTCCTTTTTAGCTTGCTCTCTATATCTAGACATATGTCCCTCAAAGTCCCTAGACTTAAACATGACGTATGGTGAATATAATGACAGAGAAAACACCAAAACTTATATATATATCAGAATATGGAAGAAATATAAAAAAAAAAAAACAAAAAAAAAAACACAAAACTATAAAAGCAAAAAATAAATCAAATTAAACATCAACAGAAATTATATTTCTCAGATCTCCAGTAAATTGTAAAGGAGTATTGTCAAAACTTATTTATATATATATATATATATATACATACATGTGTATGAATACACACATGTATATGTATAAACGTAAAACAAAATTGCAAATGTCGGAAAATTTCTGGGGTGTGGGTATTTGCTACCCGATTGTATAGAAGACAAAGAGGACCGACATCTGCAAGATTGTATTTGTTTAACAGTCACCACATCCCAAAAATAAGTAAATAAAACAAAAAAACCCCTAGGAGGTGGGACTTTAAAAGTGACTGAAAAACACACATCAGAGTATGTTGAAAATATATAGATTTTAATAAATAGTTACAAAAAGACAAATTTGATGTAGATCACATGGATTATACAAATCCAAACTGGAAATTAACATGATACAAAAAGAAGAAATTTAAACATATATTATTATTTGTCAGACCCGACAGCTGTTTCGGTTATACCCTTCCTCGGGGGATTTGCAGACAAAAGATTTTCAGATTTATGGACAAACAGATTCTGTTGAATATACAATATGATATAAATTACAAATTACACAGTGCATATATGTACATAAATAAAAGTAAAGATAGAAAATAAATAATAAAAATGTGCTTACAGTAAATTGTCAAAAGAGGGTCAGCATTCAATACACCAAGGAACTACACGCACGGCAGAGAACACAGGGTGAGGCACAAAGTCGCACCCCACCTGTGTGGGGAGTTCCGAGATGAAAGGGATCCAGTAGACCTCAAACGAGGGTCTCCAGGTGGAAATACGCAGGGAAATCAGGAGAAGCTCAAAAGAGTCCCCCAGGGCAGCTCTCTAAAGACAAACACAAGAAAATGTATATAGATAATGGGAGGTAAAAAAGGGGGGGGGGAAACATATTGATGAATCCCTATTATGTAGTAATACCCCCCATTTTATATACCCAAAATAAAAATCCCATATATACAAATATAAGTTAACCCATCATATATATATGTATGTATCTAAGGGCAACCTACCAGTATAGCGAAATATTCCAAATCGAAGAGGTATCAGGTAGGCAAAAGGAACTGCTTCAAAAATAGAGAGGGTGTCCTCAACAAACCATTTGCATTAAATATACATTAATTATGGCCGTGAAGCAAATCTATGTGTGGTTCCAATCTTCTAGTTTAAATTCTAAGAAGTAAAACATAAATGGAAAAAAGATGGTCATACATTAGTCCAGGGCAAATAGTTTGAATATAAGATTGCCAAAGATTGTGTCCTATAGGGAGATTACCTGTATGGACAATGAGAGCTGCTGAGATCCCTGCGTATGATGCCTCATGTGGACTGTAGTAAGACATCGGGAATCCTATTCCCTCACCCTAATGTACTAGACGTGACTGAACCTCTGGCAGAGATGAATATTGGGTCATCGAGCATGATATCATAGCTAAATAGCAATGAAACCAGTAGTGATAGGTTGAACATTATTAATCTATCGGATTACACACTATCGGATGACGAAAGATCTGTCTTATCTAGGGGGCTAAACTTTTGCCCAAACTCAGATTTGGATAAATTTGAGGTTATTAAGGACCTACAGTTATTTTCGAGAAAATTGTTATTAAAAAGCATGTATGTGTAGCGGGGTCCTCAAATTGATGGGATACACCTGGGCAATAGTGTGACCCAGGTGTATAATTGTGTTAGGATTCAGACCCCTTTTTGTTTCGTGGAGGATTGGAGGATGTAATATTCTCCTTTGCCTGTGGGTGGCGGGGTACCCACGGGCTTCAGGTAGAATCATCCCCTGCAGTGCTCCCTGTTTGGTCTCTTCCCGGAGATGGTATGGCTGGGGCGGGGAACCCGCCGGGCCGTTGAAGGGAGGAGATAAAAGGGGGAGACGCCCTGACCACGGGGTCGTCGTCGTGTTCTTGCGGAGAAGGAGGTCCTCGGAGGAGGAGGGTTGCGGTCTGCACCCAGGGCCCTTAGGCCTGGGTGCGGGAGATCCAGGAGTCTGGTCCAGGTGCCCATGGCCTGGTCCGGAGTCATGTTGGCGTCCATCCCAGGCACCTTTAGCCTGGGGTGAGGTACTATCTAGGAGGCCTGGGGCCCAGTACCTTCGACTGGGTCCCGCTAGGGTGGACTGTCCGAGGGTCCCTGAGCGGAGGGACTCGTACCTGAGGTGAGGAGGCCGGGGAGGTTACCCACTGGAGACCCGGAGCAACACCAACCCGGTGACAGTGGGCCTCTGGGAACTCTCTTGGGAGGACACATCCCCCTGATAGGGGCCACAGCGTATCGAAGAGGGCTCCATTGCTGTTCATAGGGGTTGCTGGAAGAGACCCCATCCTTCCTGTTCTGTAACAGCCGGATTGGCTTAGGCGCCGCTGGCCATAGTACAGTGGCATAGAACTCAAACATTAGGAAGTGCCTTGATCTGCTCGCCCCACCGTTGGCAAGGTTATAGGTCCCAACCAGTTTGCTGCAAAAGAACTGTTTATTGTGCTTTGCGTATTGGAGTGTCAAATAAACAAGTGTTGGACCTTTCTCCGGTGTGTGAACTCCAGTTACTGGAAGCAAAGGGGAGGCTGGTGAGCTTGCAATTACAGACTCAGTGCATTCACAGAACACACCGGCCCGAGGAAACATCAGTAAGTGGCCTTCACCTCCCTACTACAATGGGGAGGACATGGGCCGTGGCGCATCTCACTCTCACAACCCAGGAACCCCTAGACATGAGTTGGTGTGTAACCGATAAAGATGGAGAGAGGGTGAGGCCGCTACACGTGGGGGCTCGTGAGTCCGGGATAGAGTGTGTTCTAAAGATGGACTTGAGAATGTCTACATTTGAACTTTGCTGCCCAGAGGAGTTCCGAGCAGATCGGCCATATTACTGGCCAAAGTGCGTCCCTGCTCGGAGTTGTGGAAATGACCCTAACACGGGAAAGGCCCATGCGGAGGAGCGGAAAAAGGGAGAGGTCCAGCCGTGTGACGTACTGCACGTGGGGACTGTTAACGCACTGCGCCACGAGGCACCCCATGGCGACATCGTTCGTGGGCGGAGTCAAGAGGAAGCCCGCGAAAATGTACAGCTCATGGGAGGAGTCTGGCCAAGTGTGGGGATACACGTGGAGACTCCGGCGCGGGGTCAGTGCATGATGGAGCAGCAAACAGTCGGGATGACCTCAAGTGCCCCGTGGATTATGGTTCCTCACCCCACGAGAATGACTTCCTTTGCTGCCCCCATCACAGACACGGGGATAAGACTTAGGCCCCGAGGGCGGTTGGCTCTGTACACCTGCAGAGACACGGAGGCCCTCGGTGTGATCTGTCCCGGCTGCTCGGGACTGGTGGTCACCCTGAAGCCATTCGGGCGATGTGAGGAGTGCAGAGAATTCCTTTTTGAGGTCGAGTCGTCCACAGCAAGGCCCCGGGCCCTTCGCCTCAACCACCTCACGGGTACCGCTACTCCGGAAGGGGAGATCAAGGCCTTTGTCGAGGTTCCTGTGCGCGCTGACCAGGGCGATGGACTGCCCAACAGAGAAAAATCCGAGGATGCTGCCTCGGTCGCCACAAGTTCCCTGCTTCCACCACCGAAGAGGAAAGTTGGCCTAGTACAGGCATCCTATGGACGTGGTCGAGCTTCACCCCGCTGCTTGCCTGGCCTGGATGGCGCCGGTCGAGATGGAAGTCCCGGACATCCCAGTCTTCTACAAGGGTCAGGTGAGCCAGGGGCTGGGACTGTGGTGGTGGTTGGAGGTGTCGGGGGCCCATTGGAGGTGGAACCCCCCAGAGAAGATGATTCTGTGTCCACCGGTAGATATCTGCCTGCGGAGATGTATGACACCTCCGACCTAGAGTCGCTGTCTGATTGCGGAGATGATGGCGAGATAGACGAACTGTTCAGCCGCAAGGGCTGGAATGTGTGCCGGCAGTGTCTAAGAGGTTTGAGGACTGCAAAGCTGAATGGAAACTGGGGCGCCATATCCATGCTGACAAGATAGTCATTTGCAGAAGAGAAGGAGAAGATGTCGAGTATTCGATAGAGGCATTTGACAAACACCTGAAACCCCTGTACCTGCCGGATCCAAAGTTTTACTTATAGGAGAAAAGAACTCCTGTTTATTTCTTTTGTGCACTTGAACTTTCTGGAAGAGCCATTCCCAGACACGCAGGACTGTGCCCTGCTTTTGTTTTTGTTTGGGCTTTTCTTTTTCTCGTTGGAGACTTGGGGACTGTTGTGTTTTCGTGTTTCCCCTTTTCTTCATGTGCCAAAGGCAAGGACATTTGGGAATAGTGGCAGAGTAGGGAAAAGCTGGAAGAACGAAGATTCGTTGAGTGTCATGACCGCGGCGTTGTCACCAGGTGGCAGTGTTGCGCAACAAATGTTTGAAAGTATTTCACCCACACATCACCTTGCTTGTTGGAGTGAGTGGGTCTCTCGGCTGACGGGCCCACTCATCCCAAATGACACGAAATTATGTTAGGATGTTGTTTTTTCTTTCCCCTGCAGGAGAATCGTCAATCAAGACCATTGAGAGTGGGTGGCTCCTAGACAGTGTGGGAGAGGGGTTGTGATTATGCAGATGTTAAAAATGTTTTATGACATAAGTTGTTTTATATGTTCCCCATTCCCTGAGCAGGTCTTGGCACTTGGGAATTTTTTTTTAGAGGAATTGCTTCAGGGGTTTCACTCCATGCCACCACTTTATGGGAGGTATGGGTGTGCACCTGACGCTGGGGACCAGCGTCAAATTACAGGGGGGAGTGTGTAGCGGGGTCCTCAAATTGATGGGATACACCTGGGCAATAGTGTGACCCAGGTGTATAATTGTGTTAGGATTCAGACCCCTTTTTGTTTCGTGGAGGATT
This sequence comes from Rana muscosa, assembly GCA_029206835.1. Taxonomy (NCBI): domain Eukaryota; kingdom Metazoa; phylum Chordata; class Amphibia; order Anura; family Ranidae; genus Rana; species Rana muscosa. The sequence goes on along the minus strand of CM055120.1, from coordinate 267,264,706 downwards.
GGAGGATGTAATATTCTCCTTTGCCTGTGGGTGGCGGGGTACACACGGGCTTCAGGTAGAATCATCCCCTGCAGTGCTCCCTGTTTGGTCTCTTCCCGGAGATGGTATGGCTGGGGCGGGGAACCCGCCGGGCCGTTGAAGGGAGGAGATAAAAGGGGGAGACGCCCTGACCACGGGGTCGTCGTCGTGTTCTTGCGGAGAAGGAGGTCCTCGGAGGAGGAGGGTTGCGGTCTGCACCCAGGGCCCTTAGGCCTGGGTGCGGGAGATCCAGGAGTCTGGTCCAGGTGCCCATGGCCTGGTCCGGAGTCATGTTGGCGTCCATCCCAGGCACCTTTAGCCTGGGGTGAGGTACTATCTAGGAGGCCTGGGGCCCAGTACCTTCGACTGGGTTCCGCTAGGGTGGACTGTCCGAGGGTCCCTGAGCGGAGGGACTCGTACCTGAGGTGAGGAGGCCGGGGAGGTTACCCACTGGAGACCCGGAGCAGCACCAACCCGGTGACAGTGGGCCTCTGGGAACTCTCTTGGGAGGACACATCCCCCTGATAGGGGCCACAGCGTATCGAAGAGGGCTCCATTGCTGTTCATAGGGGTTGCTGGAAGAGACCCCATCCTTCCTGTTCTGTAACAGCCGGATTGGCTTAGGCGCCGCTGGTCATAGTACAGTGGCATAGAACTCAAACATTAGGAAGTGCCTTGATCTGCTCGCCCCACCGTTGGCAAGGTTATAGGTCCCAACCAGTTTGCTGCAAAAGAACTGTTTATTGTGCTTTGCGTATTGGAGTGTCAAATAAACAAGTGTTGGACCTTTCTCCGGTGTGTGAACTCCAGTTACTGGAAGCAAAGGGGAGGCTGGTGAGCTTGCAATTACAGACTCAGTGCATTCACAGAACACACCGGCCCGAGGAAACATCAGTAAGTGGCCTTCACCTCCCTACTACAATGGGGAGGACATGGGCCGTGGCGCATCTCACTCTCACAACCCAGGAACCCCTAGACATGAGTTGGTGTGTAACCGATAAAGATGGAGAGAGGGTGAGGCCGCTACATATACAAAAACTGAAATTTCCAGTAAAGACACAAAAGAAACAAAGAAAGTTAACACTACGAGTCAACATGAAAAGGATGTACAGACTCTCGTGGATCTTTCTATGAATGAGCCCAATGTGGATCTTATTGATAGGATAGACTTGGATAGTCTGTTGATGGGCGATTCATTCCCATCGACTAGTACTTCGAAAATCATCCTACCAAAGATACAATCTTCCCTAAAAAAGAAATCCGACAAATTCCCTGCCATAGGCACTAATATCAACTTAGGAGCCTTTCTGACCATGACAACTAAAGATATTAAAAAGATCAATATCAATCGTAAGCGTCAGAATCCATCTAATTTAACAGAAGGTGAGAACAAGGCCCTTAAAAAATTGACCAAAAATGTCAAGTTGACAATAAAACCGGCAGATAAAGGGGGCAATATTGTGATCATGGGGAATCTCCAATATAAGGAGATGTGTTTAAAAATACTCAATAACAGTGATTGCTACAGTAAAATCTCTAGAAATAAGATAGGAAAATTCAATGAGGCTTTCTATCTGCTGATTGATGGTGCCTATACTAATAGGACAATCAGTCTGCAGATTTGGAACTTCATTAGAACCCCTTACCCCAAAATCCCGACCTTTTATAGTCTTCCTAAGGTACATAAAAATCATATTACACCACCGGGTCGTCCCATTGTATCGGGATGTGGCAGTATTACGGAAAACTTAAGCAAATTCATAGACGAACAGATTCGTCCATATGTGAACAATCTACCTTCATTTGTGAAAGACACAATGCACTTACTCAATCAACTGGATGAAATGTCTGTGCCCCCCAATGCCCTGCTGGTGGCTGTTAATGTAGAAGCACTATATAGCTCCATCCCCCACCAGCGGGGCATTGGGGTAATCAGACATATGCTATCCCAATCCCATCGAGATAATCGTCCCTTTGATCTGTTCTTGCTTTTCGCTCTTGAACATATTCTTACTTGTAATGCTTTTTCATTCGATGGGTCCCACTACCTCCAGATACAGGGCGTAGCAATGGGGACGTGTTGCGCCCCATCGTACGCAAACCTGTATCTGGGGGAGTGGGAACAGATTTTTCTATCAGAAGAGAGCTTAATGCCCCTGACTGAATGCATTACTAATTGGAGTCGCTATATCGACGACATTTTTATCGTATGGACAGGCACTCCAGAACTACTATTGTCCTGTATAGATGCTATGAATGCGAATTCATATAACCTTAGATTTACCATGACGTATAGTGAAACATCCATTAATTTTTTAGATATTACCATACTGAAGGATACAAATGGCAGATTAACAAGTGCACTATATCGCAAAGACACTGCATGTAATTCCATATTACATGCGGGAAGTGCACACCCCATATCATTAGTTAAATCAATCCCATATGGACAGTATTTACGACTACGTCGAAACTGCACGAATGATGTTACGTTTCAGAACGAAGCCAATGCCCTAAGAGATCGCCTCTTAATACGAGGCTACTCTCTTAGTAGCCTCAAAAAATCTTTTAAAAGGGCTACTCTTAAATCTAGGGACCAACTTCTGACAAAAAAACAACCGAGTATTAAACCCGATAATCCTGACTCCAATACTGTACGCATCATTACTAAATTCAACAGACAAAGTGACCAGGTCAGAAAAATAGTTTTTAGATACTGGCACCTTCTGCAGATCGATCCATCATTAGCCCCTTTTGTATCGGCTCAACCGTTAATCACCTATCGGAAGGCCAAGTCAATCAAGGACAATTTGATACAAAGCGAATACACGGGTGAATTTCGTGTTGACCCGTGTAGGCGACCAGGTACTTATCGATGTGGAGGCTGCAATCTGTGCCAGTACATGAACATTGACCCTGCAGCATTATTACCTAATGGTAAAATATTTAAACCTACCCACTTTGCGAATTGCAAAATAGAAGGAGTTGTTTATTTACTCACGTGCCAATGTGGATCATACTACATTGGCAAAACCAAACAGCCATTCTTTAAACGAGCGGCCAGACATATCAACTGCATGAAAAAATGTGATCCTGATCTTCCCCTTGGACGACATACAAAAGATGTCCACAATGGTAGAATTCCTAGAATAAAATTTCTGATCTTGGATAGGATACACCCCAGTAACAGGGGAGGAGATTGGAATAGGACACTCTTACAGAGAGAGACTCGATGGATTTTTTCCCTAAATGCCACCATGCCTCCAGGACTGAACGACCTTATTAGTTATCGTCCATTCCTGGAGGGCTTCTCTTCAGGTGGTTGGGAAGAGTGAACATACAAGGGACACGAGATATCCTCTATCATGTATAGATATTGTCTATTTATGTATAGTATGTAATCAGAAATTTGTATATGGAATTTTATAGAATGTTTTTCTTTTCCCCTTCCCCCCCTCCCCTTCTCCCCCCCTCCCCTTCTCCCCTCCCCCTTTTTTTTTTCTTTTTTTTTTTTCTCCCCAATTTTGATGCACCGACGACCTGCATACACGTGCATTTTGGAGCTTCCCTTTGGGTCCTTTTTGCCTCACACGGCGCACATAGGGAGTGAGCCATATCGCCCGGCTTTGTGCCGGGGCGGTCTGGTTATTTTTCTCCTTTTATATGCATTAATTTGCATTTGTGCGTCGGCGTGCGTCATGTGCCGGCTGTTGTCACTTGGGGCGGCGGCCGGCAGTTGTCGCACGGGGGGTCCCCGAGTGGTGATTAAGTTTTTGGATTCAAATCCTTCTTGTCCATCTGCCACAACAAATAATACAAATAACAAAAAACCCTTCCCCCTTTCTTCTTTCTTTTTTATACTTATAACACTTACTATATTTGAGGGAGGATTGTTCTTTGGGTTCTTGTGTTTGTTTTTGCTTTACTGTTTTGTTTTTGGAATGTGCGCCTATTTTTTATACAAATCCTCTGTTTCAGATGCTTGTTTAGAGCGTCATGGAGATGCGACGGACGACGTGATGATGTCATTGCTTTGACGCCCGTCGTGACGCTTCTTTGACGCATGCGCAGATGGTCTATATAGGCCCTCTAGCTATGGGTCTGTTTAGAGACAGCATGGATGTATAGCGGAGGACGTAACGACGTCACCGCGTCGGCGTCGTTTACGGCGTCTTTTGACGCATGTGCAGATGCCCTTTGAATGCCATTTAAAGCCTCCATGGTCTTACTACAGTCCACATGAGGCATCATACGCAGGGATCTCAGCAGCTCTCATTGTCCATACAGGTAATCTCCCTATAGGACACAATCTTTGGCAATCTTATATTCAAACTATTTGCCCTGGACTAATGTATGACCATCTTTTTTCCATTTATGTTTTACTTCTTAGAATTTAAACTAGAAGATTGGAACCACACATAGATTTGCTTCACGGCCATAATTAATGTATATTTAATGCAAATGGTTTGTTGAGGACACCCTCTCTATTTTTGAAGCAGTTCCTTTTGCCTACCTGATACCTCTTCGATTTGGAATATTTCGCTATACTGGTAGGTTGCCCTTAGATACATACATATATATATGATGGGTTAACTTATATTTGTATATATGGGATTTTTATTTTGGGTATATAAAATGGGGGGTATTACTACATAATAGGGATTCATCAATATGTTTCCCCCCCCCTTTTTTACCTCCCATTATCTATATACATTTTCTTGTGTTTGTCTTTAGAGAGCTGCCCTGGGGGACTCTTTTGAGCTTCTCCTGATTTCCCTGCGTATTTCCACCTGGAGACCCTCGTTTGAGGTCTACTGGATCCCTTTCATCTCGGAACTCCCCACACAGGTGGGGTGCGACTTTGTGCCTCACCCTGTGTTCTCTGCCGTGCGTGTAGTTCCTTGGTGTATTGAATGCGACCCTCTTTTGACAATTTACTGTAAGCACATTTTTATTATTTATTTTCTATCTTTACTTTTATTTATGTACATATATGCACTGTGTAATTTGTAATTTATATCATATTGTATATTCAACAGAATCTGTTTGTCCATAAATCTGAAAATCTTTTGTCTGCAAATCCCCCGAGGAAGGGTATAACCGAAACAGCTGTCGGGTCTGACAAATAATAATATATGTTTAAATTTCTTCTTTTTGTATCATGTTAATTTACAGTTTGGATTTGTATAATCCATGTGATCTACATCAAATTTGTCTTTTTGTAACTATTTATTAAAATCTATATATTTTCAACATACTCTGATGTGTGTTTTTCAGTCACTTTTAAAGTCCCACCTCCTAGGGTTTTTTTTTGTTTTATTTACTTATTTTTGGGATGTGGTGACTGTTAAACAAATACAATCTTGCAGATGTCGGTCCTCTTTGTCCAGTTGTAATTGGTGCGACTCCAAAATAAAATTGTTGCATCAGTTTGTTCCAACTTGGGTGCGACTTGAGACCTGTGAAGTCACATGATAAGTCAAAAGCCATGGAGTTCAATGGTGCCGGTTGTAATTGGTGCGACTCCAAAATAAAATTGGTGCATCAGTTTGTTCCAACTTGGGTGCGACTTGAGACCTGTGAAGTCACATGACAAGTCAAAAGCCATGGAGTTCAATGGTGCCGGTTGTAATTGGTGTGACTCCAAAACAAAATTGATGCATCAGTTTGTTCCAACTTGGGTGCGACTTGAGACCTGTGAAGTCGCATGACAAGTCAAAAGCCATGGAGTTCAATGGTGCCGGTTGTAATTGGTGCGTCTCCAAAACAAAATTGTTGCATCAGTTTGTTCCAACGTGGGTGCGTTTGAGACCTGTGAAGTCGCATGACAAGTCAAAAGCCATGGAGTTCAATGGTGCCGGTTGTAATTGGTGCGACTCCAAAATAAAATTGGTGCATCAGTTTGTTCCAACTTGGGTGCGACTTGAGACCTGTGAAGTCGCATGACAAGTCAAAAGCCATGGAGTTCAATGGTGCCGGTTGTAATTGGTGTGACTCCAAAACAAAATTGATGCATCAGTTTGTTCCAACTTGGGTGCGACTTGAGACCTGTGAAGTCGCATGACAAGTCAAAAGCCATGGAGTTCAATGGTGCCGGTTGTAATTGGTGTGACTCCAAAACAAAATTGATGCATCAGTTTGTTCCAACTTGGGTGCGACTTGAGACCTGTGAAGTCGCATGACAAGTCAAAAGCCATGGAGTTCAATGGTGCCGGTTGTAATTGGTGCGTCTCCAAAACAAAATTGTTGCATCACTTTGTTCCAACGTGGGTGCGTTTGAGACCTGTGAAGTCGCATGACAAGTCAAAAGCCATGGAGTTCAATGGTGCCGGTTGTAATTGGTGCGACTCCAAAATAAAATTGGTGCATCAGTTTGTTCCAACTTGGGTGCGACTTGAGACCTGTGAAGTCGCATGACAAGTCAAAAGCCATGGAGTTCAATGGTGCCGGTTGTAATTGGTGTGACTCCAAAACAAAATTGATGCATCAGTTTGTTCCAACTTGGGTGCGACTTGAGACCTGTGAAGTCGCATGACAAGTCAAAAGCCATGGAGTTCAATGGTGCCGGTTGTAATTGGTGCGTCTCCAAAACAAAATTGTTGCATCAGTTTGTTCCAACGTGGGTGCGTTTGAGACCTGTGAAGTCGCATGACAAGTCAAAAGCCATGGAGTTCAATGGTGCCGGTTGTAATTGGTGCGACTCCAAAATAAAATTGGTGCATCAGTTTGTTCCAACTTGGGTGGGACTTGAGACCTGTGAATTCGCATGCCAAAAGTCAAAAGCCATGGAGTTCAATGGTGCCGGTTGTAATTGGTGCGACTCCAAAATAAAATTGTTGCATCAGTTTGTTCCAACTTGGGTGCGACTTGAGACCTGTGAAGTCGCATGACAAGTCAAAAGCCATGGAGTTCAATGGTGCCGGTTGTAATTGGTGCGACTCCAAAATAAAATTGTTGCATCAGTTTGTTTTAACTTGGGTGCGACTTGAGACCTGTGAAGTCGCATGACAAGTCAAAAGCCATGGAGTTCAATGGTGTCGGTTGTAATTGGTGCGACTCCAAAATAAAATTGGTGCATCAGTTTGTTCCAACTTGGGTGCGACTTGAGACCTGTGAAGTCGCATGACAAGTCAAAAGCCATGGAGTTCAATGGTGCGACTCCAAAACAAAATTGTTGCATCAGTTTGTTCCAACTTGGGTGCGACTTGAGACCTGTGAAGTCGCATGCCAAAAGTCAAAAGCCATGGAGTTCAATGGTGACGGTTGTAATTGGTGCGACTCCAAAATAAAATTGTTGCATCAGTTTGTTCCAACTTGGGTGCGACTTGAGACCTGTGAAGTCGCATGCCAAAAGTCAAAAGCCATGGAGTTCAATGGTGCCGGTTGTAATTGGTGCGACTCCAAAACAAAATTGTTGCATCAGTTTGTTCCAACTTGGGTGCGACTTGAGACCTGTGAAGTCGCATGCCAAAAGTCAAAAGCCATGGAGTTCAATGGTGACGGTTGTAATTGGTGCGACTCCAAAATAAAATTGTTGCATCAGTTTGTTCCAACTTGGGTGCAACTTGAGACCTGTGAAGTCGCATGCCAAAAGTCAAAAGCCATGGAGTTCAATGGTGCCGGTTGTAATTGGTGCGACTCCAAAACTAGCCCAAAGATAAGATATGCTTCAGAAGGGGGAGACAAGAGCATTGTAGTGTGGAGTTCCCCTTTAACCACGTAACCACCGCCTGCCGACAAATAACGGCGGCAGGGTGGTTGCTTAACTCTGGGAGGACGTTATATAACGTCCTCCCAGAATCGGGCGTGCACACGGGAATCTCCGTGACCGGCGGGTCCAGAGGACCCGGCGCATCACGGATCACGGTAAATCGCCGCTGACAGTGGCCGTTTACCACGTGATCGCTCTGTCAAATGACGAAGCAATCACTTGTAAACAGACCGGCATCATGTGATGACGCCGGTTCCTCTCTCTCCTCTCTGTACCGATCAGTACAGTGTGAGAGGAGATGGGAGGGAGCGGATCCTGGCAGCAGCACTGTGGGCTGGATCTGTGACAATTGCAGTCACAGATCCAGTCATCCATCTATCCCTGTTCAGCCATCCCTGTGCAATACCCTGCGCAATACCCTGCGCAATACCCTGCCCAATACCCTTCAATACCCTGCCCAATACCCTGCAATACCCTGCCCAATACCCTGCAATAGCCTGCCCAATACCCTGCAATAGCCTGCCCAATACCCTGCAATAGCCTGCCCAATACCCTGCAATAGCCTGCCCAATACCCTGCAATAGCCTGCCCAATACCCTGCAATAGCCTGCCCAATACCCTGCAATAGCCTGCCCAATACTCTGCAATAGCCTGCCCAATACTCTGCAATACCCTGCGCAATACCCCCTGTGCAATACCCCGCCATACCCCGCAATACCCCGCCATACCCCGCAATACCCCACAATACCCCGCCATACCCCGCAATGCCCCGCCATACTCCGCAATGCCCCGCCATACTCCGCAATGCCCCGCCATACTCCGCAATGCCCCGCCATACTCCGCAATGCCCGGCAATACTCCGCAATGCCCGGCAATACTCCGCAATGCCCGGCAATACTCTGCAATAACCACTTCCCGCCCGCCGGCCATCATATGACATCCTTGACTTTGTGCGGGGATATCTGAATGATGGGTGCAGCTACAGGCATCATTCAGATATCAGCTTTTTCAGCCGGCGATTCCCTACACCATTAGAACAATCATAGTGGCTGTTCTGCCGGTTGATCATTCTTACGGGAGGCGAGAGGGGATGTCGCCCCCCCCCCCCGCCGCCCTCCGGTGCTTCTACCGACTCACCACTACGATCGAAGCTAGGATTGTTTTTTTGTTTTTTGTTTTTTTTCCCAGGCTTCCCAGCCTAGAGGTGAGATGTGGGGTCTTATTGACCCCATATCTCACTGTAAAGAGGACCTGTCATGCCATATTCCTATTACAAGGGATGTTTACGTTCCTTGTAATAGGTATAAAAGTGATCAAAAAAAATTTGGGGCGGAAAAACATGTCAAACTAAAATAAATAAAGTAAAATGAACAATATAAAAATATTTTTTTTTTTAAAGCGCCCCTGTCCCCGTGTGCTCGCATACAGAAGCGAACACCTGCATAAGTCCCGCCCACATATGAAAACGTTTTTCAAACCAGACATGTGAGGTCTCTCTGCGAACGTTAGAGCAAGAGCAATCATTTTGGCTCTAGACCTCCTCTGTAACTGAAAACATGTAACCAGTAAAAATATTTAAAGCGTCGCCTATGGGGATTTTTAAGTAGCGAAGTTTGGCGCCATTCCACGAGCGTGTGCAATTTTTAAGGGTGACATGTTAGGTATCTATTTACTCGGCGTAACTTAATCTTTCCCATTAGGCAAAAACATTGGGCTAACTTTACTGTTTTTTTTTTTTTTTAAGCACAAAACGTTTTTTTTCCCGTAAAAAACGCGTTAAAAAATTGCTGCGCAAATACAGTGCGAGATAAAAAGTTGCAACGATCACCATTATATTGTCTAAGCTCTTTGCTAAAAAAACATATATAATATTTTGGGGTTCTATGTAATTTTCTAGCAAACAAATGATGATTTTTACATGTAGGAGAGAAATGTCAGAATTGGCCTGGATGCTCCAGAACGCCTGAAGATGCTCCCTGCATGTTGGGCCTCTCTATGTGGCCACGCTGTGTAAAAGTCTCGCACATGTGGTATCGCCATACACAGGAGTAATAGCAGAATGTGTTTTGGGGTGTAATTTGTGGTATGCATATGCTGTGTGTGAGAAATAATAACCTGCTAATATGACAATTTTGTTAAAAAAAGAAAAAGAAAAAAAAAATCTGGATTTGCAAAGAATTGTGGGAAAAAATTACAACTTCAAAAAACTCACCATGCCTCTTTCTAAACACCTTGGAATGTCTTCTTTCCAAAAAGGGGTCATTTGGAGGGTATTTGTACTTTTCTGGCATGTTAGGCCCCTTTCACACTGGGGTGGGAGGTGCGCTGTGGGTATAGCGGCGCTATTTTTAGCGCCGCTATGCCTACGTTTTTACTGCGGTATGCGGCCGCTAGCGGGATGAATTTAACCCAGCTAGCGGCCGAAAAAGGGGTTAATACCGCCCGCAATGCGCCTCTGCAGAGGCGCATTGCGGGCGGTATTACCGCGGTCTCCCATTGCTTTCAATGAGCAGCAGCGGTAAAGGAGCGGTGAACACACCGCTCCTTCACCGCTGTAAAGATGCGGCTAGCAGGACTTTTGGAGCGGTCCTGCTAGTGCACCGCTTCAGTGTGAAAGCCTTTGGGCTTTCACACTGAAGACTGCAGGGCACGATTTTTTCAGGCGGTATAGCAGCGCTATTATTAGCGCTAAACCGCCTGAAAAACGTGTCAGTGTGAAAGGGGCCTTAGGGTCTCAAGAAATGATAGGCCGTCAGTACTTCAGGTGTGATCAATTTTCAAGTATTGGCACCATAGCTTGTGGACACTAACTTTCACAAAGACCAAATAATATGCACCAATTTGTACTTATTTTTAGCAAAGATATGTAGCAGTATAAATTTTGGCCAAAATTTCTGAAGAAAAAAATACTAATTTGCTAAATTTTATAACAGAAACAAAAAAAAACAATTTTTTTACAGAATTTTCCGTCTTTTTTCTCTTATAGCGCAAAAAATAAAAAACCCAAGGGTGATTAAATACCACCAAAAGAAAGCTCTATTTGTGTGAAAAAAAGTACATAAAATTCATTTGGGTACAGTGTTGTATGACTGAGTAATTGTCATTCAAAATGTGAGAGCGCCGAAAGCTGAAAATTGGTCTGGTTATTAAGGGGGTTTAAGTGCCCAGTGGTCAAGTGGTTAAAAGCAAAGACTCGTCCAAAGATAAGATATGCATTAGAGGGGGAGGGTAAAATGCCCTTTTATGAGAAGTAGAAGTCTTTTTCCATCATTTGCACACGGTACATGTCACATGTTAACAAGGTAACACATTAACATGACCTGTGTGCAAATATCCTTAAAAAATAACATTAAAGTGAAGCAGTGTTAAACCCAAAACATTTTTAGAGAGGTGCGCCTGTTGAACATATGCAAATGACTTTACCTTAGTTGACATTTGCTAAGATTTTGGCCGTGCATTGAACCCGCGCACTTAACTGTGCGCAATTGGCGCCCACGCATTCGCAGTACACAAATTGACCTCGCACAGTTCTAGGAGTAATTGCCGGCGCAGCAGGCTTGTTATGAAAAATTTAATTTCTCATTCTATTTTGGCCATATTTGTTACTTGGGCAGTTGTTACTAAACTTCCTCACATCACCCCATAATATTCTCACTTCCAGCTTCTTTATACTTTAATGTAAAGGTCCCGTGCGCCATGTCCGTAGTGGTGCACCGTGCACCTCCGCAAATGCGCTGATTATACTTTAGTAAATGGGTAATAGCGCTGCGTTGCCAGCGCTGGTGTTTCGTAAATGCCAAAAGTGCCGTTGCGCATGACAATGCGCCGATACTCATGGCGCAAACGTTTCGTAAATCACCCCCGTGTGTATCCCAGGAGGCAAGCCGCCCATTCACAAAGCGCCATGCGAGTGGCGCATGCGCAGTAGGAAACGGGCAGTGAAGCCGTAAGGCTTTACTGCTGGTTTTCCTTAGTCAGGATGGAGGAGCCGGGACCTGCCAGCAGTGGTCGATCGCCGTCGGGGGACAGACAAAGCGGGCGAGTAGGACAGGTAAGTGTCCTTATTAAATATCAGCAGCTACATTGTTAGTAGCTGCTGACTTTTGAAAAAAAATAAAAAAATCGCAGGTGAAATCCCAACAGTAATGTATAAAAACGTTAAGAGTAAAATGTATACCTATTGTCATCTGCATTTGGTGCATGAGAAGTTGATTGGTGTAGAATGGTCAATATAATTGTCGTATTCAGCCTGTCCACGACCATATTTTTAAAAATGGTAGATTGAATAAAGGGGTCACATTATGGGGCCACTTTCCTGAGATTGCGGCCTCCCTAGCACAAATTTAAAAGGTAAATTATTAAGTTAGGTTTAGCTGCATTAGTACAGTGGGGTTAGGGGCCCCGCCCCTTTTTGGGGCCGGTCCACAAGGAAGCAAGAAGAGCCAATCAGGTTTCAGGGAACTTTCTGGATTTTGGGATTGCTTATAAAAGGGCCAGCAGGCGCAGGGTTCTGCCTCTTTTCAGCTGAACAAGCAGGAAAATTTGAGCTCTCACCTTACACAGAACATCTTACATGATGGAAGCGCTGGTGATGCAGCTATTAGAGAAAGCTGGCAGCTCGGGAGGAGAGGCATGGCTTAGACGCTGCCTGGAGTCAGCCCCAGAGGAAGAAGGACGGCTGCTGGAGCAAGAGAGTGGAGACTTGGTAGCGAGCGGCGAGAGGAGGAATGACACTGACATGGTGCAGGGAGTTCCTGAACCAGCTCCGCCTGCAAAAGCGAGGAGACGCGCACCGCCGGAGAGGGAAGGAGGGGCTTCCGCAGAAGCTACAGACACCCGTGCGCCGCTAGTGATGCTGAGGGAAGATGGCGGCGGCGTGACGTCACGAGGCCGCCGCGGAGGTCAGTAGAGGCGGACCTGTTCGCAGTCGCCGGCTGGAAGAGGAGGACGGCGCGGCCAGCCACAGCAGGCCGCACAGGACAGTCGGGGGAGACAGCGCGCGCAGCGGTCTCCCGGGAACCAGCGCTTAGAGTGTCAGCAAGGCACTCAGAACACAGACATGCCACAGCATGCACCAGGTGAGTGGATGCTACAGGTACAAGACCCCCCTTCCATGCTGGAGCAGGTGGCTCAGCAGCAGGTGTTGCAGGCTCCAGCTGGTGGTGAGTTAAACCAATTGCATGTACTATCTGGTTTGGTAGGCTCTTTGTCTTCCATAATACAATCACTGTCTAAAGGGTCAGCTCCTGCTGTGTCTGCTGCTTCTATTTCTGTTAACCCTTCTGTGTCATCTCTTACTCCAGTACTGTCTAATCTGCCTGTCAGCTTACTATCTCAGCTATATAAAGTTTCTGCTATGCAGTCTGACAAATCATCTCCTGAGCTCTTGCAGACGGCTGGGCAAAGGTTACTGGTCCCTGAGATATATATGAAAGATTCCATGCCATGTGAAATGTCCCCTTTAGGATACCATTTAAGTGTAAATGTTAAGGAAAAGATTTGGAAAGGGGAATATGTTGACATTCTTTCTCTCCTGCCTGCGCATAAAGAATTTGTTAGAACAGAAAGGAGGGGGGAGGAGAGAAGCGAAGAAGAAAGGCGCAGGGCAATCCCTAGGTCATTTAACAATTGGCTTCAAGCCTTTTGTATTTATTCTGGCATTATGGCGGAGAAGCACCCGGAAAGGTGTGGGGGGCTTTTCCAGCATCTAGATCACATCTTGGAAGCCTATAAAAATTTTGGGGGCCTGGGGTGGTTTTTCTATGACGAATCCTTTCGTCAGAAACTGTCCATTCACCCGTCTCTAAGGTGGGGTATGAAAGATGTGGGCTTAGGGCTCAATTTGATTGTGCCACAAAAGCAGGTAGCGCCTAGACAACCCGCTGCGACAGGGTCGACAGCGGCCTTTAGGAAAGGCTGCTGTTTTGCATTTAATGACAGCCAATGCCGCTGGAATAATTTGTGTAAATACAGACACGAATGTTCCATTTGTGCGGGGACGCACCCAGCGGCAAAATGTTTTAAGCGGAATGCAGTGACAGGAGCTAGCCCGGTCCAGCATATTTTTCCCAAAAGCCTGCACGCCAGTGAAGCTGGAAAAAATGCGCCCGTGGCTGGACATCTACCCAAACAGGGAGAAGGCTTGTTTGCTCAGTAAAGGTTTTGATCAGGGTTTCCCGTTGCCTTCCTTTTTGGGGGAGGGGTGTAAATTGGTAGGCAATTTGAAATCTGTAGATCAATTTCCCCAGGTGGTAAGGGATAAGTTATGTAAAGAACTAAAGGAAGGTAGAATTGCTGGCCCTTTTGAGCACCCCCCCTTCTATAATTTTCGGATTTCCCCATTGGGGGTAGTGCCAAAACGGGAACCCAATGAATTTCGTATTATACACCATCTATCCTTTCCAAAAGGTGACTCCTTGAACGATGAGATTGACGAGAGCTTATGCTCAGTGTCGTATGCCACATTCGAAGAAGCGATTGGTAAGATCAGGAGGTTTGGCCCTGGGGCCTTGTTGGCAAAGGCTGACATAAAATCCGCATTTCGCCTCTTGCCCGTCTCCCCGGAGGCTTTCAACTCGTTGGGGTTTTATTTTGAGGGTCAATACTTTTTTGACATGTGTCTCCCGATGGGGTGTTCGTTGTCGTGTTCCTACTTTGAATCATTCTCTACATTTCTCCACTGGGTACTTGGCATCCGATCTGGGCTGGATGGTGCGGTGCACTATCTAGATGATTTTTTGTTTGTTGGCCCAGCAGACTCTAGTTTTTGTTCTGACTTGTTGCTGTCATTTCAGGCCATGGCTTTTGAGTTTGGAGTACCGTTGGCTGAGGAAAAAACTTGCTTGCCAAGCACTTCATTGGAGTTTTTGGGCATAGAGATAGATACTTGCGGTATGGAATTTCGTTTGCCGGAAAAAAAAATTGAGTAAATTAAAATGGTTAATCACAACGGTGTTGCGGAAAAAGAAGGTACGCTTGAAAGAAATACAGTCGCTGCTGGGGGTTCTGGCATTTGCGTGCAGAATCATGCCTGTTGGCAGAATATTTTCGCGTCGGCTTTACCTGGCGATTTTAGGCTTGAAATCTCCTTTGGATCATGTTAGAATAACGGCCCCCATTAAGGAAGATCTTTTGGTTTGGGCCAACTTTCTTGACGGATATAACGGTAGGTCCTTTTTCCAGGCGGAATTTGTTGTGGCAAAGGATTTTTGTTTATTTACGGATGCAGCTGGCTCCAAAGGCTTCGGTGCCATCTGGAGATCGCACTGGTGTTGCGCGGCTTGGCCGGAGCCTTGGGTGAGTTCGGGAGTGACCAGGAACGTGGTATTGCTAGAATTATTTCCAATATTAGTGGCATTGGAGTTGTGGGGCTCAGAGTTCGCTAATAGGCGCATCTTGGTGGAAACGGATAACAAGGGTGTATTATATGCAGTGAACTGCCTTTCATCCAGTTCTTTGCCGGTAATCAAAATCTTGCGTCAGGTGGTCTTCAGATGCCTCAAATTTAATATTTGGTTGAAGGCTAGGTATACCCCGGGGATATTGAATAATATAGCTGATTCTCTATCTCATTTTCAGGAGGAGCGTTTTCGGAGTCTGCTGCCGGAGGCGGACGCAGTTGGCAACTCATGCCCGGCCTATCTGTGGGAGATGATCTGAGTACTGTGACGAATGCTATAAAAAGCTCTTTAGCTCCTAGAACCTGGTCGAGTTACTCGGCAGCCTGGAGCAGCTGGATATCCTTTGCAAGTGCTGAAGGTTGTCAGTTTGATAAGCCTTCGGAAGGTACCATTTTGGCTTTTATGTCAAGTTTAATGCGACAGCAACTTTCGCATAGTTATGTGACAAGAACGCTGGCCGGTATGTCCTTTTTCTTCCGTTTATTGGGTCTGAGACCTTGTTCTTATTTTTCTGTAAAACAGGCACTGAAGGGATACAAGAGATTGACGTTTGTCATAGATGATAGGAGACCGATTTCTCTTGACATTCTCGGTGGCCTTTGCAGAATGACTTCAGTGGTTTGTTTTTCCTCCTACGAGGCCTTATTATTCAGGACAGCTTTTGTGCTTGCATTTTTTGGGACATTTCGCATCTCGGAATTAATTCCAGTGAGCAAACAAGGTGGTTCAGGTGTGCGATTTGACCAGGTGCTAGTTGATCAATCGGGTGTTCATGTGTGGCTGCAGTATTCCAAAACAGACCAATATGGTAAGGGTAGATGGGTTCATCTAAAAGAACAAAATGAGAGCTTATTGTGCCCGGTAGCCTTGGTTAAACAATTTATGGGGCTTAGGCCTCCCGGGGAGGGAATTTTTCTCATTCATGCTAATTTATTGCCCCTGACGAAATACCAATTCGATGCAGTTTTAAAAAAGAGTTTGGGTGCCATGGGTTTAAGTCATTTTAAGTTTTCCTCCCACTCCTTTCGGATTGGCGCAGCTTCGGAGGCGGCCCGATCGGGCGTCTCCGAATCAGATATCAAGGTATTGGGTAGGTGGAAGTCAAAATGTTTTAAGTTGTATGTTCGTCCTAATTTGTTTATTTAATTTTAGGTACCCAGCACACAGTGTGGATTTTGGGGCATTCATTTATTTATTGGGCACAAAAAAGAGCGGCTCAACGCAACTATTCATCAAATTTATCCTTGCACCCGGACTCATTTCGTTTGTTCTGGAAAGGTATAAGAGGCCTTCAATGGCCGCAACTGGATTTGCATGTGTCTAGGTTATGTCAGCTGTGGCCATTGCCATCCATACTGATAATTCATTTGAGAGGTAACGATTTGGGAAATGTTAACACTTTGGACTTATTATTTATGATTAGGCGTGACCTGCATCGCTTCAGTGCGACTTTCCCAGGTACAACCTTAGTTTTTTCAGAAGTGGTTCCTCGTCTTTCATGGCTCTCCTCTGCGCAGAGGAGGGTGATGGAAAAAATGAGGAAGAGAGTCAATAGGGCTCTCGAAAAGTTCATGCCCCAAGTTGGGGGACTGTCTTATAGGCACATGGACTTGGAAGGGGGATATCCAGGTCTGTACAGACTGGATGGGGTGCACTAATCAGAAGTAGGAAATGACATTTTTAATGTTGGTCTGCAGAACATGATCGAAAAGGCCACGACGATTGGGGTGTGCCGGTCTTGATGCTCAAGACCGGCGTGTGGGGACTTTTATTTATCTTTGAAGTTGTGCTACTGCTCGAGTTCTAACAACTGAGCAGGTAGAAATATGTTATTGGATGATTTATGAAGTTTGGAATGATAATAAAGATTTATGGAAAATTATTTGTGAAAAACCAATAAAGGTGTCGCGGCCAAGTTTTTGCCATTTAAAAAATGTGTTCAGTTATTTATTTTAGTTAAGTTGTATCTGGGGAAGTTCTGGTTTGGGCGGGTGGGGCCTGCAATCTCATGTGTTATACAGACTGAACCCTCATCAATGTTTTCTTTGACATTTGAGATTTCTTGGCAACATAAAGGGGCTGATTTACTATAACTCCAGGAAGTACTGAGCACTATTGCAAATAATAGCTCCCATTTTAGCCAATTAAAAATTCAATGCGCGAATTTGCGAATGAAAAAGAGCACTATTAGCAGCAAACAAGTGTTAGTAAATGTGAAATCAGCGCTAATTAGCAAATCCGCGTACGTGTAAATGCCAATCTCCACTAAGTTTTTATATAGCACTGCACTGTAACCATGATCCATGTATGTGAAAGAAACATTTTTATATGGAGATGTGCTCTACGTTGTGTGCATCTATTGATGTATATTGCAATTAGTATTCCTAGTTTTTTTTTCCTTCTTTTGCTAACGCATGCAGTTATGAATGATTATTACATAGTAATGTCTGCTATTCTGTAGAATTACATGTATTAAACATTTAGGTTACCCATTTGTTGTATGTTGTTTTTTTTCATGTTTTTTTTTTCATTTAGGTGGCTATAAAGCGGTAATTATTTATGTTTATTCTTTAATCATACTACACTATTATGCAGGTCTTGTACTTAGCACAATGGCTTAGTGGTCTGCTCAGATGTCTCCACAGCTCTCATGGTACAAGTTCAAATACCAGCCAACCTACCATCCAACAGCTATGTTTATTTTTTGCACAAGCAAATTAAAATAAACAAACAAAGAAATGTAAACTGCCCGTTAGCTAGTGTGTGATGTTTGGAATTCCACACCATAATATTATTGAATAAAAGAGCATTGGCTAATTGGCATTCACCTATTTTCAGCATATGCTGCTTTGGCTAATTGGCATTTGCCTTTTTTTCACCAAGTCAATCTTTTAGTATCTCTGTGGGATTTGAACCCATGAGTGCTTCAAAGCCTGAGTTTTTCAAGGTAGAAGTGCTGACCACTAGCCTATTGAGTGTAGCACAAACATCTACTAGTGTGTGATGTTTCTTCTCCTCGAGCCGTCTCTCCTGCCACCGCTGTCTTTGACCGCTGCTGTGTTCTTCCGCACAGTCGGTTACCCGCTAATAAAAAAAAAGCTGCTCTTCTTCTGTGGCCATCCGATAACGTCACCCGGAGAGCCCGCTCCATGGCTATGTAAGAGACGCCACACAGCGGGTGACAACACAGAGCAGGAAGACCGCCACAAAAGAAGAGCGGCTTTTTTTTTTATTAGCAGGTAACCGACTGCGCGGAAGAACACAGCAACGGGAGAAATATGCTGATGAGTTAAATGAACACTTTCAGGAGGTGCTGCTGTCAGTAGGATTTGAATTCATGGCTTAAACCTTTGAGGGCAGCAGGGAATACCACTATGCTACAGAGCTGAGCACATACCTACAGAGAAAATACATTTACTAATGTTTAATTCTATACAATAATGTTTTGCATTTCAGGCATTAAAGAGGAAGTAAACCCATTTTTTTTTTAAAACCCTGCAAAAGAAAGGCATAATGAGCTAGTATGCATAGTATACTAGCTCATTATGAAGACTTACCTGAGATCGAAGCCCCCGAACTGCTCGTCCTTCCCCTCCGCCGCCATCCTGCCTCAATGTCCAGTCACTGCCGTCAGTGTATCGCCGCTCCGGCGATGTGATTGGCCAGAGCAGCGATGACGTCACACGCATGCGCTGGGGCCGGCAAGATCCCATTCAGAAAACCGGCAATGATGCCGGCCCGCTAGTGCACATGTGTGTGATGTCATCGGTGCTGTTTTAAAAGCAAATATCTCCTTAACCATGTAGGTTAAGGAGATATTTCTTTGCACCTACAGGTAAGCCTTAATCTAGGCTTACCTGTAGGTGCAAGTTGTCTAAGTGGGTTTACAACCACTTTAATATTATAGTAACAACCATGCTCATGCTGATGTGGCATTGGATAATAGGCATTCGCCTCTTTTTAGCATATGCTGCTGAGTGTTTGATGGTGGGACTACTTTATATGGGATCACATGTATCATGCATACTGCAAACATGCATAGAGCAAATAAAACCCGGAAACATATATATCTTTATAACCAGAATTTATTTCATATTGAACATACTAACTCTCAAAAGGTCGTAGAAATTATTATTTATTTATTTTTTTGGATTATTATTGGCCATGGCCTGATCCATTGGTTTTAACAAAAAATATATTTAATAATACACCAATATTTTATATTCCAAACATATAGCATTCATCAAAATATTTACCAATAACCATACTCAACCCAGCCACTGAGACTCGAGCCGATTATCAATTAAAATTAAACTTCCTTATTCTCCCAACCGGCGGGAGGGGGGCTTGCAGCACCCCTCTCGCCACAACCCCAAACCACGGCCAACTCAATGCATGTTTGCAAGTTCATATTAAATATATCTAAACCTATGGGAGATAAATGCACCCCATCATCCCTATACAGACCCTGCAACCCACCTTCAAGCTCATGATGCCGAAATGATATACCCAAGTCCGGGACCAGGAATTTCTCCATTGCTTTATTAATGCGTTTCCTGACCTTGTCAAGAGGCTTAAGCACGCAAGATTCTAACCACCGCAAACGCAGAATTATCTCAGAAAAGCCAATCACCGTATTTGGGGAGGCAATACGCAAAAACTTAAATGTATCCTTCATATTCGTAATCAAATCAAACGTTTTCAATTTACCAATGTCATTACCACCTATATGTAATAAATAGGATATCCAGAGCATATAGCCTCCCCAGGTCAACTAGAAGATCCTCCCACACCATACCTCTACGACCAAACCAGTGGACATGAAAAGCTGAAGGATCCAGGCCCAAACCTTCTGAATAAACTCTATTCGCAGCTCTCTTCTGTGCCCAAAAAATAAAAGAATGCCCTAAAATCCAGACCGTACACTGATGACCTGAAATAAAATAAACAATTAATAAGGGCGAATGTACAGCTTGTAACAGTCTGACCTCCAGCTACCCAACTTTTTAATCGCACTCCTTTCAAGACCCAGCCCAGCGGCCTCTGTCGCCGCGCCAATGTGAAAGGAATGCGTCGTTATCTTAGCATGACCTAAATGAAGACGAGCGACACATCTCTTCAGGACTGACGAAAATTGGTAAATAGTCACCGGCGATCCATCTTCATGAATAAACAATAAACGTGAAAAATGAGGACGAATATTTAGGTAAGCCTGTAGCCTTTCGACTGGACAAATAGACCTGAAACCACACTTATGTAAAGACACCCACTCACCTACACCTACACCTATGGAATCCGTCTTACTAGCACCTAGAAATAGCTTAATACCTTCTTTATAAATAAACACATTGGACAGTAATATGCCTGAACCCTTATTCTTGGACGCAGGAAGAATCTCAGAGACTCTAAATGCCCCAAAGAAAGCAAGTGTGAATACCGAGTTAAACAGGACAGCTTCATACGTGGAAAAGCATATAACAGAAGTTATCCCGCAGATCTGGAACAAAATAGTGGAGGTGATAGGAGACCTAACATCCTTCCTAAAATTACCCTTCCTATACCCCTTCAAAACCTGCCGCACAGAGAAAAAAACGTGGCATGCTGGCAGATTAAAAAGGCGCAGAAAAAAAGGAGATACCAGACAGAGTCTTACTAATATGAGACCAAGAATAGTTTTTCATTATCAGTGACTGAAGAAACTGAAGCACCAACTCCTTGGAATGATCAGTCAAAGACAAACGAAGAGATATTAAAAAGGATGACCACAAAACCCACGAAGCACTGTAGCTCCTCCATGTTGAAGGGGCCACCGAGTTCTGAATGTTCCGGAAAATTAGACTAGTTCCCATAAACGGGAAGGGAAAGGCACCCCCACTGGATCCGCCCCCGGCAGAAGCTGGAAAAACTGGTCCATCTGCAAGCGAGAGAGAGCGTCAGTGACCACATTAGTTTTACCAGGGACGAATCGCGCTTTCAGCCAGATGTTCCACTTTAAGCACAGAAAAACCAAATGTCTTAAATAAGAAACAACAACAGGAGGAGACATAGAGGAGAGACAATTGACTGCGAATGCTACACCTTTGTTATCAGTGCTAATTAGCAACCTTCGATTCGCTAAAAATTTACCCCAGACCTCCAAGGACACAATCACTGGGAATAATTCTAATAAAACTATGTTCTTACATAGACCTGTACTTACCTACCTGTCTGGCCAAACTGCAGCACACCAATGAGATCTCCAAACTGCCCCAAAACCAACCGAGCCGGCAGAATCAGTTTCCAAATGAAAATCACTGGCTAGCATGAATTCATGCTGCCACATGGTTTTCCCATTGAAGTGCTCCAGAAATTGTAACCAGACCATCAAATTCTGCTTCACATCAGAAGACAACCTAATATGCGAGGAGGGTTTTTTGAGACCTGCAATCGCAGCGTATAGCTTCCTAGAAAAAACCCTGCCCATTGGCAATACCCGAGTTGCAAAGGCCAATTGGCCCAAGAGGGATTGCATCTCTTTTAGTGTCACTTTATGTTTCCTAATGAATAAACTTAATGTCTGTGACAACTTAAAGATTTTTACTTCGGGCAATCGAAATTCCATTGCGACAGAATCCAACGTTATACCCAAAAAATCAATACAGGTTGTAGGGAGCACCGTCTTATCTCCCGCCAACAGTATTCCAAAATGCTGACACACCATTTGGAAGGAAGACAAGAGATGTAAACAAGCGCTAGAGTCTGCAGGACCTAAAAATAAAAAAATCATCTAAATAATGAATAAGGCAGGAAGAATTTGCGCTCATACTTACCACCCATTCAACAAACGTGGAGAACGCTTCAAAATAAAAACAAGAAAGTGAACAGCCCATTGGTAATGCTTTATCAAAATAAAACTGATTTTCAAAATATATCCCTAATGAGCTAAAACAGTTTGGATTCAAAGGAAGCAGCCGAAAAGCAGATTGAATATCCGCTTTTGCCATCAAGGCATTTTTCCCTAACCCCTGAATTTTCTCTACAGCTGAATCGAATGATGCATAGGACATTGATACTGACTCAGTGTCAATTTGATCATTCAATGAAGCACCAAACGGAAATGATAAATGATGAATCAAACGAAATTCATTTGGCTCTTTCTTTGGAACCAAACCCAAGAGGGAAATCCTGAAATTAGCAAAAGGGGGGTGGTCAAAAGGGCCCTCCATCCTACCTGCCTTGACTTCCTTCAAAAGCTTTGCACGCACTACTGATGTGGAGTCCTCCACTGACCTTAAATTGTCTATCATAGCACAACCAACCCCAGAAAAGCTAGGTAGCTGGAAACCTACTGAAAAACCTTCAATTAGCAAGGAAGCCATCTGCTGGTTTGGGTAGAGTTGCAGCCACGGAAGCATATTTGATAGCATCACTGGCGTGGCTGCTTTTGGAAAAACCCTCCTTTGCGTTGGACTGTAATTTCCGAAAACATTTCGAAATCGGGGTGATTACCAGCACAAAATGCACACTCATGCTTATATTTACAAGATGTCAACCATTTACATTGTGTGTCATTAAAAGAAAAGCACAAGCCTTTCCTATAGCCTGCAGCAGCAGATGGCTGGGGTGCAGCCGACATGGGTGGACGTGAAAAGGGCTGCTTCTGAGGTAAGAATAAGTTAAGCCAGAGGCCCACGTCCTTAGAACCCCATTGCAGGGAGGGCTGCACTGCCAGTTTCTGCCTGAAAGCTTCATCATATAGTAACCAAGCTAAACCATTAAAGCTCCTATAAGCCTCTAAAATAATATCAATATGCTGAAACAAAAAAGGACTTTTCTCAGGGAATTTCTCACATAATATACTGGAATATATGATAAATGCTAGTAACCAACCATAAAAGGATTTAATGAGAGCTCTGCGATGCTCCTCATCAGACTTGTCATCCTTCCTGTCATACCTAAAGGACTCCTTAGAAGGAGGGAGAAGTGCACTTAAATCAATATATTCCCCCTTCCAAACCCTCTCTTTAACTGACACAGGTAAATGGAATCCTAAAGGGGATAGAAAACATGGCATGCATTCTTTACTCAAAGACTCAGAAACGTTCTTAGCTGCCTCACAACTACTGCTGGCTGAACTGCAAGACAGGTGAGGCACAACAGAGGGATCAGCTGAAACAGCTGACCAAACTCTGGACACTGCACGCTCTCCAGGAACAGGCTGAGTAGCAGCCTGTGCCCGCATAATAGTAATCAATTGTTCTAACGAAGCAGAGAAAACAGACAATTGAGAAGCTGTTTTAGGCCCCTTTCACACGGAGGGTCCGTTCAGGTCCGCCTGTCAGTTTTTTAGGCGGACCTGGACGGACGCTCCATGTAGCCCTATGGAGGCACGGATGTCAGCGGTGACATGTCCGCTGACATCCGCTCCGCCAAAGTGTGACGGAGGAAAACCCTATTTTCCTTCCGTCGGCGGAGCGGATCGGATGACAACGGACTCTACGGTCCGTCGTCATCCGATCCCCCATAGGGGAGAGCGGCGCTCTGACAGGGCGGTCCCTGCACAGTGTGCGGGGACCGCCCAGCCATCCGCCGGCTCAGCGGGGATCAACTGAGTGATCCCCGATGAGCAAGCGGAGCTTCACGGGGCGGATCATGACTGATCCGCCCCGTGTGAAAGAGCCCTTAGACTCACCAGCTGAACCCTGAGCATGGCTCGCTCCAGGGGAAGTCTCAGGAGATGCGCACCGCACAGGGATTCTGTCGGTTAACAGGTCCTCATGAAGGGCTGACGAATCGGTACTCCTGTGTCCAGTCCTCCCGCCCCGGCGAGCCTCTTGCTGGAAGGCAGGCTGGATAGGCTGGGGGGGTAAAAAACTCCGCTCGCAACCGCTGTCCCCAGGGCATGTCGTCCTATCGCTCCGGGATCCGCTGGTGCGCATGCGCGCCGGCTCCTGTGAGAAGAAAGGGGAGATTTCCGGCTTCCACGGCTTGCGGCGGGCTGACCTGGGCTGGCATTCCCTCTCAGTGGGTGGCTCCGCTTGCTCTGCCTTCTCCCTGGCACCTCCTCCTCCGCGCCGTCAGTCCCATCCTCTGCCGCAGGTCCTGCCGACTCTGAAAACCCTGCTTCAGGATATGGCTGCTGGGTGGGTAAAACCGCCCTGCTCACCTCGACCGCTGACCGGGGGTCCGTGCTGCTCAGGCCTGGATCTGAAGGTAAGGTGAGACATCGCCGGATCCAATCCTCCCCTCCTGTGGCTTCAGCTCTGTCAATCAGTTGGCGAATCAGGGACTCCATAGCGGCACGCGAGCTCCTCCTGCTGGAATATTCAGGTACTGCAGCACTGACCTAAACGCAGCTGTTCTTTAAATAGGCAAGAACCAGCTTCCAGAATTTTCCCAACTGACACCTGATTTTGCTAACCAATCCCTGACTACTTCCCAAACCTTCCAGAACCCTCTAAAGCAGCTGACCTGCCTAACCAATCCCTACTGTCCTAGCTACTTCACCTTCTCCTGACCCATCCTGAACTATTGACCTCTCCTGGCCCTATGGCCATCACTGTAATTTTTTTTTTTTATCTACCACCTAATACCTTGCAGCTACAGTGATCCCATGAGGAAAGGGGAGCCTAAATGGCTACTCCCTTTCATTCCCCATTCTAGGTATAATAGTACTCAGCACAGTGACTTAGGCCCCTTTCACACTTGTGCGACCTGAATGTTGTGTGATTTTGTAATGCGACTTTAAGCAATACCGGTGTAATCTTGAGGTCTATGGACGCAGGAGTCGCAGGGAAAGGCGCGCAAATTTCCGTCTGCAATTTTTCATGCGATTCCAGGGAATGCCTGTGTAAACTTAAGGTCTATGAACCTCAACTCGTATCAAAGTCGGACCAAAGTAGTACAGGGACTACTTTGAAGTCGGTGTGACTTGAAGTTGCACAGATATAAATGGTACACATTGAAAATCATGGGGTATGACTTGTCATGCAACTCTGATGACCAAAGTCACAGGAAAAGTCGCTCAAGTGTGAAAGGGGCCTCAGCCCGACTTTGTAAGCGATTTCAGAGACATCAGTGCACCTTCCTGCACAGATGTCTAGTGAAATCACATAGGTCTCAACTGTCCCTGATTTGGAACAAAGTCCCTCTGTCCCTCTTTCCTCCTCATTTGTCCCTCATTTTGTTCTGATCTGTATAGTTTTATATAAAATGCTATTTTTATCTTTCAAAAAGGGTTTCCCAGTGCTAAACCTTTCATCTAATTTCTAAATTGCTTGGCTTTGGGAATTTACAAACAAATCTAAAGGGATATTATTGTTAAAAAAAAGCACTTGGGG